>JAWDJD010000001.1:45525000-45987500 GCA_035047305.1 Bradypodion pumilum | reverse complement strand
TTATGCTGTCCAGGGCTTTTGGAGCATCACCAGTCCAGCAACATCTGGAGAACCACACATACCCCATCCTTGCTCAGGAATTACTATAGTTTATAACAGTGATGGCGAACTTGGCCCTCCAGGTTTTCTTCGACTTCAATTACCAGATGGCCAAGTCAGCACTCCAGCTGATCAGTGCTTCTGGGAATTAAAGTTCAAGAACACTTGGAGTGCCAAGGTTCGCCATTACTGTTCTATAAGTATAAAAGCAATTCAACTCCAAACCATTCCCAAATTATCTCCTCACTATGGATAGATGGTATTGTGGACGCAATGGGCACAGAGCTGGGTGGGCTGAGGAGAATGGTAGAGGACAGAGGTGCCTGGAGGAAAATGGTCCATGGGCTCGCAAAGGGTCGGAATAGACTGTGCGACTGAACAACAACAACAAATGGGGGAATTGTGTCAAGCTTAACCCAACATGGTGGGAAGGTTCAATAAAAAATATTGGTGAAAGACAATCACTTGCCCCAGGCTGCCGGAAAGGAAATAACTAGTAGCCACTACAGAAGCAGGGCATGGCTGTGATGTGTTTTCATGTACTGACTTCTTCCTATTAAGAGGCAAGCCACTATCTGCTACTCGGATTAAGTTGTCAAATAGGTCTCAAGGATAGTTACAGAGTGTGTAGCGCTAATCTACTTCCTGTGTTAAGGAGGACAAGCTGGCACTATTAGCACTCTATCAGGTACAGAATGAGTTGCTAAAAACCAACTCCTTATCCTAAAAAAGCACATGAGGCTGGTCAACTGCCAAGACAAAGTGAGAACCTATTTAACGACTTGTTCTCTATGCTATCATGTGTGGGAATCTATTCCTTACATTTCTAAAACCAATCATACTTAGTTTCAAACTCCTGCTTCCATTGGTGAGCAGTGAGTTATTTTCCAGATCAAATAACCTTTTCTCTAACAAAATAACAGAGTCCTAAAAAAAAAAAAACTGACCGCTAGTTATTTATATATAAATATATTTTAATATTTATAGTTATATTTAACTCAGTTAAATATCTGGCTGCAGTCAATTGGGAATATTATTCCCTGAACTGATTTTGAGGAAAACAGCCAGCTTTGATAGCCTTGGGCAAGCTGCATAAGTCCCGGGGAACATCCAGATCAAGAGAAATGAAAAACCATTTTTCAGTACTCTGTACCTGGACATAGTTGCCATAAACTATGTTTTCTTTCTCTCTTTTCTTTTATGAACTGTAATTTTATCTCATTTATTCAAACAATTTGTTCAAGTTGTATTTTATTTTTAAATTGTAAATCACCCAGAATGGGGATTTTCTCTCCTCCTTGCTAAGGTGGTATATTAATTTATGGCATGCTGTCATTTTTAACATTACTATCATTAAATAAATTGGCAGGATTTTCCAGGCTTGGAACAAACTTCATCCACCAAGCTACCCAAAACCTGTGCTTTTCCCATTGCAGAAATCACACAAAGAAGAAAAGTTAGAATGAGTGATGGGATTTTGCAGAGAAGAACTGGAAAGCAAAAGAACAGATCAGTACCCCTTTTGCTCAATTTTCCTCTACATGTTCCCCCTACCCTGCAGTAGTATTACAAGGAAAACACTGGCTGAAATCCTGTTGAGCAGCTACACACAAAGTGTAACTTTTAGAGGTGAACTGCCATTATTGTAGAACTCTCCATAGAGCTTATATACTGCATATACAGCAAGGAAATTTGTTAACTTGTAGGAATTCGTTTCAAAAGTTACATCATTTAACTGCAGAACAGGATTTCAGCTATAGTTAAAAAGCCCACAGTTTTCTTGTAATGTGTCATTTCATAGAATCATAGAATAATTGAGTTGGAAGGGGCCTTTTAATGCAAAGGGTTTCAGTGAAAGTTGTTTCAAAAGAAGCTTATAGTAATGAGCCATAGCAAAGGGCGTGCAAAAAGAAGAGGTTCTAATTACTACTGTCAATTCTGCAATTAGGTCATTTTCTCATCTGACTGCATACCTTTAATGCTGCAAAACATTAAGTAAGAACTAAAGCAAGTATGTGTTTGGAACAGTAAAAACAGAAGATGTACTACTCTATTGTACGTTTTTCTATTATCAGCTTTAATTTTTTTTACTATTGCTGCCAGGATGCATCTGTTAGTTTTTAATTTCATTACGTTATTTTCTTGTTCATAACCTAAGGCATGTTTTGCATACAGGGCTAGAGATTACAAGTGTACACATATAGCAAGTGCACCCTCAGCCCTTGTATTAATCAGACTAATTTATCTCTGTAAGAGGCACAGTCTCACTATGAAAACATAAACCTACCGTAGGCTAACATAAGTGCAGAGACAAATAGAGCTAACTAGACACATAGGAACTACAGAATGAATTCACCAAAAGGTGGCTTCATTTTGAAAGTTTCATGTCTGGCCTAGACATGGAAGAAAAAGCTTTCACATGTGATTAATGTAATTTAATTTTCTCACTTGTATGCCGCCCAATCAGGGAACCTGACTCAGGGCGGCTCACACAATAGTTATACATTATACACAATAATACAATATACAAAATAATACAATATACAAAATAATTATGCAATATTTAGCCTACAAGAGCAACACGTAATAATACAATATATAACACATAATAATATAATATATAACAATACGATACAATAAATAGGAATGATTTGTGATAAATAGGAATGATTTGTGTTTTCAGGTGCCATAGTATTTCTAATTTCATTTTTAATATTTATGGTAACCGTGAAAACTAAATAACATAAAATGCTATTTTTATCTCTTTATCTTTTCAAAATTTTTTATCAGTAGTCTTTTAAAATAGGTTTTTATTGGTTTTTGAAGCTGCTATTCGTTTTATTTCTGTGAGCCGCCCAGAGTATTCAGAGTTGGGCGGCAATATAAATTAGAAAATAAATAAATAAATAAATAAACAAACAAACAAACAAACAAACAAATAAATAAATAAATAAAATCCAATTGCAACAATTACATTATTTGTACAATAAATGGAAAAAGTGAACTAAACCAGGAAGGCTTGAAAAGTAGGCAAGTGTTCAACATGTACCTAAAATGATTATTAGCACAGGACAAATATATACTTTTCCTTAGGACAGGGCTTCTCAACCTACGGCCTATGGGCTGGCCCTGGCCCGTGGCACCATTTCATGTGGCCCACTTCGGCATCGGCATCAGAACCAGACACATTTATAACAGCTACGGATGCATTTTACGGTAGCGTTTACAGCGGGGGGGGGGGACCACCAGCCCAGCTCACTCAGCCATCTTAAGCCCACAGCTTAAGGTTGAGAACCACTGCCTTAGAACAAGAGACCACTAATATATACAGTGGTACCTCATACAACGATTTTAATCTATTCCACGGGGCTCGTTGTTGTACGAAACAATTGCTATATGATACATGCATCATATAGCTATTTTCCTTATGGGATGCATCCTACAACATGTTTTTGGGTTTTTTTTGCTAAATGGTTTTTCCCATTGAAAAATTGTTGTACGATTTTTTTCCATAGAGAAAATTGTTATGTGGGACACCATTTCCCCCAAAACCTAATTGTTATGCAATTTCTTTTTTATATGGGACGACTGTTTATGAGGTTCCACTGTACATATAAAATATAGATATTGCAATCTAAACAAACAAACAAACAAACAATCAGTTATGTAAGTGACCAGGATTCTGGCACAAGCATCTAGTACTACTGTATTCCAAAGGCTTAATCACACAAAAAGACTGGAGTTTTTTCGCCTGTGCAATTGCAAGGAGATAAATGTGGTGCTGTTGCATTTATTTCAGTTATGGATCCAGTCCAGTGTATTCAATTGAATCATACCTGCATCATGCATACTGTACTGGTATAAATGAGCTCATAATTTGGCTGTATGTACTTAAGGAAAGAGAGTAAAAGAAGTCTACTTTATATATTGGATACTAGAGGCAATTCTTTCCATGAAAGAATAATTTAATTAGCTCCATAAACTATTTAGAAATAAAAAAGAAATTTAAAGTTTTACCACTCAGTACTTTTATCTTTACCTGACCATTTCATTATTCAAAGCAATAGCTTCCAGGTACTTCTTTAGTGCATAATAATTATGGATATATTTTCGGATGTAATAGCCTCGCCATCTTTTTTGAATCTGTAGGAGAAAAAGCACATATATTTGCTTCAACATCTTTCTTGCAGTAGAAAAAAGGTCACTGTCAAACATATATATGAAATATTTGATTTATTTTGTGAGGGATGATACTATTTTAACTTTAGGAATATGCACATCTTTACCAGTCTGCTAATAAGGTTTTCAGAAAAAAGATCCTGGCATTTACAACAATCTTTTTAATAGTTTCAAAGTGAATTCAAGAGTACAAGAGTTTTAAAATATATTTTACACCAGAAAGAGATTATAAGAGTATTTGGCTCTTTAGGTGTATGTTCATTCCCCTAATCAAGGTAGGTTACCCGCTGCTACAGTGGCACTCAGATAAATCATTAGTATTATTATAATCAAGCCAAGCAAAGTTAATCAAATTAAAGTTAATCACATATATCAACATACTCCAAGCTAGTGCTCTCCAGAAATTTTAGGCTGTACTTTACATAACCCTAAACAACATATGAAATAATCAAAAATGATGGAAGCTGTTGACTAAAACATCTGGAGGGCACCCAGTTGGTGGAAGGATGACACATATTAGAAACTCTCCAATGGTTTTATAGAATTCTGGAAGCTTTAGCATGAAAGAGTAACATTTCCATGTTGTTTGTAACCACACAAAAAGCCATCCAATTTGGCCTATTTAGAACCCTAAGGTAAAGGTCACCCTTGCTCAAAAGTCAGTCGTATCTGACTCTAGGGTTTGGTGCTCATCTCCGTTTACAGCCAAAGAGCCAGCGCTATTTGCGTTTGAAGACATTTCCATGGACATGTGGTAGGCATAATTAGACACCAGAGAGCAAAGAACGCTGTTTACCTTCCTACTGAAGTTGTACCTATTTATCTGGTTGCAATTTCTTACTTTCGAAACAGCTAGATTGGCAGGAACTGAGACAGAGAAAGGAGCTCACCCCATCATTTAATTTAAATTTAATTTAATTATCACATTTATATACCGCCCACTCGGCCAAGGCCAACTCAGGGCGGTTCACAACAAGAATTAAAAGCACATGTTAAAAACAATTAAAACAGTTAAAACAGTTAAGACTACCCACCCCCGAAAACAAGGGCTGCAGGATCCAAAGGCACCATAGGGAAGAGTACTTGGGTCTCAAACTGCTGACCTGTCAACCTTCCAGTCATCAAGTTCAGTGTCTTAACCACTAAGCCACCTCAGTCCCGTTTGATCAGAGGTTCTCAACCAATGGCCCACAGGCTGGATCTGGCCCACAGTCCCACTTCATGTGGCCAGCCACCTGTGCTCCTGCCGCTGCTGCTGGAAGCGGCGGAAACAGCAGTAAATGCATCCACGGTTGTTGTAAATACATTTATGACAGCCACGGATGCATTTTACGGCAGTGTTTATGGTGGGAGAACCACCAGTCCAGCTCTCTCAACTGTCTTACGGAGTGTGACCCAGCCCACAGCTTTAAAAAAAATTGAGAACCCCTGCTTTACAACCCTAAAGGTTCCCTCAATACAAAGAAAGTCTGGACAAATTGAAACTTAGGCTTCCAAGATTCACTTGTCCCTGAGCTCTCCAGGAGGAGAGAGCTGGCATGTATTGACAACAGAGGAAGAGCTGCTGGCTTCACATTTCCCTCCTCCGTTATTAGTTTCAGATGGCTAATCTTCCCTACCAGAGGCTAGAAATGACACAAACCTCTCCAGTTTTTATTTTTAAGTGATTCAAGCATTAAATTGTTGACAACACAATGTGTAGAATCATTGAAACCAGCCTTCATAAGTTCACAGCATCTTCCTTCTTGACAGGCTATGGCAGTGGTGACAAACCTATGGTATGCATGCCTGAGGGGCACTTAGAGTCCTCTCTGTGGGCACACATGCCATTGCCCCAACAGAGAGTTTGCCCTGCCCCTCTGCCCAGCAACCCAATTGGAGTACTTCCTCCCTCCCCCCAGCACAGAGTTCACCCCGCCCCTCTACCCAGTAGCCCAATGTGAACACTTCCTCCCTCCCCCAGCATAGAGTTCATCCCACCCTTCTGGGGCACGAATGGCAGCCTATTGAGTTTGGGCACTCAGTCTCTAAAAGGTTCGCCATCACTGGTTTATGGGATGTGTAATTATGTTCTTCCTTTTCCACCTTAAGCACATTTGAGGAATAGGACCTTGGTAAGGGTTAAATGCAGTGCGGAGAAATTGGCTGCAAATACGAAACTAGCTGAACATTCAGTGCCTGTCATACCTGGCCAATAACTAGCTTGACAGTTCTAAAGTTGTGCATGTCTAGAATAAAAAAAGAACACACCTCTTCTTGGAGATTAGTTTATGCAACCCCCTTCTTATTAGTGGCCCTTAGGTGCCAATTCCATCAGATGTTTTTGAGCATAAGCATTATCCTAAACCAGCTTTCTTGAACCAGTTGTCATCCAGTGATGGGATTAAAAAAAATTACCACCTACTCTGTGGACATGGTATGGTGGGCATGGCCAGGGGGAGAGCCCTGTGTTGCACCCAAATTAGGACTACTTTACTGTATTTCAAAACTTGAATGGGCACGGCCAGCCGGAATTTCTGCTACCGGTTCTGGCGAACTGGGGTGAACCTGCTGAATCCCACCGCTGGTGTTATCTAGACTACCTGGTTCAAGAAAGGACTACCACTGCCATTATCTCAGTCATTTTTGCTGTGTTTATGGGAACTGTAGTCCAAAATTTACTGAAGGCATTTACACGAAGAAGGCTGTCCTAAGTAGAATACAGTAAAACCCCGACTTGCGAAAAAATTGGTTCCATGGCCTATTCCATAACTCAATTTTTTTCATAACTCAAGGCTGCATAGGGATGCATAGAAAAAATAAATAAATAAAAACGGCGATATTTCTCACCTTCTGGCTACTGCAGCTTCCTTTTCTTACACTTCTGGAGGTGTGGGGGAGTGATTTTTAGTGCACAAAATAGCGGCAGCACCAATTTGAGCGCTAAAAAACTATTTTTGTATGTCGGGTTTTCCATAACTCGAGGTTTTTTCGTAAGTCGGGACCTCGATTTACGAAAAAACCCATTCGTAACTCGAGTTTTTGTAACACGGGGTGTTCATAAGTCGGGGTTTTACTGTACAAATTTTCCCTGCTAACCTTTGCAATATGCTCATTTTTACTTAGACTATTATCTATCACCTGTCTATCACCTAAGCTAAGCATTTTTCAATGTCTATACATAACCTTTTTCTAGTGCTTCACAATATAGTGTATTCCACATACACCTGGTCTCTTTAAATTTATTTAAATCACACTTCTGTTACTCCACTTTCTAATTCCAAGGTGAATATTTACACACTCCTACGAAAGATAAGTGTGTATGCCCTTCAAAGTAATTAGCAAGTTTCAACGGTGATTGGTACCAAACAATTATTGTCATTGATCAGTACCAAACAGATAATTTTAAACAAAGTCATTGTGTGCTCAGCAGATTACAGCTTGTTAACGGGCAAGTTCTAAATGACCTCTTAAGCTAGTCAAATCAATGATGCATATTCCTCATTAAGTAACATCAAAATGTAAGTGGTCTTATAAATAATGTTTATTTTAAGCACTAAAACAAATGGCAAAACCTTGCTATATCAAAAGCCATCTGCTCACAATACATTTTTAAACCCAGGAGTGGGTTTTGTTGTTGAAAATTCATAACGTTCCTACAGTCTTTCAAACGAAAGAGACTAATGTACTACAACACATTATTCCAAAGGTAAATCTGCACTGTGAAGAAATATGCATTATAATAATTGCATTCCCGAGAATTTTCTTCTTGTTCAAAAGGTGGAGTTTGACAGTAGCAGTCAGATATAATTAAAGTAGAGCTTTCAAGAACATATGATACAGAATCCATTATACTAGCCAGGCACCTCCTTATTTTCCCCTACAATTAATTTAAAAACTGAGGGTATGTAAAATTACTATAATGCAGTGGTGGTGAACCTTGGCACTCTAGGTGTTCTTGGACTTCAATACCCAGAATCCCAAGTCAGCATTCCTGCTGATCAGGGCTTCTTGGAATTGAAGTTCAAGAACACCTGGAGTGTCAATGTTCACCATCACTGCTATAGTGCATAAGGTATATGCCACTGTGGTCCCTGAGCATTAGTCTGTTAAAGTTTCCTTTTTCAGAACTAAAATTATTTTTTCTTTATTTTCACCAATAGCAATAGCAATCAGCCTATAGGTACAGGTCCCACAAAGATCTTGGTTGTATGGTTTCAGGTTTTGTGGGTTCAAATATATTCAATAAAAATCCCTGAAATATATCATGTACAGTATATTTATTTCTATATTACCAGAGATGGCCACCAGACCCCACTATCTACAATGCAATGCTTAGAAGGAACAGATTGTGTCTTCAAGCAGCCATTTTGTTAACATACATATAGAATGACAGAAGCACATTGAACCCCCATTTCTATTACTCAGTTATGTGTGCTTAAATATGGAGTTTGCTGTTTTCTGCAGTTTCAAATATCCACAGAAGAGCTTGAAATGTATCCCCTGCAGATGGGGCAGTGACTGCATGCAAAAGGTAGGTACTGTACATATGTTATGAAAATCTTGGTAGCCTAATATAAGCACACGGGCTTTTAATTTTCTGTTCTGTCACAAAGATTAATTTTCATCTCTTTCTCCACTTTTACTTTAATATAACCCCATTGATTTCACTAATATTGGTTGTTGTTGTTGTTGTTGTAACATGTTGTCAAGTTGCCTCCATCTTATGGTAACCTTATGAATCAGTGATCTCCAAAATGTTTTGTTCGCAACATATGTGCTCAGCCTTTGTAAAGTCAAGCCTGTGGGTTACTTTAGGGAAGTAATCTGTCTTGCTTTTGGTCTTCCTCTTTTTCTTCTGCCTTCAACCTTTCCCAGCATTATTGACGTTTGGAGTGAATCTTGCTTTTTGGATGACATGCCCAAAATAGAACAGCCTCGGCTTCAAAATTTTTGCCACAAGAGTGTGGATGATCTTGGTTTTGCTCTCCAATAATACATCCTTACTCAAGATGATCTTTTCTAATTCTTTCATTGTGCTCTTGCAGGTTTTCTCTTCCCCTGGTTTCTCAGCAGCAGTCTCCATTTGGATCATTGATTGATCTAAGGTATATAATCCCCCCCCCGCCCACTAATTCAATTTTATCATTGTCAGTGTTAAAGTTGTGTAGTTTTCTGTAATCATGAGTTTGTCTTCTTAATGTTCAACTTCACTTTTTTCTTTCACTTTCACTAAAAGTCATTTCAAATAATTGTCAGTTTCTGCCTATCATCTGCCTATCTTATTGATGTTTTTTTTACCAATTGTCACTCATTATTTAAATCTACTCCAGCTTTGTGTTTTGTTTTTCATGATTTTTGCATATTCTTGTCAGGATTTTGACAGAACCAACCTTTCCCACTTGAAATACATTGGAACCTCAGTTAAGGAATAGCTGAGTTAACACAATTTTTGGTGTATGAAAGGAAATCCAGAGAAAATAGACTCGGTTTACGGAATTTGTTTTACATACAGAAAACGTTTCTCCAGGGTGCATTGTGACTTGGAGGGTTTATAGCAGGGGTTTCCGAGGTGATTGACCCAGAGCTTACATTTGCGGTGGTGGGCGCAATTGCGCTATTTTCGGCTGCATTTGCAGCCTCCGCCACTTCCTACGGTGATGGTGGTGGGAACATTTTTGCTGCATTTCTGCTGCATTTCATCAGCTAAAACATGAGGGTTTTCCACTTCCAGGTGGTGGTGGAAGCAAACAGCTGATGGTCGGGGATGAGTCTGGTGCATTACCACAACTGGCCACTAGAGGCCACTGTTGGAAGTGCTGAAAATGCATAGGAATGCATTGAAAACCAATTGATCCCTTCTGGAGCTCAGAAAAAAGTGGGGGGAAATGTATTTTATCTGCTCAAAATACTATTAAAGTAATTTTCTCTTTAAGAAACGTCCCAGAGAATGTACTAATTACATTAACCAAGGTTTTACTGTAGTTCTATCAGTATTTCTCCTCCTCCTTCAACACCGGAGCCGCTGGACTGTCCATGCCTCTCCCAGGGCTCTTGCCATTGGCCCCGGGATGGGAGGCAGCTGTGTCCTGCGCCACTTCCTCTGGCCCCATCTGGGCGGGTGTTAGAAGAAGTGCCGGAGCTGCGGCAGCTGCTGTACACGCCATGAGGTGTTTTGCCTTTTGTGATGTTCTTCCACTATTTTTGTAATTATTTTTGTAATTAATTGTATTGTAATTCTATATTGTGTATTTTTATCAATTGCCTGTATTATATATCCATTCGTAATTTTGTGGCTGTTGTGTGCCACAAACACTTTGTTGTTAAACCGCTTTGAGTCGCCTTTGGGCTGAGAAAATGTGGTATACAAATAAAAGTGACAATTGACAATTTCATCTATCCCTAGTGATTTACTTCTTGCTAATACTTTCCGTTCAGCTTTCATTTCATGTTCTAGAACTGAAGGTTCTTCCTTGTAGGAACAGTAGCATATTTGTGCCCGGCCAGCCGGGCAGTTTTTATGTGTGTGTGTGTTTTTGGTTAGGGGTGGTTTGGGTGGTGGTGTTTTGAATTTGTGGTTTTTAAAATTTATTTGAATTCCTTTAATTTTTTTGGATTATTTAATTATTTTTTGACTGTTTTTACTCTTCCGGCCTCTAGGTGAGGCTCTTTTTAAGAGTACTGCGATTGTTTTTTTTATTTTGATGTTATAATTATGCTTTTGACTGTTTTTACTCTCCCGGCCTCTAGGTGGGGCTGTGGTTAACAGTACTGAGATATTGTCCTTTATTCAGTTCTGTCCCGGCAACATGTAGAGAAGACATCTCGTAAGTTTTCTAGGTTTATTTTTATTTTTATTCTGGGGTGCTGGGCAGGGGGGTTTAAGTAGAGAGTTTCTACTTAAACCCCCCAAAGTGTTTTTCTTGGTTTTTTTTTCGTAGTTTTCCTGGGTTTTAGATGTGTTGTGTTTTTTTAGGATTTTTTTGTGTTAAAAGAACCCCAGCCAACCCAGAGAAAAGCGATTCCTTCTCTCCAGGAGGCAAAGAGGCGCACCAGCCTCTTTGTCCCTGTGGGCGTCGAGGCCACATTGCTCGCAGGGATGAAGGACAGGCCGGTGCTTCTCCCTACATGGAAGGCCGCGCCGGTAGGGAATGAGTTTTAAAGACCCAGCCGGAGTGAGCAAAAGGTAAGTGCGGTTGGTGGGGGTTATGGAGTGGGGGGGAGCAAGGTGGTGGTGGTGGGGTGGCGTGGTTACCAGGCCCGTGCCACCCCCCAACTCCCTAACGACCACGCTTAATTTTAGCCAGCTCCAGCTGGATTTTTTGAAATTCTTTTGCTCCCGTCGCGGCCTTCTGCGTTGGGAGAAGCACCGTCCTGTCCTTCGTCTCTGCGGGGGAGGAGGCCTCCACGCCCGCAGAGTCGAAAGGAAAGACCAGTGTGTCTCCCAATGCAGAAAGCCGCGCCGGGAGGGAAAGACTTTCAAAGACCCAGCCAGAGCTGGCAAAAGTCAAGTGTGGTGGGTAGGGGTTAGGGAATTGGGGGGGCAAGGTGGTGGGGCAGGGGTGTGTGTGGTTACTGGGGCCATGCCTTCCCCCAAACCCCCATCGACCGCACTTACCTTTTGACAGCTGGGTCTCGGCGCGGTTTTTATTTTTAAACCGCCGTGTCATCTGCCCAGCCTCTTCCACGCTCACGCTCTTCAGCCTCATTGGCTGAGGGGTGGCACAGCATGAAGAAGGCTCGGAAATGTAGGGTGTTTTTTTTTACTTCGTGTGGCGTTGTGCGGGCCGGGTAAAGACGAGTGCAGGCGGCTTGGAACAGGACAGTATAGACGGGTGCAGAAGCCTTTGTTACATTCCAACGGTTAACATCCTTTCTTATAGGTGTAGATTTCAGCTCTCTACTGCCATGATGTCTGCACCTAGGTACAGCTAAAAGAGTGATAGAGCTGGGAATACATATGTGAATCCCACACCATCTCTTCATCCCACTTCCTGTGTTTAATATGAAGGTTTGCAGTGTAGCCTGCAAGTATATCTAGGTAAATGCATTTACAGTGATCTTGTGATCAGGCACTATGCCTTATCAGGGCTCCTGATCACAAAAACACCATAAATGAGTTTTAAACATGCTTACAATTCATGATACATACTTCTATATTAAACACACAAAGGACTGAGGGGCTTCAGGTTGGGGTGGATACCCAGGGACATGACTGAGGTGTGCTGGTGCACCATCAAAAGCCTTTTAAGCCCTATCTGGGTACAGACACAACAGTCAAGCAGAGCTTTAAATCCTCAGAACTTGCAGTCTGACCATTGATGCATTATTTTTCCATTTCAACCGATTAGCCCTAGTTCTTTCCCAGGTACTCTTCAGGCTAGATAATGCCCTTCTATTATTGTTATTGTCGTGATACCAGTGGGGCAGAGAGGGGGTACACTTCTTTCTTTTTAGCTGGGAAATATGGTAGCTTGGCTGAACACAGTCCTTTTTACTACAGTCCCTTTCCACTTGCCTTCACAAACACACACACAGAGCGGACCCGACCCTGGGAAGCTGCCCCACTGGAAGATAGCTTTACCTTCAAAGACTGGGATGCCCTGGCAGATAATATTCCCAGGCTGATGATCGAAGGAAGAGCTACTCCATTCGTATTTGCATAGAGACCTTATCTCTCCTGAAATAAAATGTCCCTCTGAGAAATGTTGCATCTCAAGGCTGAGCCGGTGTGAAGATGTAGCCACTAGGTTGACCTTATCTCGGCTCCTCTCCACAAATACTCCCTCTTCTCCTGGTCACAAATGAGGCTTTCGAAGTCTTTTCAGGCTTTTATTGAAGAAGTATTTTCATCCAAAAATATATCAAAATGTAGATCAAAGCAATCAATCTAACTCTACTTTGAATCCCTAAATACACTATTATATCCATAGATAGAACCACTATATTTATCCTAACTTAAACAAGCTAAACAAAATAAGAAATCACTAACTCTTCTAAGAAAGCATTTCTGTATCTGAGTCTAAGTACTTTGCCCCAGATGGTTTCGGCAAAGGCTCAAACAAATAAGCGCTGGGCTCTCACCCCCATAGGATTTCCTTCCTAGGGTTCCATGGTCTGGGTTCAAAGTGACGTAGGCTCATGCCTACTTCCAATAGTTGCTCGTTCAAAAGAACGTAGGCTTGCACCCACTTCAAATTGGGCGCGAGCAAGTAGATAAATAGGTATTTCTTTGGTGCAAAGGTATCAGTGGTCCATGTCTAGTCATGCCTGTCACATGACCATGGAAATGTCTGCCAATGCAGACAGTGCAGGCTCTTTGGCTGTAAACGGAGATTAGCACCACACCCTGGAGTCAGATATGACTGGCTTTTGAACAAGGTTGAGCTTTACCTTTACAGTAAAAGAGTACAGTAATGCCGCATACAACATCCAAACTTGGTTCCACAAGTTAGGACGTTGTATGAATTCCGACTTTGTATGAGGCATGCAAAATCCTAGCCGCGCTGCCTCATACAAATTATTGCCACTGATGCTTTGTATAACGTCGTTCCCATAGATACATTGTAACACACAAACTGCAGGGCAAAGTCAAAGAAACACAGGAAACTAACAGAACTTTAAAAGGGGCCAGAGGCGTGCATTTCTCCACCAGCAAGGGGGGGGATGATGATGATAATAATAATAACAATAATAATTTATATACTGTACCGCAATTCTCTGCCCAAAGGGAGACTCAATGCGGTTTACATCTCCGAAGGCAGGGAGCCGCTTTTGGGGCCACGGAGAGGTGAGCCCCAGGTGCAGTGAGTTTTCTTCCCTGCCTCCAAAGGACCCCACCGATGCCGGGGCTGGGAGGCCCCATGGAGTTCGACCGGCAGCCGGCCGGAGGAGGCAGGGAAAGAAAGAACTCGCTGCACTTGGGGCTCACCTCTCTGGCGAGTTCTTTCTTCCCCGCCTCCTCCGGCTGGCTGCCGGTCGAACTCCGTGGGGCCTCCCAGCCCCGGCGTCGGTGGGGTCTGTTGGAGGTGGGGAGCCACTTTTGGGGCTGTGGAGAGGCGAGCCCCAAGTGCGGCGAGTTCTTTCTTTCCCCGCCTCCTCCGGCCGGCTGCCGGTCGAACTCCGTGGGGCCTCCAAGCTGCAAGTCCAAACTCCCGCGGTAAAAACCCTAATACTTCATACAACATCCGGCGACGTTGTATGAGGCAACTTTCCCCCCAGAATTGAGCAACATTGTATGGATCCGACGTTGTATGAAGCGGACGTTGTATGAGGTATTACTGTATTTCTGAATGACAGTTCAATTAATTTCTTGGATGTTGTATTAATTTAATTATTATGGGCAGTAATCAGCTCCTACCTTGGATACCTTGGAGTTGTTATTCAGCAAGGAGTCCAAACACTGGTAGACATCTCCACAATGACATTCCGCACGTGCAAATGGACCCAAGAAATCAAGTCTATTTGCATGCAGCTTTTTAGCCATTTGGATAGCACGTCACCCACTGATTGGGAGAACATGTGTGCCCTCTGCTTCACCTTGCCCAAAGAATATGACGGAGGATGATTTGGTGAGTTTTAGTCCCAGCCTCACATCACTGACAAGTGATGGGCAATGCTGCCAAGTTAGACTGCTCAAGCCCCTGTGCCCCAACATGGCTCTTTCCTAGCTGGGGCACCTACCTAACAATTTCTAAATACTGTAATAATTTTAACATGAACCAGAGTGTTCCTTCTCTAGAGACAGTGTGTGCTAGTCACTGCTACAATTCTATTCATTGAATAGAAACCCTGACACACTGCAGTAGCAGAGTGGCTGCTTAGAAAGCAAAAGGGCAGAAGAGGGGATCCACATTTTGACTCAGCTCTCAGTTTCTTCATATCTCTTGCTATTGGGGAAAAGAAAGGAAAAGCAGCAAGCAAGCAGTAAATATGAGGATTATGGTTCATTTGGGCACAACTGCACACTTGCTGCTCCCTTGCAGATGCCCCTGGGTACTGTGATAAGATTTCAATAAGTACAGTGATCAGCATACTACCAGCTATCTCCTACTATTTCTAATGTATAAAAGGGGGGGGGGGGACATATACATTAAGTTATACCTGGAAGCTATCACAAGCATTGCTATGAGTATAAAAGTCATATCAAAACTAAATTATATCCATTTAAATTTACATCACACCAGTTTATCCACTGTATTTCTAATGTGTTCAAATCTTATACAATCTACAGTGACTAAATCGGAAGAAACAGCTTTCTTCTAGCCCAGCAATGCAGTACCGTATTTATTCGAGTATAACGCGCACTCGTGTATAACGCGCACCCCTAATTTTCCATGAAATCTCGGTATAAAATTTTCTCGGCTAGCTGCTCGGTTTCCATGCATTTCAGCATGATCAACAACTTTGAGCTTGAACGAAGCGTCATATGCACAACGTTTACGCTTGATACCCTGAGATGCCATCTAAAGGGGAACCAGTTATATCGGTGAAAAAGAGCACGCCTTAAAATATTGAGGGAGGGGGGATAATCAGACCCACCTGTTGCAGAAAATGCAATCCGAAACGAGCACTTCCGACCTCCAGGAGCCTCGCTCGAACTGCGAGCTACCTCCGGGCCACGCCTCGTCTCCCGCGCCACCCAATCAGATCCCGTCAATTTCTTCAAAGCCACCCCCCCCGCCTCCCCTTCACCCGCCGCAGCAATAGACAGCCGACCCAATTCTAAAAAGGAAGTAAAAGAGGCTCGTTTATAACGCGCACCCAGTCCTCGTGTATAACGCGCACCCCAACTTTGATTTCTTTTTTTGGCATAAAATTTTGCGCGTTATACACGAATAAATACGGTACATTAGGACAATGCAGAAAATCTAGTGGAGGAGGTCAGACTCTCAATAGGAAGGGGTTCCGGGATTGTGCAAAATCCTTTGCTGATTGGTTCTGTAAGAGTCCATGCACGTATGTGCATATACCAAAATACATAAACTTGCAGGCTCCTATGCATTGGACTTCAGCAGGATCAGGATAAATTCAAGTATATTTAATATCTAGTTTGAAACATGAAACAAAATCAGTACTGCTAAACTTAAACAGGTTATGAGTATGAATGGTAGCCCATCTCCAACCCTATAGATGCCAAGTTGAATATTGATGCAGAAGGCAGGCAGGATATAAGTAAATATGCAAAGTGAGATGAATACATACCTAAATAAATGAATTATATATTCACCTACTATAACAATATGATCTAATATTTGGAAGAAGCTGTAATTTATACATCAGTGACATAAGTCGAACAGAAATGTTCAAAAATGTAACCTGGACTACTTAGTGTAACTTTAAATTTGTAACTATATACCATTTCCTCACTTTAACATCAGCATATCAATCAAGTTTATATTATTCTGGGTTGCTCATTTTATTAAAAGCAAATTCAGAGCACAATTGACTTTTCATTTGTTTAACAAGTGAAGAAATATTTACCCTGACAGCCATTTCATTGTAGAAATTCATCTTCATAATAAAATATGCTGTCTGTGAATCAAGAGGGAGGGGGAAGATATGGCATACATTTCAGTTCCACAAAGACAGTACTTCTATTTTTACATATAAAAGATAAGAATCTTTATACATAATACATAATAAGGATTCTAGCCTAAGAAAGAATAAAATCAAACTTTGTATTTGAAGAGATAGGCTTCCTAATACATAATGCAGGCTTTACCAGAAAAATCTATGGTAGTCAAACTCGCAGCTAATGGAGATATATGATCATAAAATGCTCTCCGCTGAGTTTGATAATCAATGGTGCTCTACCGAGAGTAGAATAACAAAGCAGAAATATTCACAAGTGCTGGTGACACGTAGTATTGTATGATTTATTCACTGGGGTTCTTTTAACCAAAACTCACAGAAACATAAAAGGAATTCATATTTCAAGACGTCTGGTTTAATGAAAAATTCAAAGAAATGCTGTCTTCAGTCGAAACCGTTCAAGGATATGGATGCAGTGATGGAGCAAAATTGTGCCTTCCAACCATCTGTACTAAATGTTATGTACTTAGTTGCCTCCTGAGTAATCCTTGGGAATTTTGTTTCATTTAATATTCACTCTAACATCATAAAGTCATAAATACAATGATAACATGTTACAGTGAATCCCCTGATATAGAAAATATTTCCTGGTTCCTTTCCAATAAAGACCAATCCCGCTCTTAGCATAAGAACCTCCTGTTATAGCACTCACTTGGCAGGATAGGTTATTTTAATGGATACATCACTTTGCACTAAGCTTTTACATCTGTTCCACCCTCTAATTACAAATGCAAAATGAACATAATTCACAACTATCTCATTAAAAAAGTAAAATAGTAGTTTTGAGGAAGACAATGTCCTTTATTTAGCATAACATGCTGACTGGAACACATGCAGTATTTTAACTACAATCAGAGGGAGGACATTTTTCCTTCCTGGTTCACAGTTGCCTCTTTGCTCACTCCCCTCCTCCAGCAAATAAAATTTCACTGCTAAAGGTTTTCACTGTAATTAGTGTTATTTGAATTGCCTGGTCTGATCCAAAGCAAATTGTCTGTGGAGAGCAGCAGGACTGGATTATTTATCAACAGTCTGGGCAATTAAGAAACAGTTGGCTGCAATATGTTATTTATAAATGAGCACAATGATGCTACTTCATTTTAAAATGTGTTTCCTTCATTATATTCTAGAAGGCATAGTTCCTTTTGCTTTAATTAACGTTGCTTTTCTTAAAAAATATGGACTATAACATAACATTGCTCCCTTAATAATGTAACCCTAAAAACTGTCATAGAGAAGGAAGAGCCTTTTTCAAAAACTAAAAAATTCTGATGCTTCCAGGGTAAAATTGGTATTAGCTTAACGATCAGTTCACTTCTTGACCAATTCCCACAACAAATGTCACAACAATGGGGATCTCATTCTGTTTCTCTTTGTCCTGTTCTCTACCTTTACCCCTATTTCAAGTCACCTAAGTCTGTAAAGAGAAATTGTAGACCAGAGAGAGGTTTTAATTCAATTCAAATGCTACGTACTGAATCAGGTAATTTGAAAAAGTGTATTTTATGTGCTTACAAGCTCTAGTAGTACCCAGAACAGTCACCTCTGTGATTTTTTTAGGGTAATAATAATTGGGCTTCCACATTGTATAACTATACTACTATATCTGTAAATTACATATACAAATATTATATATTGATGTATTTTGCGGTGGCTCAAGTGATTAAGATGAACTTGAAGACTGGAAGATCGGCGTTCGATACTCAAGTACTGCACGACGGAGTGAGCTCTCGTCTCTGTCCCAGCTCCTGCAAACCTAGCAGTTAAAAAGTAAGAAATTGCAAGTAGATAAATAGGGACCACTTCAGTGGGAAGGTAAACAGCATTCCGTGTACTCCAGTGTCTAGGCATGCCTGCCATATGCCATATGTCCATGGAAACGTCTGCCAGACAGTGCTGGCTCTTTGGCTATAAACAGAGATGAGCACTGAACCCTAGAGTCGGATACAACTGGCTTTTGAGCAGATGCTTCCATGGACAATCCCTAATCTTCCTCTCCTCGATGAAAGGTCCTCCGACACGACGCCTGAGGACATTGCTGCCGCCCCCTGCCCTTGCCGGGGTATGGGAAGCAGATGTGGTCGCCGTCCTTTGAGCCCCGCCTTCGGTCAGGGATAAAAGGAAATTGCGGTCCCGATGCCGGAGGACCTTGTTGCCGTCCCCCTGGTCCTTGTCACCATTCTTTGGGTCCCGCCTGTGGTGTGCCATAATCTGTGTTGAGACAGTTACCATGTTGTTGTGGACTTGTTAACTGAAATGTATGGACTTTTAAATGATGAATTTCCCCCCTTGAAATGATGATATTTTGTAATGTTGTATTTATGACATATGATTTTGTGATATTTACCTGTTCTGTGAGCTGCCCAGAGTCAAGCAATCTAGGGGGCGGCATATAATAATAATAATAAAATAAAATAAAATAAAATAAAATAAAATAAAATAAAATAAAATAATAATAATAATAATAATAATAATAATAATAATAATAATAATAATAATAATAATAATAATAATAATAATAATAATAATAATAATAATAATAATAATAATAAAGCCATGGTGACCCATCACCCATTTATTCAACAGGCAAGATAGTAGTAACAGGAGGAACACAAAGCCAAGCATTTGCCATCTTGTCACAATGACAGATTCAAACACCCAAGAACAATTCCTCAGATTTATACAGTTGCATGTTTGTCAAATGTTTGTGTCACTGGTTGGCTTCACTCTCAAAACCTTTGTGAAATCAGAGTGTCAAGTTGTATTCAGATGAAAGAATAGCTGAGGTTGGGATTATTGACTGCATCAATTAAAACTAGAAATGCTCTTGTTTGGTTGAGTCCAAAAATAGATACTGCATTATATGCTCATTTTTACAAAGAGACTGAACAGCAGTTTGTCATGTATTGTAAGGTATTGCTATTGAGAAAATATAAACAAAAACATGAGTGAAGCCAAGTATCTTCCCTTCATGCTTCTTGTGGTGTACCTTTACTTCATACTGAGGCATACCTACACTCTCTCAAGCAAAATTGCTTTCTCAAAGCCCTGCTCTATTATTAGTGTATAATATTTCAGGGCTTTTAGCGTTTGTCAGGATCTGAGGTAGCTCTGGTATTTGTAGGATGAATTCTGTGGAGATAGTTTTGATGCTTGCAGGATTAGACCCTCATCCAGGAAGGCAGCTCTGGTGCTTGTAGAGTTGGAGCTTCACCCTGCTGCAGCTGCTAAGCACTGCCTGAGAGACTTTGGGAAGGTTCTGGACCATTATAAGCTTGACCTGGAGGGCCTGGGAAACTGAGCTATATGAGAACCAGCTCTTCCCCCTAGAAGCAGCCTTGCCAATGAAGGTCACTGGATTTGTGGTTGTTTGACTCTTGAATTAACACTGGTTCCTACCTCCAAATTTTTTTTGCCTTGCTCCTGGTTCCTGCCTCTGAAGATCTCTTGCCTTGTTCTTGCCTCTGAAGATCTCCTAACTTCTTCTTTGTTTTTGTTCCTGAAGACTTCCTGCCCCCTGCAGATGGTTGTTGTGCCTTGCTCAAATCCTAGCTCCTTGAACCCCATCCTTGCTTCACTCCAACCCTTAAGGTACTCTGTTTCACCTGCTCTCTTAGTCATCAGACTTGTGACTTGCTTGGACTATGCTCAGTTGTCCGGACCAACCCTATATCCCTGTCTATGGGATACAGATTTGATCTTGGACTCTGGACAGTGATAGTTATGTTTGGCCTGTTGCCTAGGGTCCTGCCGCTAGTGTTATTTGCCAGCAACCCACACCCTGTACTCTTGATAGTTTAATTCTACTATAATAATTTAGTGGCCAGTTGAAAGTTGTACTTGAAACTAAAATAAAGCGTGTTTTCTAAATGATATGACATTGATTATCCTAGTTTTCCTTGTCACCACTATGCCGTTCGCTGACACCTGGTGAAGTGAGGCTTAGTAAATATGGTAGCTGCTCCTTTAATTTTGTTTCAGCACGCCATTCCCTCATGCAGCAATACCGAACCTCACAGAGCCTGCACCAGCTCCAGGTGGGATCTCCTTCCTTCAGGGAATGTGCGATTTCAAAGTGTTGGTAGCTTTATTAGGCAGAGAGCTTTTAAAAGACTGAGTTCTACTCATGTAGCTGCAAAGTTTTATTTCTGAAAGCAACTGAAAAAAGAACAAAGTACAAAAGACATACACACACAACGATAAAATATTTCAAAGTCTCTGTATCTTAGCTATTTTCCCGGGCAGGGAAATGCTCCCATTAGATGAGGATAAGAAGGCGATGCATAACGAAACCAGGGAGTCTCAGTTAAGATCGCCCATTTAACAAGTGTCAGTTTCCCTCTTTTATATCTATTAGCAGCCTGTGAGACTGCATCTTGCCCCCTCCTGTGGGAAAGGAATTATTGCTAACCTACGTGGGAAAGCAATCTTGCTGACTAGAGGGAAAGACTTAAGCATGTATTGAAGAGATCTACCTGTACCCTAAGAGACAAAACATGGGATCAGTTTAAGAAACACATAAGTGATAATCATGCCTTCTTGGCAGGCTTCCACTGGCTTAGAGATAACACAGCCTTTCTTGGCAGGCTTCTACTAGCTTAAAGATAACAAGGCTAGCTGACATACCGCTCCTGCCTAGCTGAGCCGTGGAGGCTTATCTCAGTAGAAATATGCAAACAAATAGAAATATGTAAGCAAAAGAGAAGCTGTCTGCAAACTCCTGCCTGTCAGTCCTGTCAGGGCAGAAGGAATAGAGCAGAGATTTGCCTGGTTCATCAGGGCATCACGACATTCCTCACATGCCACATTGTAACCCTTGCGTTTCCAGCTTCTCCATTTGAGCAATAACATATTTAACAACAATACCACAATTTTTCCTTATAGTAGTCTTATCCAGGCATTAGAAAAAGGCAGAGCATTCATATCTATGGGGATGGGGCCATTCTAGCCGCATCCTTTCAGTCCTTGGTTTTGATGCTTGGAAAGTGATACAAGGTAATAGCTTTGAAGAGAGACAGCTCCGCTTCTTTGAAGGCTCTCCGTGAATCAGAATCCTAATTGTTCAGGTTTCTGACGCACATGGAAACTGTCCTCCTTCATACTTATCACCTTCCATCTGTAGGAGGGTGGTGCAAGTAATGATAGAGAGTACATCAATGGAATACTCCCTTTATCTGTAAACATTCTATATACTTCTTAATGCACGAATAGGGCATGAAGTGGCTAGATGGCATCGTTGATGCAATGGGCGTAGATCTGTATGGGCTGTGGAGGATTGTTGGAAGATGGTGGAGGCATATGGGGATATGATAGGGATGAACCATAAATCAAGTTCATGAGAGGGCAAACTCTCCTGTTTGGTTTTATGAGTTTTTCTCGAGAGATGCCCCGCATCCATTTACTATGTTTCAATATCTCCCTGAAAGAATGTCAGTACACATGAAATCAAGGTCTTTAGCTTCTGCTATAGAGAGGCTGATCACGCAAGTTTCACGAGGCTAGTATGCTGTTCAGCTGCTCTAACCAATCAGGACTCTAATCACGTACTGTAGCTTGCATGATTCTCACTCGGTACCCTAATGTTAGATACAATGTATGCCGAATGTAACCTATGACTGAATATTCTTTATTGTTCCCTATGCTACCAGTTCTGCTATTGAACGCACTATTGTTCCTGTACTCTTATCTGCTACTAAAATTTTGGCAATAAAATATACTGGCTGGACCGTATCTGCTTGAGCATTTTTATGGTATCAGGATTTCCTCCCGCAACAGAGGATGGCAGAGGAGCCTGACATACGGTGGTCCATGGGGTTGCAAAGGGTCGGACTCCACTGTGTGACTGAACAACAACAAAAGGGCTAGTTTAGTTACACAGTTACACAAATCCCATCCAGCTTAAGCATTCTACTCTCTCAAATTCCAATCCTATTTTACTCATAATCCCATCCCCATATAATATTGCCCATGTCACCGGTCAGGGATGGGAGACCCAAGACAGCTGGGGCTACCGGTATCGCCCCTCCTGGCTCCACCTGCCAGGAGGGTTTGAAAAGGACGCCGGAGCCACCGCTGCTCAGGGACCCCGCCGTGTATCTCCCGGGCCCACACCACCGGCCCGGGATGGGAGACCCAAGACAGCTGGGGCTGGCGGCATCGCTCTTCATGGCTCCGCCTACCAGGAGGGTTTGAAAAGAATGCCGAAGCCGCTGCTGCCCCTCCTGACTCTGCCCACCAGGAGGGTTTTAAAAGGTCATTGGAGCCACCACTGTTCAGGGACCCTGCCGCGTCTCTCCCGGGGCCATGCCACTGGCCCAGGATGGGAGAAGACTGGCCACAGCCATGGGGGCGGCCGGGCATCGCGTCTTGCCTCCCTTTAGCTTTTTTCCTTTTTGGCCTTCCTAGGTTGAGGCCTGGGCTCCGTCCGAGATGTTGAGTCCTGACTCCATCTGTGACATTGAGCCCAGGCTCCGGCAGAAATGTATTAATTGTATTGTACTGTACTTAGTGAATATTGTGCTTTATATATTGTGATATTGCATATGATGTATGATATATTTTGACATTGTGTTAAACTTTTTCTATATATTGTAAGCTGCCCTGAGTGGTGCTTGCACCAGGAGGGCGGAGTATAAATAAACATCTAATCTAATCTAATCTAATTATATGATTATATTCCCTTATCTGGTTCCCATCAATCATCATCCATGTGCAAGCTCCTTACCAAACATTCAATGCCTGCCAATCATTCTTCATACATATCTCTGACCATTCTTGCCTTTGCACAGTATTATAGATAGAATAAATTATTATAAAAACTAAGTATCATTGCACTCTCTGAGACTGAAGTTCTTTTATATCCCTTTTCTCATCAAAATAGATTGACTAAACATAAAATTGAAAGTCTGATTCTATTGAGAACTTTACATACTTTTTGTTGGGGTACAGAGTTATAATAATTTCGTGTCAGAAATTATTCTGGGTTGAAAGGACTTTTGCTGGAGGAATTCCGCTCCGGGGATGCCCAAATGAGGCTCCCTTCATGTCCTCAAGATCCCATAGTCTAATAGTCGTCCCTATTTATCTACTTGCAATTTCTTGTTTTCAAACTGCTAGGTTTGCAGGAACTGGGACAGAGACAGCACTCAATCCATCATGCAGTATGTGCATCTCCAACTGCCGACTTGATGGCCTTCTAGCTAACAAGGTGAGCTTCTTAATGACTGAGCCACCGGGTACAGTGTTATGAACGGCTTATAGTAACTTATTTAAGTTATAAGACTTTGTTTTACCTGCACTATTTTTCTGAATTTTTTTCTTCCCAGATAACCTCGCCACCATTTCTGGATAAACACCATCATTCTGTTCAGGTGCCTAAAACAAAATAACTTGATAAGACAATATCTTGTTAAAGTAGTGCCATGGAAGTGTAAAGAAATCAATTTTTCTCATCAAATAACAAAGTACAGTATTTAACAGCTGCCACTATACAGTGATGGCAGCTGCTGAATTTGAATTTTTAAAATTTATTTATTTTGATAATGTTTTAGAGTCATCTTAATTTCCATAGCTTTTAGAGTAAATTTGCATCCTACGTTCAAGGTGAGATAAAAGAGAGTTAAAATATTTACAGTTTTGTTTAATTCTCTTATATCATAAGGAGTGGATACCAATTGCTACTACCTACTAGAATAGACAAATTGAATCTATGTGATTTATTTAAGTGTCAACTCATAATTCAGCAATTAATTCAGTGGATCTGCTCTAGCTGGGACTGACAATTGCACAGAATATTACAAGAGTTAAATTATGTGCCTTTTCCAATGTAAATTCCTTACCAATAATAAGAAAACCCTCAAAGCTTTCCACATCAGTCCCAGCTTCTGACAAATATAGTAAGTAAAAAAAAGACCAGACAGACCAGACATACATTTAAAAGTAGAATTATTCACATTGTTTTGTAGCAGCTTTTGAGTCTGCAGACTCAGAACACATGAATATCGTATTTTAAAATTTATTTTCTAGATTCTCAAATGGGGAATTTAAACATTGATGAATTTGACAGCTTTCACTTCCAAGTAATCTTTTCAACAGTCTAGTTATAAATCTTTCTACCTGATATATGCCCGGACTTTGCATCCTCTAAACCAGCTCTGAATTTTTACAGCTGCATCATATTCTGATTTTCTGTACTCATCTACACACCTGAAAACACACAAAATGAGTTTCATAGTTTGTATTTTGATAAACTACATTTAAGTTAAGAATAATAAACACATATTGCTTTCTCCCTGTTACTAAGCCTGGCAAAATAAAGCTACTGTATCTTACAACAATTGAGTGGGACTGCGGTGGCTCAATTGGTTAAGATGCTGCACTCGCTGACTGGAAGGTCGTTCGATTCCCAGGTACTGGGTATTCCTACCAACCTAGCAGTTCGAAAGCAAGAAACTACAAATAGATACAGTAAATAGGGACCACTTCAGTGGGAAGGTAAACAGCGTTTCATGCACTCTGGTGTCTAGGCATGCGTACCACATGTCCACGGAAACGTCTGGAAATGCAGATAGTGCTGGAGACAGAGATGCAGACAGAGATGAGCACTAAACCCTAGAGTTGGATATGACGGGCTTTCGAGCAAGGGCAATCTTTACCTTTACCTTAAAACAACTGAGTAATTAATTTATTATTTATATTTCACTCTTTTTCAAGAAGCTCTGAGTAGTCTTTAAACCCAACAACAACCTAGTAAGGAGAATTTCTGTTTCTGATGTTTTCTAAAAATTCTTGAGTATGATGAGATTTCACCTGAATGTATTAATACAATTATTAGATGGTCAGTAATTTTTTGTAAAAGGAGGGAGCCTGAAACCATGACATCCCCACATCTTTGAGAACAGCTGCCAATCTGTTTCACTAGTCATTCAGGAATCAGCAGATTCATTTATTTATAGACACCAATGTCAAAATCATGATCGCCATGATGATCGCCTCTATTTCGATTCAGATATGGCACTTGAAGAAGAGAGTATATTTTTAAAAAGTACATAAAAAACATTGTGGCACTTTAAATACTACAGGTGAAACTCAGAAAATTAGAATATCGTGCAAATGTTCATTTATTTCACTTAAAAGGTGAAACAAATATATGAGGTAGACTCACTACATGCAAAACGAGAGATGTCATGTCTTAATTCGTTACAATTTTGATGATCATGGCGTACAGCGTACATGAGATTATGTGATGATTATGAGGTACATGAGATGGGGGGGGGGGGGGTGTTGGGATTTCCATAAACTGTAAGCCATAAGCATCAATATTATAACAAAGTAAGGCTTGAACTATCTCGCTTTGCATGCAATGAAAGTCTATCTCATATATATTTGTTTCACCTTTTAAGTTGCATTACTGGACTGAATGGACATTTGCACGATATTCTAATTTTCCGAGTTTCACCTGTAACTGCTGCACTTTTAGTGCTAGCTTTTGTCCACCAAGTCCACTTCGACAGACCACTGTCCACTTGAGTCAACCTTTTGTGTCCAGTGAGGATCGAACTCACAACCTTCTGGCTGCAGTACAGCAGTGGCTCAAGTGGATAAGACGCTGACTGGGAGGCGGAAGGTCAGCTGTTCGATTCCCAAGGACTGCACGATGGGTTGAGCTCCCACCTTTGTCCCAGCTCCTGCCAACCTAGCCGTTCGAAAGCAAGAAATTGCAAGCAGATAAATAGGGACCACTTTGGTGGGAAGGTAACAGTGTTCCATGCGCTCCGGCGTCTAGTCATGCCTGCCACATGACCACGGAAACGTCTGCAGAAGCAGACAACGCTGGCTCTTCGGCTTTGAAACAGAGATGAGCACCGGCACCCTAGAGTCGGATACGACTGGCTTTCGAGCAAGGGAAACCTTTACCTTACTTTACAGCAGCTTAACTATGAATGCGCCAAGGGTCCTATTGACCTCCATAGGAACAGGGGGTTACTCGAGGGTGGGGGGAAATTCAGCCCCCTCGTAAGAAAGAAGACTGAGTGAGCACCAAGTCTCTAGGAAGGTTACCTGTTCCTAACGAAATACTCCTCCTTGAAGCCTGGGAGCCTCCTTTGCAGCCTGGCTAAAGTAGCCATAATCCCCCCCCCCCCCCTTTCCCCTTTTGGTGGTGTACAAGCGGTCGTCTTGACAACCGGACGTACCACATTGAGCATACTCGCGGGGGTGCAGAAAAAAACTATTATTATATATCCCACCCAAAGAGTGGGAGGAGGAGGGAAAAGACAGCTGAGGGGGGGGGGTCGAAGAGGTTGGAATTAAACCCACGGCCTGAGCATGGGACGCGTTTTGGCCAGCCAGGTGCGCGCAGTTTCCCCCCCCCCATGATGATGGTATGGCCCGGCTTCCTTCCAGCCAGGCGCTGCGGCTGCGGCTGCTGCTTCCGGGATGTGCCTTTCCTGGAGGGGGAATGAGAGGCGCTTGTTGTGCTGCTGCTGCTGCTCTTGCTCTTGCTCTTGCTGAGCCCGAAAGTGGCCCTCCGGAGTTTGCCCCTTCTTCCCCGAGTCTCTGTCAAGCGGCACCCGCCTCCTCAGGGAGCGGCCGACGGCGGGCGCCGGGTACATGTTCCGGGCGGCTGAGCCCGACCCGAGCAGACCTCCGGCCGCCCGGAAGAGCTGGTGAGGAAGAGGAGGAGGAGGGGGGGGGAGAGGAAGGCTTGAACCTAAGAGGAAGGAGATAGGGGGGGGGGAGGGTCCTTGTAGGCCCAAAGGGTGGTGGTGGGCAAGGTTGGCCCAAGGGTGAGTGGAAACCCTTGGGGGTCTTCTTTATGTGTCCAGAGGTCAAGGTCAAGGTCGCCCTTGCTCGAAAGCCACCCGTATCCGACTCTAGGGTCCAGTGCTCATCTCTTGTTTATGGCCAAGTTTCTGCCTTTCAAACTGCTAGGTTGGCAAGAGCTGGGGCAGAGACGGGAGCTCACTCCGTCATGCAGGCAGCCGTATCCGACTCCAAGGTCCAGTGCTCACCTCTTGTTTATGGCCAAATTTTGGGCTTTTGAACTGCTAGGTTGGCAGGAGCTGGGGCAGAGATGGGGGCTCACTCCGTCGTGCAGCCAGCCGTATGTGACTCTAGGGTCCAGTGCTCATCTCTTTTTTATAGCCAAATTTCTGCATTTCATACTGCTAGGTTGGCAGGAGCTGGCGCAGAGACGGGAGCTCACTCCGTCGTGCAGCCAACCAGGGACACACACGTTTGACGAACACACAACTGTATAAATCTGAGGTATTGTTCTTGGGCAGCAGTTCTCAACCTTTTTACGCCTGGGGGTGGGGATGGGTCACGCTCTCTCAGACAGCTTTGGGGGCCGGACAGCCATTTTGCTCTTCCTCCACCACATGGCACTTCCTGGTGTGGTGGAGGCGTTGGGGGGGGGGGGGGCACATCTGCAGGCAGGACAAAATGGCCGTCTGGCCCTCGAAGCTGACTGAGAGAGCGTGACCCGGCCCCCGGCTTGAAAAGGTTGGAAACCCCTGTATTAAAGTAAGTGGAAATACTGTACTCCCATTTTTCATAGTTGCATGGGTTAAACAAGGTTGCAAATGTGCCACACAAAGCATAGATACAGAGGGTAGGGGCATCTTTCAGACTGCCTCAGTATTGAGGGGAAAAATACTCAGTTCTCACTTTCCAGGAGAAATGGAAAGCATTTTCTAGATGCTAAGAAAAAGTTAAGGTACTGTACTGTACTTGGAAGAAAGAAATGCTATGAACAAGGTTGCAAATGTGCCACACAAAACATTGTAGCTAGCTAGAATGAGATGGTCCTAATCCTGAATATCTAAGACTACTTTATATTTTGTATTCTAGGGACAGTTTTAGAGAAGTACTAGCCAGTTTAAATATTGATGTCATTGTCAGTGGAGAGGATATCAGCGATACTCACTGTTCAGGTGCTACAATAAAAAAACTAGACAATATCATTAGCAGGCAGTTTTGTTTGAGGTGGGCAAATTCATAACTGACTGTTGCTGGAGATTCAGTTTTAGATTCATGGAGGACACATCTTTTAAATTTCAAAACCACTTTTTCCAGAAATTCTTTTTGGGTGAGTGGGCGTCTAGAGACTGCAGAAATAGCCTCAGAAGGATACATGTGGCCCTTAATTTTAACCAGATACCAAGCATCCCACAATCAAATGAGGTTTTTGTTGACAAATTGAGCTTGGAATTTAACTGAATGAACAAAATGAGTTGAACACAGAAATCCTAGTTTTTCCATAGAAAGACCCGAGTACTGCACAATGGAATGAACTCCCATCTCTGTCCCAGCTCCTGCCAACCTAGCAGTTCAAAAGAGAAATTGCAAGTTGATAAATAGGTACCACTTCGGTGGGAAGGTAAACAGCATTCCATTCACTCTAGGCATGCCTGCCACATGTCCATGGAAACGTCTGCAGATGCAGACAGCGCTGGCTCTTCGGCTGTAAACAGATGTGCACTGAACCCTAGAATCAGATATGATTGGCTTTCAAGCAAGGGGTGACCGACCCCATATATGAGGGGTGGATTGTGCCCTCTTGTCACATTTCTGTGAGCCCACAACTCTCCATGTTTGGAGTGTGAAATTCTGCAGCATGAAGTCTGCTGTAGTGATGTGGGTTCTGTTTGTTCGATTAGGGCTTTGAAATTGTGCACAATATGGATGGGTACAGTCTTCTTCTTCCATGCCTAAGCCAGATGTGAAACTGCCAAAATGAAGGCACCTTTTGGTGAGTTCAATCTACAGTTCTTTTCGTTTGACCTAGTGTGTGAAAGATTAGCTGGCAACCCAAGATTGCCATTACCAGGGTATGCTCAATTGTCATACCTGTCAAATACCCGGGATTTCCCATATTTCTGTGCTGGTTCCTCCCCTTTCCCGCCACCGTTCTGTATTTGAATGGAGTGGAAAGGGGTTACTGCGCACATGCGCCCATTGCAGATAGGCTCTGTGTGTGCACAGAGGGTTCTGCGCATGCACAGATGAGTTGTTCGGTGCATGCGCACCCGGGCTGGAGCAGTTCCCGTATTTCCAGGAGCCGCACTTGACGGGTATGTCAATTGTGGTTCAAAAATACCACAATCTTTGAGGAGTTCAGACAGTAATGTATACAATGTCACCAGAGTCCCAGTGGTTGGTATTGGTGGAAAGCAACAGAGTATCGCATTGATCCTTCCATGGTGATACTTACTTCTGTGTCAACTAGCAAGCCAGCAATAATGACCAAAGTACAAAATTTCCCTCAGTGCTTAACCTCATTAGTCTTTTTTCTCCCTCTGTACTGTAATTGCATATACTGAAAAAACTGTAGCTCAATCTTTGTGGCTGGTTGTAATTTTTCAGTTTTAAAGCACTTGGTTAACATGTTTTTTACATTCCAATTTCACTTTAAATGATATACTTAGGAAAACCCAATCTAATCCACATTGAAATAAAAAATATGTGCTTTTTTAAAGGGTAAAGGCTGCCCTTGGTTAAAAGCCACCTCTAAGGTTCAGTGCTCATTTCTGCTTATAGCCAAAGAGCTAGCTCTGTCTGCATCTGCAGATGTTTCCATGGACATGTAACAAGCATGACTAGACATCAAATTGGTACCTATTTATTTACTTGCAATTTCTTGCCTTCAAACTGCTAGGTTAGCAGAAGCTTGGTCAGAGTTGGAAGCTCACTCTATCATGCAGCACTCAGGTATCAAACTGCCGACCTTCCAGTCATGAAGTTCAGCATCTTAACCACTAACCCACCGCAGTCTTTTTTTTATTTTAAAAAACAACACAAAGTCTTTTTATTTATTTTGAAATCCTCTGTTTCTGTCTACCTAGAATTGAGAGTCCTTAGTTCTTTGCCTGAAACGCCATTATATTCTTGAAGCTAAGTGTATATAACTGGGCACAGGATTGCAATGTTAAATAATATTATAGTGTAATTGCGTGTCTATCCTGATATCCCGCTATGGTAGTGGAGTGAACCGTACAGCCAGCGACTCAACGCTGAATGTTGGACGACGGTAAATAACCTGACTCCCTAAAGGGGCCAAGAGCTATGGGTGGATGAGCCCCTTCAAGTGGGGTGATGGTCCCCTCAGTGGAGGAAATGCCATTGGAAACTACAGTGATACCTCATACAACGTCTAAACTTGGTTCCACAAGTTTAGACTTTATACAGATTTGGACTTTGTATGAGGCATGCAAAATCCGAGCCGCGATGCCTTATACAACGTCCAAATCCTTGCCGCGATGCCTCGTACAACGTCGTTTCCATAGAGATACATTGTACGGTAACAGCACATACTTCAGGGCAAAGTCAAGGAAATAGACAGGAAACTGACAGAACTTTAAGAAATCATTGTCTAAAGGCTAAATACATGTCAAACAACCCTGATTTTAGGGGACAAACCATACAACAAATTTTTAACTTTTGAAAACTTTATCAAGTGCAGGTTTAAAAGTTAACATGTCCCATCATGCAGCACAGTGTTAATCATCCAAACAGCAGCAAACACCAAACAATTGCCCACCGCACCAAAATATTGCCCTCCCCCATCCACCTCCCCACCCCAAGTCAATCGGAAACAGAAAACCTCATTTACCTTCCTTTCCACTGTGCCAAAGAATGGTCCAAGAACCTGAAGAATCCTGCAAAAATCCCAGGAATGCTTCCAAAAATTCTGACCAAACATCCAAAAAATCCAAAGATGCTCAAAACCATTCCCAACCACTCTTCGCCTTGTGCAAAACCCACAAGAGCATTGCACATGTGCGTTCTGCCTTATATACTGCCCAGGCACAATGCAACATGGGAAAACCCCCAATGCCTCATACAAAGTTGCTGCGGCTTTGTATGAGGCAACTTTTTTCAAGGAATTAGGCGATGTATGAATTCGATGTTGTATGAAGCGGATTTTGTATGAGGTATTACTGTATCATACTGGGCCCAACGGCAAAATGAGCGGAGGAGGAACTCTGATTCCCAATGGTCATGGAGGCAGAAGAGGCCATGCCAGATGGACTGGCTGTGAAGGCGCACCTTGATAATATCTTCAAGGCTGTGGCAGTCCGTTGTAGTCCCAGTGTTGAATCCTGCATGCCTCATTTCATGTGTGCTGCAGGAAACGGCTCCATGATCACAGTGTGTGGGTCTCTTCATGGCAAGGTGGGCTCCACCTTAAACAAATTCACCCCAGTGGCATTTTTCCTTCTTCAGTTGCAGCCGACACAGAGGAGTAGGAGTGTTATCGCATATTGTAAACAACCCATTTGGTAGCGTGTATAAGAGTTAATGTCTAGCAAATGTTTTTGTTAAAGGTCAAACTGTAATTACTTTAGCTTAATAGCAAGAACAATTACACTTATATAGCCCCCCCCCCTAGTACTTAAAGGACTCTGGGAAATTCACAGCTAATTAGCATTTTGCCCCCAACGTGCTGGGTCCTCATTTGACTACAATAATTTCATGTCAGAAATTATTCTGGGTTGAAAGGATTTTTGCTGGAGAAATTCAGTTCAGGGGACGCCTGCATGAGGCTCCTTTCATGTCCACAAGATCTTTTCCCACTGGAAGGATGGGAAGCTGAGTCAACCTTGTGTCAATTGGGATTGAACTCAAATCATGAGCATAGTTTTGGTTGCAGTGCTGCAACTTAACCACTGCACCGTGAGGGCTTTTAATGTCTGCTGTGAGACAAAAAGTAGGTTTTATCCCTAGCTGTGGGGTGTTACTATAATTGTGCAGTTTAATATGAAATGCTGAAGGTGAAATATAAAAATTAATGAGAGAAGTTTGTCAGGTAGCTTATTTCCAACAGCCTAGAAGTAACACAACTTTGTTTTGCTGATGTGTAGGTTGAGTATTCTGTGTTTTCAAAAATGTTTGGAGGAGTATTAGTATTTGTGTCACTATCTTTAAAGTGTAAATATTTGAGTTCTAAAAGAGAATGGGTGGTCACTTCATCTACTGAAAGAGTATTTGAGATGTTTGGGGTTCGGTCTCCCTTAAAATGAGAGAAGAGCAAAAAACTGACAAAAATATCAAGCTTTTTAATGTCTGCAAGGCAATATTTAGAATTTTTTTGACCATTTTTAAAATTTTCTTAATTTATATTAACCCCCCCCCCCCCAGATCACTTTATTTTACATGTTGTTTTTTCATCAAAATTAGCAGTTGTTGCCTGGGTCTGAACTGCAGGCCTACTCTATTTGTCTCCTGGATTATACCATTTAGATATTGCATGGTAGTTATAATTGTTGTTGTTGGGGTTTTTTTTGGGGGGGGGGGGATAAAATGTTAGATTTGTTTTCTTCTTGATCGCTAGTTTTTGATGAGTACCCACTATTTTTTTATTCTAGTTAAGAAAGCTAAGTAATAGAGAGTGTACTCTTAACTTTATTTTCAGTATGTGCCACCAATCGTTCCACTGTAATCCAAGAAGTATCTGTTCATGTATTTATTCACTTAGCTAGGAGAAAGCATGGATACTTTACTGTTGCTTACTCTTTCACAGGTCATTTTGATAAGATTGATCAACAACTATAGGTAGGAAATTAGTGCCCTTTACTATGCAATTATATTATTCTAAGAAACATTCTAGAAATAAATATAAGAGGGAATGGTACAGCAATTAAAAAGATTTCTTCCCAATGGCTCTGCTTTGAATCTTTACTTGATATTCTTCCCCATGTAAGTTCATTAGTAGTATTTAAGCATGTTAATATGTTAATCTAAAATGAAAGATGTGAGTTTAGTCTGCTACAGTTGTGTTATAAGTGTATGTTCTAACAAGGGCTTTCTGCAATAAATCTTTGCACTAGATTGGCAACTAGGGACCAAGTGCTAATTTAAATGAAAAACAAAGTAATTATATGGATCCTTCCCATAACAAAAAGCAAAACTGCATACAGTGTTAATGTTTCTCCATGTCAATACAGTACATTGCCTTAGGTTTGCCTTTAAGCATTTAAATAATGATGTTTTGTTTTTGTAGTCAGGTGTCTACAGATTTATGCTTCACTTAGTAGCAAGCCATTTTTGTGATGTACAGTACAAGCTAAAACAGTCTAACATGACTATCCCTTTGAAAATTATCTGTAACAATACCTTTCTTCCTTGCATTTTATTCCTTCATGCTATCTTCACAGAAGGTAAAAAGAATGTCTTGTAAGTCCCATATAAAACAAAGAGATCCATTCTGTCCTCTTTCCACCTCAACTCATTGCTTTGAGATTTCTTATACATGCAAAAGACTCGGGAGGAATGCAGGGCCTCCTGTGTTGAAAAAGGCAAAGGATAGTGTATATATTTGTTACCATTTCTCCTTTTCTGAAGCCTTCGACAGAGTTATGGAAAAGAGAACAGATTATTCTGGCACTACAAAATGAAATGAAACAATACTACCTTTTCCAGGTTTTATTGACCAATACAACTCCCTGGGATGGGATGGACTTTCCATTGTCCTTGGGGCTATTGCAGGAGCTGTGCTGCTGCAGAGATTTCTTCTTCCATGTTTAGGCCAGATGTGAAACTGCCAAAATGAAGGTGCCTTTTGGTGAGCCCATTCTGCAGTTCCTTTGGCCTGACCTTGTGTGAAAAAGATTAGCTGGCAGCACAAGGTCACTGTTACCAGGGTATGCCTGATTATGGTTCAAAAATAAAACAATCTTTGAGGAGGCTCTTTTTGTGTTCCCGTACCATAAAGACTGTCCTGAGAATATAATGCAGTGACCTTTCATCTGCTTTCCACATCGCAGTGTGACCCCCATACCACTGATCCAGTTCCACGCATCACTTTCTGGTCCTGAGCCCTTTTGGCACACAAAGTCCTCAGCCCCAGGCCAGGATTGATGAACCTGCTGCCCTCCATTAAGATGGATTCAAGTGGGATTTAATCCATTTTTGGGGACCCTCACCCTTCCCTATGGACTTCGACACTCAAGGCCATTAGTCCTCAGGGTGGTCAGGTTATTTTACTGCTATCTGACACTTGCCATTGAGTCACTGGCAGTATGGTCTACTCTATTACTATAGCAGGATAACCTGACCAGACTGATGTTGCAGAGATGAACTGCCTTATCTGCAAATATGGAGATCTCAGGAAAGGGCTTGTTGTGAAATAGGAAGTTATTCACTGGTGACATGGCATATGCCAGTGATGGCGAACCTATGACAAGTGTGCCAGAGGGGGCACTCAGAGCCCTCTCTGTGGGCATGTGTGCCATCGTCCCAGCACAGTTTGCCCTGCTCCTCTGCCCAGCAACCCAATGGGAGCGCTTCCTCCCCCCAGCACAAAGTTCACCCCTCCAGTCTGGCATGAACAGCAGTCTGTTGAGTTTGGGCACTCGATCTCTGAAAAACTCGATCTCTGAAAGGTTCACCATCACTGGCATATATGCCTTTGTGGTGCCCTTTTGGTGACCCAGTATATGCAAACCTCATCTAAATTTATATATATATAAACAAATGTGTGTGTGTGTGTGTGTGTGAGAGAGAGAGAGAGAGAGAGAGCATATCTTAACATCTTCGAATGTGGACTTGTAATTTACAATTTGCTTTTTGGGAATTTGTAATGGTAATTGTATTTTTGTCCAAACTACAGGCATTTCAGTAAGACCATGGAGGAACTAGTTCATGATTTGGTCTCAGCACTGGAGGAAAGTTCAGAACAAGCACGAGGTGGTTTTGCAGATACAGGAGATCATTCTCGCAGTGTCTCTTGTCTTCTAAAACGCCAAGCCCGAAAGCGAAGGGGAAGGAAACGACGTTCGTTTAACACCCATCACCCCTGGGAGACTGGTCATTGTTTAAGTGAAGGCTCTGATTCCAGCCTTGAGGAACCAACCAAGGATTATAGAGAGAATCATGTAAATAATAAGAAAGATCATAGTGACTCTGATGATCAACTGTTGATTGCAAAACGCAGGCCAACTTCAAATTTAAATAACCTGCGAGGCAAAAGGCCTCTTTGGCATGAATCTGATCTTGCAGTTGATAGCTTGGGAAACAGGACTCTCCGTAGACGACGGAAGGTGAAACGGATGGCAATTGATCTACCTTCTGAAGTAGCAAACACACTGACGTTACCCCAACAGTTTGATAATATTAAGGATCAATATATGGACAATGACAACAGGCCTTGCCAACATCAGGAATTAACAAAAAGCAAAATTAAAAAAAGGAAGCTAGCAGCAAGTAGGCAAGGACCAGACATTTTGGATGAAGGCGTGGTCATAGAGAATGATGAAATCAACCAGAAAAACAAGGATAAAATGGAATATGAGGAACAGAAGGGCTCAGATGAAAACATGAGTGACAGGTTACTTCTAATTTTTCCTTTTCTGTGGTTTTGCAAATATTAGATAATACATTATTTTTCTTCTCTTCTGTACTCAAAGTTAAAAATATAACAATACTATAATACATTACTATACATACTGTATAGTACATATACTATACATATACGATAATATGTTATGTAATATGTATACTATATGTAATACATTTTATTTATTATTATTTATTTTATTTTTTCGTATTTCTATCACCGCCCAACTCGACAACAACTGGGCGGCTTACAGAAGTTAACGATATCAAACACTAAAAACACATAAAACCCCAATAAAACATACTAAACCCCAATTAAAAACCCACCCGCACTCATAAATATACATTATAGTATTTTGCTGAAGTATGTTGTTAACTGCAAACTTACAAAAATCCAGTTATTTGATTAGATCTACTCCAGTTAAAACTAGCATTTAACTAGCAGTTAACTTTAGCCCACAGTTCAATGTGATTTGCTCTCATTGGATATTTCATAGAATTACAACCTCAGTAACTACCTGTATTTATTAAGTTTCATTTAAACACAAAGTCTTACATTGAAAATACACTGAAATAAACACTTCAGCTTCCCAAAGTATCGAATGTATAGAAATAATTACAGAAATGTATAAGTTGAAATAAATACTATATATTTATGTATTTATAGCATCATAGAATTGTAGAGTTATTAAGAACCCTCTGGGATTATTGAGTTCATCTCTTGCTAAAGTATTATTATTTTTTGTTATTTAGAATATCCTGTATTATCTTCATTCAGGTAATAGAATTCATTGGTGAAAATTCTGTTGTCTAGTGTAAGAAAAGTTGTAGGTTTCAGTCTTTTCTTTGCTTATAAATAAGCAGTCCTGCCATGATTTTTGGGTGTGCATGCATATGCTGGCTGCTGCATGTGCATTGGTTCCCAAGAATGGAGGTGGGAGCTCTTTGATTATTAGCAAGAAACAAACTAAAATGTATGACTTTACTTGCGTTATGCAACAGGATTTCAGCCAATTTATCTTCTTGTAGCACATTTATTTTCAGGTTTTTTATTATAAAATACAACAACATATAGTGTTATGCCCTCTTTTCCTTTCCAAATAAGACACAGGTTAAGAAATGTGATGAAATTAGGATTCAGTGAAATACTAAAACTCAGTATCAAAGTTAATTGTAATTTCATTTTTTGATTCAGTTAACTAGGAGTCATGTTAGAATTATTTTCCCTTCTGATTTCTGCTTGCTCTGTATTGGTTGCTAGTTACAACTTGTATGCTGTCTTACTTAATTATGTATTTTCTCCCTTTCTCTGTTTCACTGATAAGCGTGAGTTCATTTCTCAATTCAGTGTTTTGCTTTTTGAGCCAAGCCAAAATGTATATTCATAACAGACATTGCTGAAGCTGTAACTCTACCTTTGCTTTGAAGATACTTTATTATGTTTTCTGATTTCTGCTTGCTCAGTATTGTTTGCAAGTTCTAATTTCTTTCACTTCAGCTACCACAGCTCAACAGGAATTTGCCCAGCCAAAATTCTGGAAGCTGTATTCGAAAAATCTAAGTACGCACAGCAGTTTCAGCACACACATTGGTTCTTGAATTGTTTGAGGCTTGCAATACCATCTTCAGTCACTAGATGGCAGAACCAACCAGCACATACCGTATATACTCGAGTATAAGCCGAGTTTTTTAGCCCCAAAAATAAGCCCAGAAAAAGAGATTTAGCTTATACTTGGGTCAATGACCACGAGGGTCCCAAGACCATGCTGGATTGAGATATGCCAACAATGTAATTAATTTTACCATATTTTCATTGATTTGGATTATTGAAACTCACTAGCAGCTGCTGCATTTCCCACCCTCAGCTTATATTCTGGTCATTCTATTTTCCTGGGTTTTCAGGTCAAAATTAGGAACCTCGGCTTATATTTGGGTCAGCTTATACTCAAGTATACATCGTTAGTTTGCAGTTGATAGTTTGAAGACTAATAGACTGAAGGACTGCATGGCCATAGATTAATCAGACCTACACAAGGCTTCTGTAGATATGTATTATGAACACAGATATGCCCCAAAACCCCAACATCATGGCATCACACAGATGACATGAACACAGTCTGGCTAACATTTGATGGCTGCTAACCTTTATTTGACAGCTCTAGGGCTCCTTCAACCAATATAAAGCTAGCTACTTTTGCTAGTACGAAACAAATTTGGTTTGCTTTAGGATTTGATGTTGGGAAATGATTATAGGTATGCTGCAGCGAAGATTGGCAGCAAATTTTGAAGGGTAGGGTAGTTCATACACATTTGCTCAATTTGATCACAGAAACAACAAATACTATTGGTTTTTTAATTGCAATTTCCAGAAGCCTAGGTCAGTTCCCCAGAGCACTTATCAGCCAATGTACTGACTTAGGCTTCTGGAAATTGAAGGAATTGAAGTCTCCCCTGTGGGTTGTGGGGCCCACTTTGGGAACCACTGGTCTAGTTATACAGTAAAAACCTGGTTTATGATGTTGGTCCATTCTGACAGCCTTCATCGTAAACCAAAAAAATTGTAAACTGAAGCATGTTTTCCCATAGGAATGCATTGAAAAATAAAAAATGGTCCTGATCAGACCAAAAAACAAATACAACCCCCTGTCCCCCCCCAAAAAAATGCAGAAAAAGCCAGGCACAATCATCCCCCACAAAAGGGAAACGGTCCCGACCAGATCAAAAATATTTTTTTAAAAATACAAAAAACTTCCAAAAAATGGCAAACATGATCACCCCCCACCAAATGGATGAAGTGATTTCCATTCTTTGCCATGCTGCTGCTTCTTACTGAGCAGTTTGTCCAGCCACCGGGGGAGCCCAGTCTCTGTTGCTACTGGCAGCGGGAGAGTGTAGGGACCTTATCTGCTTGGTTCCAGTATTCATAGGAGCTCCCTGTGCAGTGCTATAGCCAGGAGCGGGTGCCTGGGGGAGGCATGTGTTCCTGGCTGTAGCGCTGCACAGGGACCTAGCGGATAAGGTCCCCACACTCTCCCGCTTCTGGTAGAAGCACCGGACAATGTGAAAATAGCAGCAAAAACACCACCATCGCCTCCTCCGCAGCCTCCATAGTGGTAAGGGATGAATTGCAACTTCTGGCGGTGGGGGGGGGGGCATCATTTTCATTTTAGGCTCTAAAATGGTGCAGGGCTGCCATTTTAGAGTTTAAATGGTGCAATTCCCGGTTGTAAACCGAAAAATAGTGAACCAGGACGTTGTTATTTATAGAATTTAACTTCGTAAACCGTGGTAAATGTTAATTGAGGCGTTCATAAACCAGGGTTTTACTGTATTTGACTATCCTAATAACTGGGGGGAAGGAATGATGTGTGGAAAAACAGATGTGTGAAAAATGTTTGAAGCACATGCTGATGTACTTGTGTTTCAAAATTGAGAGCTGTTTTGCATGTTACATATCAAAAATACTTCGATATTGCCTTTACAACTAATACTCTCTCTACCAACCTACCTTGATCTATTTAAATTATTTTCTTATAATTTAAATCTCCATTTGTGATCATGGCATTACAGCATGATGGACTGGCACTCTGAAGTTCACATCCACAGTCATTTATGTAATTTACTGAATTGGACCAATCTGACTCTTTGACCTACTTCATAGAGTCATTGTGAGGATGGGCTCACTGGAGAAAGGCGGGAATTAATTTTAATAAACAAATAATAATAATAATTAATGCATATATTTCTACACTGTTTGGACGATAGCCATTAAAGTATACAATGTGATAACAGTCCTCAATAGGAAATTAGATGGGAGAAACCAATTTCCTTTTCTTTCTTTTCTTTTTTGTATGGATATGGTATGTTTTCCTCAGGGTGACCTTTCTTTTAATAGGTTGCCATTCTGTAAACAATTCTCCCCCCTCTTAATAATAGAATTCCATTGTATCTTGACATGGTGTATCTTCCAGAATATTTTGCAAATGTTACGAAAAGTCATTATATCTATAGACACTTGTGTTTCATGTGCTGAAGAAAAGCTTGAAATGGTTGTGATTGAGATGCCCCCTTTTTAACAGAGCGGTGGTGTTTTGGATCAAAGCTGAATTGCACAGCATAAGAAAGGAGCAGTGAGCATTTGATGGAAACAGATAATAAAACGCATCAATTGTGTCAGCACCTCATTGCAGTCACATCTGGCTTACTGTCAGGGTCCCATTAGATTCCTGTGGTTTTATGTGCCAAAAATAATATGTTCTGTAGTTAATGGAACTGGGATATTTTCAGCTTGATGTTTCTCCCCCCCCCCACCCACCCACACACACTTATTTTTTAAACTAGCTTATTTTCTCTTAGGTTTTGTTAAGGCTTAAGTTTCATCTGAGTGCAATCTTATCTCTTTAAAATTTTATGACAGGGATATCAATTGCACTTTTGATCTGTTCCTTTCTTTCCATTATTACAGTGAATCCAGCAGTCTGAGCAGTAGTGATGCTGGTTTGTTTACCAATGACGAGGGAAGACAAGGTACTGGAAGCATGTATTTATTTGCTTACTTACTTGTTTTGCTTTCCAAACAGTATCATTTTAAAGTCCTACAAGCACTACCCAGTATTTTAAATCTACCACATAGAAATTTAAGGGTGTGTGGTGTTGTTGTTGTTGTTTTTAAATGACACTGTTTTATGGCTGTGGACCAAGATTTTCTATTTTAAAAAAAAATAGTTTTAAAGGTAAAGGTCTCCCTTGCTTGAAAGCCAGTCGTATTTGACTCTAGGGGTCAGTGCTCATCTCCATTTACAGCCGAAGAGCCAGCGCTGTCTGCGTCTGCAGATGTTTCTGTGGTCATCGACAAGACACCAGAGCACACAGAACACTGTTACCTTTCCCATCGAAGTGGTACGTATTTATCTACTTGCAATTTCTTGCTTTGAAACTGCTAGGTTGGCAGTTTCAAAGCAAGGGACAGAGATGGGAGCTCGTTTTATCAAGCAGCACTTGGGTCTCGAACTGCTGCCCTGCCAACCTTCTGGTCATCAAGCCCACTAAGCCACCATGGCCTCAAAATAGTTTTATTCTGCTTTTATTCTCATGAGGATAGAAGGCAGATTACAATATTAAATCAAATAACTGGGGGGGGGACAACAGTCCCATTTTAGAAACCCCTTATTAGATGACAAGTGATACGGGTCCTCGTAGCATCGGTTATCGGACCTGCCAATGAAGAAATTAGCTAGGTTTTTATACCTTTCTCCATGAGAAACTTGTCCCGGAGAAGTGCTAATTGACTTGTCAAAGTGACAGTTTTGTGCGTAGATCAAAGGTACCAGATGGCTGGTTATCGGAGATCTCATCTCTTCTCATGAGAGAAGTCCACCTCTTGGGTCGCTTCCCAGAGCTTGGCCTTGAGAAAAGATCAAGAGGTGATTTTCCCATCGTCTTAGGAAAATGGTAGAGTGTGCTTTCTAAAATGGCTTCACTTAGTCTAAGTGACATAACTCATAGAAAGAAATATAAAAGCAATGCTAACATTTCTACATAAAATCCAACTTAACTAACAGGTAAATACCATAAAATAATGACATTCCACATGGAATCACGACAGTTTTTTGAGTTAAGAAATGTTTCTACATCCTAGAGTAATTTGCTACATGGGCGTGTCCTGAATCCAGGAGAAATAGTAACCATGAGAGCAATCAAATTTAAGAGTTCAGATGCTAAAAAGTGCTGCATGACAGAGTGAGCTCTTGTTTCTGTCTCAGCTCCTGCCAGCATAGCAGTTTGAAAGCAAGAAATTGCAAGTAGATAAATAAGTATCACTTTGGTGGGAAGGTAACAGCATTCTGTGTCTAGTCATGCCTGCCACATGGCCATGGAAACGTCTGCAAATGCAGACTGCTGTAAATGGAGATGAGCACCAAACCCAAGAGTCAGATATTTATTTTATTTTTATTTTATTGTTGGACTTCTATACCGCCCACTTGACCAAGGCCGACTCAGGGCGGTTCACAATCTCAACATAAAACATAAAAACCGATAAAAACAATTAAAATCCACCCCCTAAAAAGGGGTGCAGGTACTGAAGGAACCGAGGGGGAAGGCATAATCCTCTAAACCAGCCACCCAACGGAAACCACCACTCCACCTGCACCCCAAACTTGGCCCGCCAGCCAGGTTTTTAGTTCTTTCCTAAAGGGCAGCAACTCAGTCTGGAGACACAATTCCACTGGCAGGAGGTTCCAAAGGGCTGGTGCAGACACGTAAAAGGCCCTCCTTCTTGTGCCAGAGTGGCGAGCCCCCCTGGCCGATGGCACAATTAAGGAGCCCCTCTGGTCCGCTCTGGTTGGACGGACAGACGTCCTTAGGGCGATGTGATCTCTTAGGTATGAATGGTTGTCGAGCAAGGGCGAACCTTTAACTTCTAAAGTGACTCTAGCATAAATGTATGTAAGAATTTCAAATGTTGATCAAGTGCGTAATTTTGTTTCACTTCTGAATTTTTAGTTGTAAAGACCCATTAAAGTATTTCTGGACTCTTAATACTTTCTGTGGTACTGTCATCTTTCATTTAAAAATGACTTTTTCAAAACTTATTTCTTAATGAATCTAATCAGATTAATTTTATTTGGCCGCATCTGTTCATTTAGTCTTCCCCTTTTATATATCAGACAAATCATGAAATTTAAATTAATTATATAACATAAGCAGCCGAAAGAACTAGTTTTGTAGTTTTATACCCTTTAATTCCCTGCAGGAGATTAAAGCTTGTGTTGTGTGTGAGAGAGTTAGAGCTGAGATTGCAATAATTTAAAGAGATTTCTCTGTCATTATCACTGAGGGATTAGTTAGTTTATTTTTCACATTTCTGATTTGGTTGTAAAACATTACATTTTATGTCCTCAAGTCGCTAAAACGCTGACTGGGAAGCGGAAGGTCAGCAGTTCGATTCCCGAGTACTGCAGGACGGAAATGAGCTCCCGTCTTCATCCCAGCTCCTGCCAACCTAGCAGTTCGAAAGCAAGAAATTGCAAGTAGAGAAATAGGGACCACTTCGGTGGGAAGGTAAACAGCGTTCCGTGCGCTCCGGTGTCTAGTCATGCCTGCCACATGACCATGGAGACGTCTGCAGAAGTAGACAGCGCTGGCTCTTCGGCTTAGAAACAGAGATGAGCACTGCACCCTAGAGTCGGATACGACTGGCTTTCGAGCAAGGGAAACCTTTACCTTTACCTTTGCCAATCACAGTCCTGTAAATTCTGATGTTAGTAAATGTCTTTTTTTTTGAACAACAACAATAAGAACAGCTAGAGCAGGGGTCCCCAACCACTGGGTCGCGGACTCATACTAGGACACGGGCTGTCCCGAACCAGGCTATGGGAGTGGGTGGTGCTGGGAGCCCTGGTGGCAGCCTTCTGCCCTCAATGTGCTCCGCCAGGCCTGCCTGGCAAATGGAGCAAGAGCACAGGCTTCAAACACAGCAGATAGGCAGGTGGCCGGGCCCCGCAGATGGTCGGACCCCTCCTCCATGTTGCTTAACTATGATGGGGCTCCACACACACCCCACCCTTGCACTGTCCAATCCCTCCCACCCCCACTTACCGGTTTTTGGAAAAATTGTTTAGCACGAGACCAGTCTGTGGTGCAAAAACGGTTGGGGACCCCAAAGCTAGAGTAAAGGAACACCAATTCTGATTATGAAGCTGACTTCTTTGGCTGATAAACCTTAACCTCTCTTTTTTAATTTGAGTTTTTGTGTTGTTTATTTAATCATAGGTGATGATGAGCAGAGTGACTGGTTTCATGAAAGTGAACCGGGAGGTGCTTGCGGGATCACTGCAATCATTCCATGGTGGGAAAAAGAGGACTCTGCAGAACTTGAGAAAGAGTTACCTGATCCAGTTTTTGAAAGTATCCTAATGGGAAGCTTCCCTCTTATGTCCCATTCAGGAAAGAGAGGTCAGCAGCTTTGAAAGACAGAATAATTTTATGTTGAAGTTGTTACCATTTTGTGTAAATAATGATTTTTTTATCATTGTAGCTAAAAAAAATTAACCTTTCAGAAATTCTCAAATTTCTAGAGTGTTTGCTATTATCTGTGGTGTAAGATTGGACCTCTTAAGGTTACTTTTGGACCACGGTTTTCATCAGGCCTAGCCAGCATAAACATTGAAGAGAAATTATGGGGTGTTACAGTCAAAACCATTAGGAGGGCAACAGTTTTTCCCTCTTGTTCCAGTGCTTTTCTACAAGTACTGATACTGATTCTCTAAGTCTTATGCTTAACTAACAAGATCAGTTCCAGGAAAAAGGGTTTTAATTGCTGAGAGTTTAGACCTCCATGGCTAATTGTGTAGTTCTTTTGGACCTTTTGTGATAATTTACAAATAAAATCATTTCAGCTGTTGTAAAATTTATCTATGAGCCTATGCAGAGCTGTAGGTGGAGTTGTACAACAGTTGTGGAGTTCATCATGGAGGTCATCAATGCCTGCTAGTCATGTATGTTTTGTCTAGGATTAGAGGTAACGTACTAATACCATAGGTTTTCACATGTTAGAGTGTTATAGATGCTTATTGGACATTGCTATTTTCATGCCTCCCTTTGCCCCCTAGTAATGTTGCAGTAGTCTCTGAAATGGTGATTTTATTAAGGTGCACATCTGCCGCAAGTGCAACAGTGGAGTATAGCTCAACTGAGGGGGCACTCCCCCTCCCTACTGCAACACCTGAAAGGCAGATAAACTCTCCAGAGCTCTTTCGTTTTCAGGCACCATGGAGGAAAGATAGAGGAAAATGTTCCATTGCAACCACAAACAATGGTGGATTTAGCATTGTATATTAACATCTGCACCTGTAGCCCCTTCCACATCTTAGCAATGTCATACAAGTAAAAAACGTGTTTTCAAAAGTTTCCCTTAAGAGTGAAATTTTACTAGAAAAAAAGATCAAATCGAAATCTGGTTTATTTAGAATTTTTTTGAAGCTATGTTGCTTTGTGCAAGCATATCAGAGAGTAAACAAAGCAAAACAAGACAAAAATGTTGTGCCACCTTAAAAGATGAAGTGGACTTTTTCCACAAAAGCTAACATTAAAATACAGGAGTTTGTCTTTAAGGTGCCACAATGTTTTTTGTCTTTTTTTTTGTGTTTTTTGTTTTGTTTACTCTCTGGTTTATTTAGCTACCCGTCTACATTAAACTACAGGTTAATGTGGCTAGATTAAAGAAATAGGATAGGAATGAGCAAAGGCGAAGTTCTTATCCCGTACACAGTTTGTGATTGCACAGTCACCATGCTAGCAGTACTGAATGTATGCTAAAACTGCACTTGCATGATGTACAAAATCATCCTGTTGCATTTTAAGAAAATACTGTCCTTACAATACTTCATTGTCTTATAATGCACAAAATAACCATGGGATTAGAACTGATAGGCAGCATTGGAGAAGAGATTTTCCCCATTTTATTTTTAGACAGTGTAGGTGCTAGCTACATCAGAAATACAGTGGAACCTCATACAACAATCGCCCCGTATAGCAACAAAATCACGTAACAATTAAGTTTTTTTTGGGGGGAGGGGGGAATGGTGTCCCACATAGCAATTTTCCCTATGGAAAAAATCGTACAACAATTTTTCAATGGGAAAAACCACTTAGCAAAAAAAAAACCACACGTTGTACAATGCAGCCCATTGGGAAAATTGCTATACGATGCATGCATCGTATAGAAATTGTTTCGTACAACAACAAGCCCCGTGGAACAGATTAAAATCTTAGTATGAGGTGCCACTGTAATTGTTTTTGCCCCTGTACAGCTGTTATATCCTGTGTGATATAGTGTTCAGGAGACATGGGTTCAAATCCCTACCAAGCCATGGAAACTCATTGGAGAAATGTAACTTTTTGACACTATCAGTTTTCAGAGTATTGGCTTGGATTGACAACAAATATTGGGACATAAGAACATAAGAACAGCCTTGCTGGAACAGGCCACAGCCCATCCAGTCCAGCATTCTGTCTCACACAGTGGCTCACCATTTCCTTCAGGGTATTCCCAAGGAGATGCCCTCACCTGCTTAGGATCCCCTGGAAATGGCATTGAGAGATATCCTGCCTATCTCTCCAACCCGGAGGTTGTCCTTAGGTAGCCATAATTATAGCCATTGATAGCCTTGTCCTCCATGAACTTGTCTAATCCTTTCTTAAAGCTGTCAAGACTGACAGCTGTCACCACTTCTTCTGGCAGGGAGTTCCATAGACCAGTAATCCTCTGGGTGAAAAAGTACTTTCTCTTATTTGTTTGAGAACTAGTACCCAAAAGTTTCATGGAGTGTCCCCTAGTTCTAGTGTTGTGCGATAGGGAAAACAGTTTTTCCTTATCTACTTTGTCCACACCGTGCATGATTTTATAAACTTCAATCAGGTCACCTCTTAGACGCCGTCGTTCAAGAGTGAAAAGGCCCAACCGTTGCAGCCTCAGATGGTAAGGAAGGTGTTCCAGTCCCCTAATCATTCTGGTTGCCCTCCTCTGTACTTTCTCCAACTCCATAATATCCTATAATAAGCTATCTTTATTTTACATTTTCTGCTCATTTGCAGCGGTTATTCAATCCTTTATAACAAAAGAGGAGAGCAGGCTTAAGCCTAGCAATAAAAAATCAGACAAGAAGGAATTTTTATTTCGTAGATTGGTCTTTAGTAACTGCAAATGTATTTGCACCAGGTGTGTTTAGTTTAAGCTATAATTCTGTTTTGTAGACTTCCAGACAAGACTTAGTCACCTTCATGGAATGCCAGCAAGGAACATCAAAAAAGCTACAGGAAACCCAACCACAATGGTAGGCTGTTTCTCATAATTTACAATGAACTGCATTTTCCATTACGTTATAACATTTTGAAAGTATCTACTGTTTGTGCATAAGAGAAAGTAATTTTTTACAGGGTACAAATCAGAAAGGTGACACTCAGTTCTGACGTTTTTAATAGTTGGCTATCCTTTTAGAACTGTATCAATTCATTGAACACAATGTGAATGCTGTTGCTGAAGGTCAAATTGACAGTATTAAGTATTAGTCTAGGGAAGCTTTATATATTAAAATGCTCTACTTATTTATTTATTCTGGAAGCACTTGCTCATGTCTTTTAACCCAAAATCATTTTTGTGCTTATGGATGGAAATTCGTTTATAGACTATATACACTTCTTCTTTGCCTTTATTGCTGGATCCATAGTCAGAGCCGCCTCATCTCCTTTAGTGCCATTGGTAGTAACATAACTCTGCTGTACTGGAATCAGTGATTTTTTTTTCCATTTCATAGAAGACATAGGGTAGCATGAAAATGGAAAACACATCTTTACTAATTAGATTTGTTTGAAGCATGTGGCTGCAACTAACAATCCTAAATTGCTTCTTCTCTGCTTGCTAAATCTCGTATGATTTTGGGAGTAAAGGCAGAATCTGGAAATTATTTTGGGTAACTTTGAGAGGTTTATTAATAAACAGCAGTTCTGTGTTGAATAATGTTGTTTACAATCTTGGCCTGTGAACTTTGCCTTTAGGGTAATGAATCAGATGAATGGCATCTAGTTGCTGGTTGCAGGTCTCCCTATTTTTATTTTTGGTTCAATGCTTGCTTGAGCATATCTGGGATTTGTAGCCCATTTCCTAGCTTATTGCAATCTCACTCTGGTATTTAATAGAAGCTATTACAACTGATAGGTTAACTTCATGGTGTTGATGATACATGACTAAGCCACACTAAAAACTGTCTTGCCCCTCCAAATTGTAACAGTGTGATTAGGTTTCAATTGGTGGAGATACACTATATTTGTGTATAAATATAAAGGAGAGTGAAGAATTGTTTTGGTACAGTGTCTCAATAGAAATCTTGTCTTCTTCCTGCAAATTAATAGTAGATGTTATAAAATTGTGCCATATAGAGAAGAATTTGGCAGTGCTGAATAATCCTCATGACTGGATATTTTGTCTAGCCAAATGTTGTAGAAACAACTACCTGTTGTCTAGAAACAATAGGATATTACTTGTTCAGTTTATGAACATAGCTTTTTGACAGAATTGTCAGTTTTTATTATTTTGTAAATATTATAGGGAAATATATTTACAGTGGAACCTCATACATCAGTCGCCCTGTATAGCAACAAAATCGCTTAACAATTAGGTTTTGGGGAAAATTGCATTCTGGCGCATAACAATTTTCCCTATGGAAAAAAACATACAACAATTTTTCAATGGGAAAAACCAATTAGCAAAAAAAAAAAAATCGTTTGATGCATCCCATAGGGAAAATCGCTATATGAAGCATGCATCGTATAACAATTGTTTAGTACAACAATGAGCCTCGTGGAAGAGATTAAAATCGTTGCATGAGGTACCACTGTACTTAGGTAATCTTTATTGTATCAAATGCATGCTTATAGAGGAAAGCACCCATATTTGTAGCTTGCTTGAGGTTAAAAGTGGTGTGTTTGCTGTGAAGGTAGCAAATTTTAGAGATGATGAAGTGGCTATGTCTGTATTATTGGGCAATAGTACACTTCACTATAGGTTGCCATGCATAATTTCATGTTTTACCAGCAGCCTGGCAACCTTTTCTCTCCTATAGCTCCTAGTCATACTCAGTACATTTGGAAATTTGGGCTGTTGGCAGAACAATATGCTTCGTAGCCATCATTTGGCTGGATAGCTCAGTGGTTTAGTCATGGGCAAGCTGCACAATCCCAAGACACCCACAGAAGAAGGGAATGATAAACCATTTCTGTGTATTCTCTACTTGGGAAACCTGAAAAGGGTCAACATAAATTGGAATTGCAATACATGCAATACATACATAAGGAAGTTTCAAAGGCAGTCTTTATTCAAAGATAAAAAGAAAGGAAAAGTGCAATACCTCTGGCTTGTGTTAGTGCAGAACAAGAAGTAATTGCAGTTATTAGGCTGTTGCACTGAAAGCAAAAGTGCTTTTAGAAAGATTAATTTCTTAGCTTAGAAGAATATAGCAAATGCAACTTATTGAACAGAATTGGGATGATGATCCAATTCTTTTACTTTTAACATAGATTGGTTATACCTGCACAGTATCATCAGCTCAGTACGAAGGAAGGAAGGAAAGAACACACATTTTAATGGGTTATCATCTGAGTGCCATATAATATTTGTATGCACTGAAAACCTGGACCTGATTGTGCTATCCTATACTGTTGTATCCCTGTGACCTAAACTGTTGATGTTTCCTAAAAATATGTTGACTCAATAATGGACTAACTGCAGGAAACTCTGATTATTATTTTTTACTAAATATCCAAAACAACCTCTATGAGCTGTGGTAAGATTGAATTATGGCAGTCCACTAGTAGCAAAGGTGTTAGGCATAAAATATCACCACCAACACAACCATTGCTATTATTACTACTGTTATTATTCTGTACAACTGGAAAAAAATACTCTACAAAACCTTAGCATTCTAGTAAAATAGACTAACTGCAGGAAACTGTTCAATCTCCCATTGAAGTATATTTTGCATGTGGAACATATATTAAATACACTGTTATTATTGATATTCTGTCATTTTAACAAACTAATGAAAAACAGCTTGTCAAAATATCAGTACAATGTAAGCATAAATCTGAAAAAGTTTACAGCAACTTAATACAGCAATTGAAAATTTAAGTTACACAGACTCCTATGCATGTTTACTTTGAGGGATATCTTTTTGAGTTCAAAAGGACATTCCCTTATTGAATATAGATTTTTACGACTCAGGAAAAGTTTGCTGACATGAGACTTTTGTTAATCCTATCCTAAAAGTATATGTTGGTGGTGTGTTTGTATGTCAGATGTACTCTTGAAAGGGTTTTCCAAATCTTTACTACCTGCTTGCCTCACCACAATAAAACTGCACCTGGAAGGCAGTACAGTGGCTGTTTTGAGGAAGAATTCAGCACGACTAGGTTGGCTGATCACCACTTCACAGCTTCATAAGAGTCTTAAAGATATGATGTTCCTCTTGAATTTAGCTCATCTGTACTGATATACCAGTAGTCTCACTTAAGAGTATACTTGATTGTTTTTTCTCAATGTAGAAAAATGACAGCTATGAGCCAGAAATTGTAAGAGCGTTTTTTGTTTTGTCTACTAATTTAAATTGATAATTGAAACTGCTGAGAGCCACCTCTGTTCAAACAGAGGAAGCAGTTTGAAGCTTCCAGAAGCAGGGGGGCAGGGCCACACCAGGCCCTTCCCTGAACTGTGACTCATAGGGGCGGAGCCACACTAGCCTTTAAAGGCTCTGAGCTCTTTCAGAGTCAGCCATTTTGACTCTGCATGTGCTCTTAAGCAGAGCTGCTGCTGAGGAGAGCCAAACAAAGGAAGTGAGCACTGGTAAGTTTTGCAGTTGGAGTAGAGCTGCTTTAGAGGCCTCTACTAATTTAAATTGATAATTGAAACTGCTGAGAGCCACCTCTGTTCAAACAGAGGAAGCAGTTTGAAGCTTCCAGAAGCAGGGGGGCAGGGCCACACCAGGCCCTTCCCTGAACTGTGACTCATAGGGGCGGAGCCACACTAGCCTTTAAAGGCTCTGAGCTCTTTCAGAGTCAGCCATTTTGACTCTGCATGTGCTCTTAAGCAGAGCTGCTGCTGAGGAGAGCCAAACAAAGGAAGTGAGCACTGGTAAGTTTTGCAGTTGGAGTAGAGCTGCTTTAGAGATTGCACACTAGTAACAAAGGAATAATATAGTCTTACTAGGTAGAAAGGTAGTAAACGTGTACATTTTTGAGGCCCAGAACACTGCACTTGTTAAAATGGATTCTGAGGGAACAGCTGTAGTTACCTGCAATTCTTGTGCCATGTTTGTGTTCTTGCCAAAGCACATGGAGAACTACACTTGCAGCAAGTGCAAGCTAGTTGCACTACTAGAAGAGAAGGTCCAGCAGCTAGAGGCCCGCATATCTAACCACCAACAAATTAAGGAGCTTGAGCTGTTCTTGGACAGAGCGGAGCAGACTATGCTGGACAAAGAAGAGACAGGGCACAGTTCTGAGGGAGAAGGCCCTTCACTAACTCAGGAGGGAGATGGTTGGAGGAATGTGACTCAAAGGAGGAGAAGAGTAGGGGATCACTCTGAGAGTCTGAAATTACAGAATAAATTTGAGGCTCTTTCCCTTATCACACCTGACGAGGAACACACAGAGGAACAGCTGGTTCCACCTGATGATCTCTCCTTCATCACACTTGATGAGATCCAGGAAGATGAACATCAGGAACAAACTGAGGTTCTCTCCCTTAATATGGTTGATGAGGTGCATGTAGATGAACAGATTGCAGGAGAGAGGCTCCTTGTACTAGGCGATTCAATAATTAGAAATACAGAGAAATGGATTTGTGATGCACATGATAACCGTATGGTGACTTGCCTGCCAGGTGCAAAAGTTGCAGACATCACAAGAAATCTAGATAGATTGTTAGAGAGAACTGGGAACGAGCCAGTTGTCATGGTACACGTTGGTACTAATGATGTTGGGAAGGCCAAGCGGTCTGTCCTGGAAGCCAAATTTAGGTTGTTAGGAAGAAGATTGAAGTCCCGGACTTCCAAGGTAGCATTTTCAGAAGTGCTGCCTGTCCCTCGCGCAGGACCTACCAGGCAGGCAGAGCTCAGAAGCCTCAATGCGTGGATGAGGCGGTGGTGTCGAGAGGAGGGTTTCAGATTTGTCAGGAACTGGAGAACATTTTGGGACAAGCCAAATCTGTTCAGGAGGGATGGGTTGCATTTAAACCATGATGGGACCAGATTGCTGGCACTCAACATCAAAAAGGCTGCAGAGCAGCTTTTAAACTGATAACTGGGGGAAAGCCGACAGGAGCTGGGCAGCATCCGGTTCGGGAAAGTGTGTACTTGAGTAGTGAGGAGGATGCAAAAATTACTGAGCAGAGCAAGGAGCTAGTCACCAGCACTCTAGCAGAAGGATGCAAGAGGCAGTCTAACAATGCAACTGGACACAAAAGACTGTGTCAGAAAAGCATATATAAATGCTTGTATACAAATGCCAGAAGCCTCCGGAACAAAATAGGGGAGCTGGAATACTTAGCAATAGATAAGAATATTGATATTATTGGTATCACTGAAACCTGGTGGACGGATGATAACCAATGGGATACAGTTATCCCAGGCTACAAACTGTACAGGAAGGATAGGAAGGGGCAAACAGGAGGTGGTGTAGCCTTGTATGTCAAAGAAGTGATAAAATCTTATGAATTGGAATATCTAGGTGATTTAGAGTCACCATTAGAAGCTCTGTGGGTAAGAGTACCAGGCCACAAGGATGGTCGAACAGTAGGCATATACTATCGGCCTCCGACCCAAACTCTTGAGGGAGACTGGCAGTTGGAGAATGTTGTAAAGGAGGCATCCAGGAAGGGAAGCCTGGTTATAATGGGGGACTTCAATTACCCTCACATAGACTGGGTGAACTGTTGTTCAGCACATGATAAAGAGATAAAGTTCCTAGATATGCTCAATGATTGTTCCCTGGGACAGATGGTTGAAGACCCAACTAGAGGTACAAGAATCCTTGACTTGATCCTGAGTAATACTCAGGATCTGGTGCAAGATGTTAATGTGACTGATCCAATAGGGAACAGTGACCACAACTCAATTATGTTTAACTTGAACATAGACCGCAAGTCACTGATAAAATCTAACACAGAGACCTTAAATTTTCAAAAAGGAAATTTCCCAAAGTTGAGGAAACTAGTAAAAAAGAAGCTGAAAGGGAAAATTGAGAGAGTCCAAACACTCCAAGAGGCATGGAGGCTGTTTACAAAAACAATAACAGAGGCCCAATTGGAATGCATACCCAAAAGGAAAAAGGGCACTGCCAGGTCCAAGAGGACTCCAATGTGGCTTACAGGAGCTGTTCGGGAAGTGATCAAAGCAAGAAAAGCTCATTTAGAAGATGGAAGGCTTGTCCAAATGAGGACAGCAGGCAGAAACATAAATTCTGGCAGAACAAATGCAAGGCAACAATCAGGAAAGCAAAGCAAGACTTTGAGGAGCGTATAGCTAAAAATACTCAGAGGAATAACAAAGACTTCTTTAAGTACATTAGAAGTAAGAACCCAACTAGGAAGGCCATTGGACCATTAGATGACAATGGAAGGCAAGGGGTTATTAAAGAGGAAACAGAGATTGCGGAGAGACTCAATGAATTCTTTGCTTCAGTATTCACTGAAGAAGATAGAGACCACATGCCCAAAACAGAACCTATCTTCGTAGGGAGGGAAACCGAAGAATTAAGCAAGATAGAAATAACCAGGGAGGAGGTCCTTGCATGTCTTGTTAAACTAAACACTAACAAATCACCAGGACCAGATGGCATCCATCCACGAGTTCTCAGGGAACTTAAAGATGAAATTGCTGATCTCCTAGCCAAAATATATAATATTTCCCTCAAATCAGGGTTTGTGCCTGATGACTGGAAGGTAGCGAATGTAACACCAATTTTCAAAAAAGGATCCAGGGGTGATCCAGGAAATTACCGGCCTGTCAGTTTGACATGTGTCCCAGGTAAAGTGATGGAAACCATCCTAAAAGATAGAATTAATAGGTACATAGAAGAGGAGGCGCTGCTAAAGGAGAGCCAACATGGCTTTTGCAAGGGCAAATCATGCCTCACTAATCTGTTGGAATTTTTTGAGAGTGTCAACAAGCATGTGGATAAGGGGGATCCAGTTGACATTGTTTATCTGGACTTTCAGAAGGCTTTTGACAAGGTCCCACACCAAAGGCTCTTGAATAAACTTACCAGTCATGGAATAAAGGGACAGGTCTTGTCCTGGATCAGCAACTGGCTAAGGGACAGGAAACAGAGGGTAGCACTAAATGGACACTTCTCCAAGTGGAGGGAAGTAAAGAGTGGGGTCCCCCAAGGTTCAGTACTGGGACCCCTGCTTTTCAACCTCTTCATAAATGATCTAGAGGTAGGAGTAAAAAGCAAGGTAGCCAAATTTGCTGACGACACTAAATTATACAGGGTAGTGAAAACTGTGAGAGATTGTGAAGAGCTCCAGAGGGATCTCTTGACACTGGGGGAGTGGGCAAAACAGTGGCAAATGAGCTTCAACATCAGTAAGTGCAGAGTGATGCATGTTGGGGCAAAAAACCCCAATTACATTTATAAACTGATGGGGTCTGAACTCTCTGCGACAAACCAGGAAAGGGACCTTGGTGTCCTGGTGGACAGCTCAATGAAGGTGTCAACCCAGTGTGCCTCAGCAGTGAAAAAAGCAAACTCAATGTTAGGGATCATTAGGAAGGGTATAGAAAATAAGTCAGCAAGTGTCATTTTGCCTCTTTATAAATCTATGGTGAGGCCCCATCTGGAATACTGTGTACAGTTCTGGTCGCCATACCTCCAGAAGGATATTATGGAGTTGGAGAAAGTACAGAGGAGGGCAACCAGAATGATTAGGGGACTGGAACACCTTCCTTACCATCTGAGGCTGCAACGGTTGGGCCTTTTCACTCTTGAACGACGGCGTCTAAGAGGTGACCTGATTGAAGTTTATAAAATCATGCACGGTGTGGACAAAGTGGATAAGGAAAAACTGTTTTCCCTATCGCACAACACTAGAACTAGGGGACACTCCATGAAACTTTTGGGTACTAGTTCTCAAACAAATAAGAGAAAGTACTTTTTCACCCAGAGGATTACTGGTCTATGGAACTCCCTGCCAGAAGAAGTGGTGACAGCTGTCAGTCTTGACAGCTTTAAGAAAGGATTAGACAAGTTCATGGAGGACAAGGCTATCAATGGCTATAATTATGGCTACCTAAGGACAACCTCCGGGTTGGAGAGATAGGCAGGATATCTCTCAATGCCATTTCCAGGGAATCCTAAGCAGGTGAAGGCATCTCCTTGGGAATACCCTGAAGGAAATGGTGAGCCACTGTGTGAGACAGAATGCTGGACTGGATGGGCTGTGGCCTGTTCCAGCAAGGCTGTTCTTATGTTCTTATATGTTCTTATGTTTACACGGCTGTTCATTTCACCTCCTTCTGAAACACCCATTTGAACATTCTGAAAAATTGCAAATTTAGAGTTTTGCGAAATGACAGAATTTTGTTTTTATTTATACCCTGATAAGTAATACACTTTAGCATCCTGCCTTTTCTACAGCAGTATTCATTTATGCCTGTAGTGCACCTTTTTCATCTGCTGATGTAATACTGTGAATATGTTTCATATTTGGTGTAAATTGTAGAGCAGAAATATTTAAGTATGTTCTTAGAACTAGTATACTGTACTTACTAAGGTTCTGTGAAATAGTTCAAATCTGATCTCTGCCACAGATTTGTTAGGTGGTATTACAAAAGCCTGTTTCTCAGACTCACTGTGCTATCTGCAGTATAAATACAGTATAATAGATCTGGATCTTTTCAGAGTGGTAGATTACTTGAGTAGTATTTATTTATTTATTGAAACACTGTCATGTTTTCCTTCCAAAACTAGAAGTTACTTATAGCTTACTACAGGATTAAACACATTTTAGAAATAAAAGTGCAGGAAGTTAAAATTGTAAAATATTTTTTATTAAACTGTTGAATTAAACATTATTTGCACCCACCCATTCCAGTCCCTTTCTTAGCAACTTCTCTTGGAAGAATATTTGCCAGTTTGGGAGCAATCGTTGTGAACATCTTCTTTTGAATCCACACCAAATGTCCCTGTGAGGGTAGTTAAGTTGGGGAAAGATTCAGGGGCCTAAATGGGGTCAAATGGCAGGATAAGTTTCCTAAAACTGGTCTAGGAAGTTGTAGGACTTTTTATGTTATCAACTGCTCTTTGACTTGTTCTTTGAAAAAGATCAATATCCAGTGAAACTGTTATAATCTGAAAAATGTATGTTCCTTTTAGCTACTGCAATGTTTCCCAAACTATGTTCCACTGGTGTTCTATAGAGTTAGTCTTTAAGGTGCCAAAACTTTTTGTCTTTTTTGGTTGTTGTTTTGTTTAATCTCTAATGTATCTTGTTTTGTTTACTTTCTTATGTAACTGAAAAATCCAAACCTATCTTTCTATTTAAAAAAAACCAAAGTGTTCCATTAAAATTTTATGTATTCTACAATAGAATAAGTTTGGGAAATGCTAATAGAGGCACTAGCCTCCTCAAATATTGTCATATTTTTGAACTACAATTGTGCATATCTCAGGCATCGGCAACCTTGTGTTGCTGGCTAATCTTTCTCACAGGTGAAAGGAACCTATCAATGAATTCACCAAAAGGTGGCTTCATTTTTGCATATCAGAGAATAAACAAAACAAAAAACACTGTAGCACTTTGAAGGCTAACTGTTATATTTTAATGTTAGCTTTCGTGGCTCAAGTCCACTTCGTCAGACATGGGAGTGAAGCTTCATGGCATCAGTTTATACACATCAGGTACAGAAGTACAGAGTGATTGGTTAGCATAATTTATTTATTATATTTATACCCCGCCCATCTAGGAACATACCTGTCAAGTTTTAGACATTAAAATAAGGGAAATTTTAGACCATGCCCCTTTCTACCAAACCAAACTCCCTCCTCTCCAAAATCCAGGCACACCCAAGAGCCTAGAAGAAGGAGCTGCAAGGGAGTGTTGGGCTACCCTGGTGGAGGAAGAACCACCCCCAAAGGCAGGACTGCTTCCCCTCACAGGGAAAAAGCAGTCAGCAAACCAGGTTTATTGTAATAAGTCTATTTCAAATTTCCCCCTCTTAATTCGACTGCATTTCATATTATGGTGATTTTTCATGGAACTGTTTTTTACATTTTAATCAGTTAAATGTCTACTATCTTAGCCTTTTCTGCCTCAATTTCATTTTTTAAAACTCTGTGTTTAAGAGAAAATCATGGACGTATCCTGTTTATGCTGTATGCAAATATACTTGAAGCCGATTGGCTCATTGACTTCCCTTTAACACCCTCTTTCCCAGGAGAGAGAGGGCTTCAAGTATATTTACATACAGCATAAACATACTTCCGTGGTTTTCTCTTAAACACAGAGTTTTAAAAAATGAAATTGAGGCAGAAAAGGCTAAGACAGTAGACATTTAACTGATTGAAGTGTAAAAAACAGTTCCATGAAAAATCACCATAATATGAAATGCATTCGAATAGGGAGAGAATAGGTAAGTAAGCTTGCCTTGCTAACTGCTCCCCCCCCCCCCCCCTGTGAGGGGAAAGCAGTCATGCTAAGAAGTGGTTTTTCCTGCACCAGGGGGAGCCCAACACTCTTCTGCTCTGGTATAAGGCACACACCTCATGAATAAAGATACAGAACAATAATATATGGGAGATTTACATGTCCCTGTTTTTTTTTAAAAGATACAGGAGATTATAAAAAACGTGATTGGGGAAGAGGGGCTCTAAATTATGGGGTTTTCCCAGGCAAAACGGGATACTTGACAGGTATGTCTGGGAAATTTTCCTACTCTGGGCAGCTAACAGCACAAACTCACACATTAAAAACAGTCATGCATTTAAAAAATACATAGCAGAGTAAAATAAAATAAGTAAAAGAAAATAGCTGGCATCTGAGGGCACAGAGGATCAACTAGCTGGCTTGGAGCCCCCTCCCGGTCATGCAAACCGGAGAGTAATGGGCTACACTTGCTCTGCCCCGCAGGGCTCAAAAGGACCTTTGCGGCCGCCGCCAACACCGGGGCTTGGAGCCCCCTCCCGGTCATGCAAACCAGGGAGGAATGGGCTACACCTGTTCCACCTCTGCACGGCATAAAAAGTCCCTTTTGCGGCTGCTGTCCTTTGCTGTGTTTAATATGTTTTTGCTAGTAATGTATTGTATTGTGGGGATTGAACACTGCATTTTTTTGAGGAGGGGGGAAACTTGTTGGAGGGGGGGGTTCAAAAGGATGCCTGCAACCATGGGCTGAAGGACTTCTTCCATGTTTTTGGACTCAGTGAGTGGGTTTAGGTTGTGTTGCTTTATAATGACGTGATTTTTGTATTTTTAAGTCAAACAATTAATTGTATTATTGACTTGATTTTTTGTAAAGTTTATTGTGACGTATTATTTATGGTATTTTGCATTGTTATTTCTGTATGTTGTTGTATTTCCCCTCCTCCTCCCCTTCCCCCGTACTTATGATTTGCTTTGTATTTATTTGATTGTTTTGTAAACCACTTTGAGTGGTCAATAGACTAGTAAAGCGGTATATAAATATATTAAATTAAATTAAATTAATTAAATAATTTATTGCTAAAGGGACCACGCCCTGGAAGGCCTCCTTGAATAAAAAAGTATTTTAATTTTTTTAAAAAGCTATCCAGTGATGGGGTCTGGCACAGCTCCACTGGTAGTGTATTTCACAGTGTTGGTGCCGCCACCAAAAAGGCTCTATTTCTAGTTATAGATTTTCTAGCTGTCCTCAGGGTCGGCACCTTGAACTGTGCCAACTGTGATGAACGGGTAATGCAGGGAGTTGTTCTGAGGGTGAGATGCTCCGACAGATAATAAGGTCCCAACCCATATAGGGCCTTATATGATAACACTAACACCTTGTATCTGATATGGTAGGCAACAGGTAACCAGTGCAGGCATGCCAAGGCTAGGGAAATATGATCAAATTTCTTTAAGCCTGTAACCCACCTGGCTGCTGCATTCTGGACCCACTGTAATCTCTGTATCAAACACAAGGGCAGCCCCAGGTAGAGAGCATTACAGTAGTTAATCCGCGAGATTACCACTGAGTGGGTCAGGGTTTATGAGATAATCATTTTGTACCTGATGTGTATAAATTGATGCCATGAAGCCTCACTCCCATGTCTGACAAAGTGGACTTGATCCACAAAAGCTAACACTCAAATATAACAATTAGTCTTCAAAGTGCTACAGCATTTGTTTGTTTTTGTTTATTCTCTGATATGCTTGAATCATAGACTAACATGGTTACTATTCCCTCCCCCCCCAAAAGAAAACAACAACAACCCACAACATTTTGGCAGTTTCACATCTGGCCTAGACACAGAAGAAGAAAGTAGCTAGAGGCAGTAAGTAGTTTGCCCTCTGTGTTTGGGACTGACAGAATTTCCCCAACACTTCTTGAAGGTGTTGGGAGACATACAGAAGTGGCAGGGAAGAGATGCACCCCAAATGTTGGGGTGGACTACCTTCACAACCCCCAAATTGGAAATCTGAATTTTCAGAAGGATAATAATCCCATCCTTATAATATATTGAACTAACCTTCAACAAGCACATATTTGTTATTTAGCAACATTGGCAATGAAGAAATGTGCCATAGGGAAAGAAGAGATTCACAGCAGGAACTGAGCCTCACAGAAGGCCCTCAGGAATGTAGTCAGGAATTCTAGGGCCCTAATATGGTAAATAGATCTGTTGCAGGAAATAATGGATGCAACCTAAAATGCCACTGTTTTTAATGCTGATTTCCAAGCAAAAATTGTTCAGCGCTGCTCACTTTAAACGATAACCTTGGTATACATTTCAATTTTTAGAACATTACATTCAAGGGTAGACTGGTGATTACATTAGAAGGGGCTACAGAAGTGGTGCATTTGGGGGCACGCAGGGGTCCTGGATTAGTATTATGTTGTTATAAATGCTTCCTATTTAGGAGATGAATCAGAGCGGGGGCCCAGACAATTTAGTTTTGAGTCTGTACACAGACCGTACTTGTTGAATGAAAAGAGCTTGTTAACTCTTATTGCCTCAGTATGTTGCTGAGAGCAAGGGCTAAGTAATTCCAAAATAAATTAGTAGTGTTGTTGAGATTGAGATTGCATGAACCCAGTCTGGCACAGAATGATCATAAGCATACCTCTGAAGAGTAGATATGGAGCTTTCCATCCACTCAACTATTTGAAATGGATCGGGTGCACTGAAATGTCTGTTTACATGCAGAGAAGCCTGCACAAAGAGAAGTTTCTGGTTCAAGATTTCTCTTATCTTATCGAACCTAGCATTTCAAAAGCAAGAAATTTCAAGTAGATAAATAGGGACTACTTTGGTGGGAAGATAAACAGCGTTCCGTGTGCTCCGGTGTCTAGTCATGCCTATCACATGACCACAGAAACGTCTGCAGAAGCAGACAGCGCTGGCTCTTCAGCTTTGAAACAGATGAGCACTGAACCCTAGAGTCGTATATGACTGGCTTTCGAGCAAGAGAAACCTTTACGTTTACTTTTTAACAATTGTAAATTAAGGTACATCTGGATTCAAGTTCGTAGATGCCAGAATTTTTAACATATTTGGCATATGCTTTCTTTCTTTGTAGGTTTCCCTCTACTTAATATTGGATATGGCTAAAAATGTAGGTTTTGTTTAAGAAAGCCCTTTTGGATTTTGATGGATTTGTAGTCTTCAAAGGGAAACAAAACACTAAATATTTCTAATCCTGCATTATTTACCGCATGGGTGGTTAAAATGCTACTTTAAGTCTCATAAAATTTAGAGGAAGAAATCTGCCAACTGTAGCAGGAATTAGATTTAGGAAGAGAGGTACAGAGTCAAAATATTGCTACAGAATTAAATGTCAAAAATCTTCTTTAATAGTAGATATATAGTTCACAGTGTCTGGTTATGATTAATATATTTAATCTAAATCACTGAAAGTTGCTCTCTCCTTTTCCATAAAATACAATAGGACACAAATCAGTTTTACTGTAGGTGGATAACAATTGGAAAATAATGCATCTTCCCGCCCAATAAATTGTCAGTTATACCTTTTAACTAAAATCAATTCATCTTTTGAAAATTTATTGCAATTTCTTATAATAAATCTTCTCAAATGTTTATTCATTTGCTGCTTGATACATTTGTGCCAGTTTTGCTATGCTCTAAGGTTTTTTTCCCTTTTGATTCATTGTAAATCAGAAAATCTATTTTGAGTCAATTTTCTAGTTAAGAAGTTAAAATCTATAGCTCAACAATTTTCCTTTTTGGTGTGTCCTTTATACATTTTAATACCCTTGAACTTTGATGCAATACAATACATTTTGATAATAAGGTGATTGGAAGGCTTTTTATTATAACTTGTTGAAAAAAGGACCACACAGGAATGCAACTAATTGCAAGAATATTAGGAAAATTTTCATTGCAGGTTTAGATTGCTTAAAGCATATGGAGGAAAACTAAAGCCAATGAGAAGATATATGTGTTTTAATTAAGTGAATATGAGAAGAAATGTTCTGTTTCACTTACAGTAAAATAACAAGTGTCTATAATGGATCACATCAGTGATGCCACATACATACCTGCATGTGTACGCCAAAAAAAAATATTCTGTTACCATATTCTCTTTTTTTTTAACTCACACGGGTTCAGTTATTTATTTTTTCAAGCTAAAAATAAACCTATGCCAAGAATGGCTATTATAGAATGTTTCTATAGAAACATTAAATCTTCCCATAACCAGTATTTTCATTGCTATGATAACATCAGCACTTTGAATTCATTGACATGTAAGATGAATAGATAAATCAGAATGAAGTGATTAAGACATGAGGTGGGGAGAGTTTTTTAAAAGCTTCCTCATGCAAAAGCATTTTCTTCAAAAAGTAAACTAGAACAGCACAGAGACATAATAGCCCAGGTATGCCTATCTATTCCTTGCAGGACATTTTTTTAAAAAAAAATGAGATATCAACCCTTAAAGTACTGAAGATAGAAGAAGAAGAATTCATTGTATTCCGAACTGACCTCAAATCTGCTTCACATATTTATCAGCCATATTCTAAGTTCTGATAAGTAATTAGCAATAAATGTACAGTAGTTATCATTCAGTAGACAAATGTCATAATACCTATCATATTTTGTTTACTATAGATATCAGAATGTTGACAGACTAAGATGTTAGAAAACATTTCAGACAACAGTGAATGAGGGGCGAAATGACTTACTAAATATAGTAGAGCTAGTTGAAATTGTGACATATTGGTGAATCTGTTCAGAGGATAACATCTTGGATGTTGAAATGATTGATTTGAGAGGTAAAAAATAATTTGCATGGAAGTATTAGAATTCATTAATTTCACTAATTACATAGTGAAGAAAACATCTGTTTTCTTCACTAAAGAGCAGACATTAATTACAGGTCTTACCTGTTAGTCTAAAAATAGTGTCAATATGTTCCGTTTTCTGTCTTTAAATGTTGATTTTCATAGGAAGTCTTATGCCATTATGGAGTTTTTAAGGCCTCATTAATAAAGCTATTTTTAGATTAAATTATGTTCAAAGAAAAAGGAATTGATAGCTTCCTAAAAGATTCTTAGATTTTTAATTAGCTTTCTATCTACTCCATTTGTCTTTTTCTGTTTATTTCAAAATTCTCTGTGTAAAAACCTTACTTGCACCTGGAAATAGAGAGAAAGATAGTAAAACAACCATGGCAAAGGTGAAATATAGGGTAAAAGTATAAGATATGAAAAGCAAGATGGCACTAACAATAATTTCATGTCAGAAATTACTCTGGGTTGAAAGGTTTTTAGCAGGAGAAACTCTGCTCAGGGGATGCCCAAATGAGGCTGCCTTCATGTCCCCAAGATCCGTTATGCAGCACTCTGGTATCGAACCCCAACCTTCCAGTCTTCAAGCACAGCGTCTTAACCACTAGACCAAGGTGGCGTTTATTTATCACCTAATGACTGTCTATGAGCTATCCTGTAACACATACCAGAGTCACTGTGGCAATCTTTCATTAGCAATTTCCCTCAGTAAAATGAAACAAAAGTCAAGTTCTGTAAGATAGTCTCTTGCTGAAGTACTCAGAAAGATTTTAATTGCAAAATAAATTTAAAACTCTTGGAAATAATATTTGATGTTTTCAAATAAATGCATAATACAGTAGTTCTGACATGTGCTGAACTTTTTTTTAAAAAAAATGTTTGAGGCAGGTGTACATCTGTGCTTTTTTTCAATGTAACTTGCTGGAGGAACTGGAAGTGGCCAATTCTTCAGCCAACCTGAATATAGCCCAGAGGTATCAAATGGCCTTGACTTTGATAAAATAGATGGCTCCAGTAGGATGACAGAAACAATGCTCTGTTTTGCTATGTTAATCAAGCCAGACAAAAGCCCAAGCACAGTAGCAGCTCCAAGAAACTCTGTTGGCAAAAGCCTAATTAAAGATAAACTCCTAAAGCATTCATTCATTTCTCTAGCAAAATGCTCAGGCTGGTAAAATACCCACAGCTTGGGAGAGTAGGGACTTTATAACCTCACTTAACCTCTCTAGTATATCTGAGAGGATTCGTCTTGGCAGGTCCATCTCCAAGGAAGAGCTCATTGAAGCCTTTAATGGTCTGTCTCTTGGCAAATTGCCTGGCATAGATTCACTTGGAGAGGATTCTTCAAAGCTTTTTATGCACTGCTTAGCACAGAGGCCTTTTAAGTAGCTAATTTTCAGGAAGTGATATGTGTCCTGTCTGGATTACCTGACCCATTCTGCTTGTTGAGAAAGGTTAGAATCTAGTATGCTGAGTGTAGAGGCTTACTATCCTTAATTTTACCAGAATATTTCAAAGTGTCTAAATTTTTATAAGAGGGCTAAAGGCTTGTTTTGCCGTACTAAAAATTGAATTATAAAAGTGTATTTATTGCTACACATTAATCAAACTGCCCTTGAATGGTTCTGTTAGTTCCAGGTACAGAAGGTTGTGATTTTTTGACTTTTTGTAACATTTTCTTGTAATTATTTTTTTAAAAAAAATATTGTTTTAAAATAAAAATTAATTCTTAGTGTCTTTCAATGTATGATCTGTTTTAAAAGCTGTGATATGAAATTACAGTATATTGATTTTCAGGAAAAAAAATTCTGTTCTCATTTGACAACAGCAGTTTTTAATTAATAAATGATTTGTTAGGTAAAGGTAAAGGTCGCCATTACTGGAAAGCCAGTCGTATCCGACTCTAGGGTTAGGTGCTCATCTCTTTTTACAGCCAAAGAACCAGTGCTGTCTGCATCTGCACGTGTTTCCGTGGACATGTGGCAGGCATGGTACCTATTTATCTTCTTGCAATTTCTTGCTTTCAAACTGCTAGGTTGGCAGGAACTGGGACAGAGATGGGAGCTCACTCTGTCATGCAGTACTTTTGTCTCAAACCGCTGACCAGCTGACCTTCCAGTCATCAAGTTCAGCATCTTAACCAATAAACCACCGCAGTCCCACTCAATAACTTTGTTACTATAGGCTTTTTCAAAGTGAAATCCTAGAAGGACTGTTATGCCTATATGTATTACTCTGGCAAAACATCCCTTGGCAACAGGGAGGAAGAATTCTACTCTTTTGGGCTTTAGCTTCTAACAGCTGTGGCCCTCTCTTTCACTTTATACATACAATGGAGTATTAGCAGAGATTGTGGTTGCCACTGAAAACCAGAACTCCCTGCTTTCTCCTTCTAACTTATGAAGGAATAACATCCAGTATTAGCCAAATTCTAGTTCGTCAGGGTATAACGTAAAGTTACGCTGCTGTAAAGGTGCCAAGCATTCCACCTTGGCAACAAAGACTGCATAGAGCAGGGGTGCCCAAGTTTTTTGGGCCGCGGGCTTGTCATGTGGTTTAGGGGGCCGGTCACTATGGTCCATGGGCTGTATCCAGCCCCCAAAGCCAATTCATCTGGCCCCCAAAGCCCTTATTGCTTATAGGCATGTTTTACCTCTGCTTTCGGGAGCGACGAGGGCTTCGTGGCTGGATGAGTTGGCATCAGGGGCCAGATCTGGCCTGCGGGCCGTTGTTTGGGCACCCCTGGCATAGAGCAATTGTGTAGTTGATTGTGTGATTCCCTTTTGATCAATTGATGATAGCATTTAGAGACGTAAAGTAGTATTAAGTTATATGGCCATGTAAGTGCACAACTGGATTCTAGATGCAGTATTAACATATCATTCCATCCTGGAGTCCTGTCTGGAACCTTGGAATGCTTCTGTTGCTTGCCAGTGTTGTAAATACTATACTAGACAGAACAATTATCTACATAAAGTAATTTCCTACTATGTCTTAATATTGTAGCTTACAGGCTGGATGCAGAGCCAGTGATTGTGAGTTTGATTTCTCACTCTACCTTCTAAGAGAAAAGCCAGTCTGTATACCCTTCAGCAAACTACTGTGTCCCAGGGTGCCCCAAGTAGAATGAAGTAGTAATCTGCATTCAGGACTTTACCTAGAAAAATCCTGGAAAGGGGTTACCACAAGTTTCAGTTGATTTGATAGCATACAATTATTATCATTAGGGAATTTAATGTGAAAATATTTTCAAAGACTATGGGCCATAGAGAGATTGAATCTAGTGATGAATATATCATCTTAACTGCTGATGTGTATGAATCACTACTGGAGTTTCAAAGTTTGCATTGGTTAACCTTCTAAGAAATATCTATATTGTTAACCATGATCTATTTGTTAGCTTGTTCATCTGTCTGTTTAATTTATCTTAATAGTACTCATAACATTAACACCAAAAATTTAGAAGCAATAGAGCTTTTACAAATAATTATTGTACCAGTTGTATTTAGTAAAACATCAAGCAATACAATGTAGAATAAAGTATAAATAAACTAACATTTATATTTTACGGTGCATCTATACCTATAAAAAGGTGCATGGGCCGTGCATGTCTGGCATGCACGGCCACACCCATCCCAACCATCCTGTACCGAGCCACCTACATTTACCTTTTGATCCTGCGAGCATCGCCACAAGGGTCCAGACTCCAAGAGTGGGGCAAATGCCTCATGAACCTGAACAAAAAAAACCTACGCTTCCCAGCGTCCTCTGCACCACACAACTTCTTATCTAATCAGGCTGAAGGGCACGAGTGCAGAGGAGGTGGGACAGCCAGCCCACGTGCAAAAAAACCCGCCGACACGCTAACCACTTCCCTCCAGAAGACGAAGGCTGAGAATGGCACTCCATTCTCTGCCTTTGCCTCCCGGAGGGAAGCCATCGCTTTCCACGGGGGGCGGGGGCTGAGGGCACTGGTGCCTTCGGCCCCCACCAACTGAGGGAAGTGAGCCACTTCCCTGGGAAACAAAGGCAGAGAATGGCGCTCCATTCTCTGCCTTCGCCTCCTGGAGGGAAGCGGGCCCCTTCCACGAGGGGCAGGGGCTGAAGGCACTGGTGCCTTCGGCCCCCTCCAACCAAGGGAAGCGAGCCACTTCCCCGGGAAGCAAGGGCCAAGAACTGCACTCCGTTCTCTGCCATCACTTTCCACAGGGGTGGGAGCTGAAGGCATTGGTGTCTTCGTCCTCCTCTAATCAAGGGAAGCGAGCCACTTCCCTGGGAAGCAAAAGCAGAAAATGGTGCTCCGTTCTCTGCCTTCGCCTCTCGGAGGGAAGCAAGCCCCTTCCACATTTAGCCCTTGCCTGTCGGAGAAGGGGCTTGCTTTCGTCGACAGACAAGAGCCGAATGTGGAGCTACACACACACACCTCTGTGTGTCTGTGTGTCTGTGCGTGTGTGTCTGTGCGTGTGTGCATGCGTGCGTGCACACACCCCAAAACCACCCCAACCACCAACGCGCAAAAAATACCTGCCCGGCAATGCCAGAGGAAAATTGCTAGTAAAGTATAAATCAGGGATTCTCAACCTGCAGTCTGCGGGCCAGATGCATCCCATGGCACCATTTCATGTGGCCCTCGACCAAACCAGGATGTGCCATATGGTGTAGGAAGGGCAAAATGGCCATCTGGTCCCTGAAGCTGTATGAGGCGGGTGATGCGGCCCCTGGCTTAAAAAGGTTGAGAACCCATGGTATAAATAATTAAAGAATGATGCAGTGTTGTATCTGAAATGTCTCATTTGACACTCTCTGTGCACAAAGTATTTTACCATGAGTTGTAAAATTTGTTTTCCTTGTTTGAAGATTAAGTACAATTGTATCAAACGTTTAAGTTGTAGTTGTCTACAGTTTCTCTTGGCTGATCAAGTGTTAGTGTGTAGTATAAAGCAAACATTGTTGCTGTTCCATCACCCTTCTCAAGGCAACACACTTGGTTAGCCAAGTGAGGCTGCTGTGTGTCTATTAATACATAAAATAAATACAAGATTTTCTTAGGTTCTCAAGATAAAAAAATAGGTTTCATAACACTTTGGATAATATTAATCCGAGTAGACTATAATTAGTCACAAGAACATAAGATGTCTTTTAGTGCTGCAATGCTTCAATATATCAAACCAATGTAAGGAAAACAAATTATAGGTGAGAGGTGCAGAATTATATTGAATAAGTTTAGCTTTGTATTTTGAATACTTTAACAAGGAAATTGAGAAGTGCTTTACTATGATATAAATTCCCCCCCCCCACCCATTTTTTTTTGGGCAATGTTTGCCAGAACAGTAATTTATCTGAAATACTTAATTTCACTAGTGGTGCATTACAAAAACCACTGTGGCAATTTTCTCTCCTTTCCCTTCTTTCATGTCAAGGTGTTAGCATCTTACCAACAACATATATAAAATTTCTACTGCCCTCTCGTCACTTATACTGGTGTAACTTCACTGCAAGCAGTAGGATGATTGTTGATTATGCAGTACACTGCAATTCCAGAGCTCTTCTTCCAAACTTATTGTTTTACTGTTACCAAACGACAGACTGAAGAACAGGTGCAACAAGTTACTGTATTTGCCGGCACTCCCCCCTCTTAAAATACACCAGAAAAATGGAGTATGTCTTCTGTGTCGGCAGATACAATATTCATTGTATTTAGTGACTTCTAGTGGGCCATTTTGGTAATAACAGCATGCATCTTATACTCGGATGCGTCTTATCAGCCGGCAAATACGATACAATGGTACCTCAGTTAATGTAATTAATGCGTTCTCCGGGATGTTTCTTACAGCGAAAATTACTTCAACCAAATTTCCCATAAGAATGCATTGAAAACCAAAATAAATTATGATAACCAAAATGCAGTTTCCCATAGGAATGCACTGAAAATCAGTTTATCCATTCTGGGAAAAAATCCATAAACCAAGCCACTGTTTTCTATGGATTTCCTTTTGTTATGCAATTTTTATGTTAACTGAGTCATTTGTTAACCGGGGTTCCACTGTATGTTGCAGCAGGTTTTATCTTCTCCTGTTGATATTTTATATAGAACAAATTTCTACTACTAATGATGATCGGTTCATGTCAATCAGTGTGTAAGCACATACTACACATAATTTATGTGCTCATATGATAGAATATCAAAGTCCTCTGAGAGGCTGTAGAATTGTACATCATTGTCCTTTTGTCACTGTACAGAGTATTATATAGAATTATATAGAGTTTGCTACTGCTGTTGATAATTTCATCTTTTGTATCCCATTTTATTGGTATATTGTATGGATAAACATGTAGCCTAAATAATGCAGACTGTATGTCTGAGGAAGCAGACTATAATCCACAAAAGGTCATATTGTGTATCATAGTACAGTATTTTCATGTTTCAATTGTTTTTCTTAAAATAGTTGAAAACTGGGCCTGTTTCCTAACTTCAAAAGGTACCATGTAGGTATAGTATTTGAAAAGAAAGTTGCTTTTTAGCAGTGCCCCATCTATTTTACTGTGGGGATACAGCTAGCAGTTAATAATGACAAATGTTCAGATGCCACAAACAATCAACAACATTACATAGTTTTGTCTTCCTTTTCCCTACAACCTATATTAAACCCACAGTTTAATAGGAACAGAAATATTGCAGGAAGGAGGGATATTTCAAAAATATTTATTTGGGCAAATAAATGATAGATTAATACTTTGTTAGTTTACTTGAAAATGTGTGGGGGGTGTTATTCACAAATATTAGGACTTTAACTTTCAAACCTGATGTCTGTTGTCCCTTCTTTTATATACTGTATCTTATTCTTTTCATAGCTAGAGCAGTATTTGTTCCCTATTTGAATTATGTAGGGGTTAATGCAATAATAGAGAAACCTTAGCAAAGTCTTCTACCCTAGAGGTATGTGAATGGTATTCTAACACTGGAAGCGAGAGTTTTCAATAAGGGGATTAAAATAGACAATTTGTTTATGAGGCTTGATATAGCTACATTTGCATTGGTTCACTTGTTTTTTGAAAGGCAACCCCCCCAAAAAAAAAGTGGTTTACACCCAAGCTGTACAATTCAGCTCAGTGCTAATTCTGGCTGTTAATCCTCTTGCACTAGCGGAGCTACTAAATCTATACCTATAAGATGGTGGATGGGTGGTCACAAGGTTCCCGAAACAGAGAGTGGGGCAAACCCCCCAGAAACATGAACAAAAAAAACTACATGTCCCAGCATCCTCTGCGCTGCGCCACCCCTCAGCCAATCAGGCTGAAGGACGCGAGTGCAGAGGAGGCCAGGAAAGCCAGCGCATGCAAAATCAAAAATGCCTCAAACAGCGGGAGCACAAGGACACCAAAGGCGGATGCAGCGCTTTGCCATCCTAGGATACGTTGAGGGGGAAAAAACAAAGGCAGCAGGCAGCGATTCGTGAGGGGAGGCACTCTCCCTGCTGGATCGCTGGCTGCTGCCTTTGTATTACCTTTAACCCCACCGCTGTTTTGAGAGCTGACACAAAACAGCGGTGGGGGGTAATACAGAGGCAGCAGGCAGCGATCCGCCGGGGAGAGCACCTCCCCTCACGAATCGCTGCCTGCTGCCTTTGTATTTCCCCCTCAGCTGTTTTGAAGGTTGACAAAAAAACATTGAAACAGTTGAGGGGGGACAAAGGCCTCCCTCCCCCCACGGCAGGGAAAGGGGGAAACAGAAAACTTCCACCTCCCACCCTTCCCTGCTTCCCCAACCCAGGCAGGGAAAGGGGGAAATAGATGATTCCGCCTCCCCCCCTTCCCTCCCTACTCACGCGGGTGCAGCCTCCACACCTGCAGCTTCCCCTCTCTCTCCTCTCTCACTCTCCCCCCTCTCTCCCCCCTCTCTCTGTTTATTGTGTGTGGTTGTGTGTGTGTGTGTGTGTGGTTGTGTTGCATGAGTGGTTGTGGTGTGTGTGTGTGTGTGTACCTTCAAAACCACCCCAACCATCAACATACAAGTTATACCTGCCCGGCAGGGCCAGGCAAAAAATACTAGTCCTCTCTAAAAAGGGAAGCTATAATGCAAAATCAGGTTTAGGATTACAATGGAACCTCACTTAACAAATTTAATGTGTTCTCCAGGACCATTTGTACTATGAAAAATTTGAAAAGCACAATTCCCATAGGAATGCATTGAATGCAATTTCCCATAGGAATGTATCGAAAACCCAAAATTTGTTACCTGAAATGCTGTTTCCCATAGGAATGCATTGAAAAACAATTAATCCATTCCAGGAAAATTGTTAACTGAGCCACTATTTTCAATGGATTTCCTTTTGTTATGCGAGTTTTGTGTTAAGCGAGCCATTTGTTAAGCGAGGTTCCACTGTAGATGCATTTCTGCCCTTATCCATTCTTTACCAACTCAGACATAAGGAGAACTTTGGAATATTTCCCCTCCATGTTAGATTTTAGTATTTGAACTTGATTAAATTGGTTATAACTATTAATGATTCAGATTAATCCCAGTTTATTAGGGTTTGGACAAAATGCTAATTGTGATTAATCTGGAACAAAAATGTCTAGAATTGGGGGAAATTACTTTTAGAACTGTAGTCCCATGGTGTCCGGAAGATTTTAAGAGTTTCATTCAGAAATGCAATTTTCCTTAAGCTCCCCTATAACCAAGCAAGGGGAGGGGAGCAGCAGATGCAGGAACTTGAGGCTCAGTGTGACTATTTTTCATCATGCTAAGTTGATTTGGCATTACATCCAGATGCAGCTCAAATGGAGCAAAAAGGCTCCCCCAAAAAGCAAGTAGGAAGCTGTGATGAACTGTAGCAAATAATTGTGAACTGTTTTCACACATATTCCTAGTGGCAGTTGCTCTCTTAGTTTAGATCGATGTACTTATTGTGTAGAATGCAATGAGGCGGCTGGGGTGTAAAGGCAAAAGGCAAGGCGACACACCCAAAGCAACAGATTGAAAATAGCAAAGTGTATATTTAATATCAAGAAGGTGCTCGAATAAATATTCTATTCTCAAATTTCTTAGTTGTCAATTGCTAAACCGTGTTATTGTACGTATGACAAAAATTATATCGAATGTATCTATACATATATACACATACATATACACACATATGCAATCCCTCACAAGGAGCCCGCAAAAGATAAAGGTTATTTCCCGACGAAAAATCCCCAAGTTCGTGTCCACAGTACTTGCACAACTCGGTGGTATGAGTGAGTCCAACAGTTCTCGAATAGCCAGTAAATAGTCTGCGGGATTTCTGTGAGTATCAGCTACAAGAGCCGTCTGCGATGTTAACATCATTTCCGACGTTAACATCACAGATGGCTCTTGTAGCTGATACACACTCACAGAAATCCCGCAGACTATTTACTGGCTATTCGAGAACTGTTGGACTCACTCATACCACCGAGTTGTGCAAGTACTGTGGACACGAACTTGGGGATTTTTCTTCGGGAAATAACCTTTATCTTTTGCGGGCTCCTTGTGAGGGATTGCATATGTGTGTATATGTATGTGTATATATGTATAGATACATTCGATATAATTTTTGTCATACGTACAATAACACGGTTTAGCAATTGACAACTAAGAAATTTGAGAATAGAATATTTATTCGAACACCTTCTTGATATTAAATATACACTTTGCTATTTTCAATCTGTTGCTTTGGGTGTGTCGCCTTGCCTCTTATTGTGTAGAAGGCAGAAAATACAATTTAATTTAATAAATTTATATACCGCCCTATCCAATGGACTCTGGGCGGTGTGCACAAGTTAAAACCAATACAAAACAATTAAAAACACTTATAAACAGCAATACTACCCCCACTGTGCCATTTACTATCTAAAAACAAATATAAAATCTACAAAACCTTAACATTAAAAAATTAATTATAGGAGGGGGGGGCTCAGATGAGCCAAAAAGGGGGAGCTTGTTGACAATCCCGCCCCCCAGACTCATTTTGCCAACCACGTCTTCAGTTCTTTCCTAAATGGTAGCAACTAGGCCTGGAGGCATAGTTCTACTGGGAGGAGGTTCCATAGTGTTGCAAGTAAATTTTAAAAGCAAAATGGTTCAGCACATTGTTGAATTATAGTGCCTATGCAATGTTTCTGTCTCCCATCTGGTTTTAAAGAACCATAGATGTTCCCTGAGAACAATGTTTAACCAAATTATACATATGTGTGAGTCAGCTGTACCTTTGTACCATTCTTACTTTAAAGTGAGGATATTGTTGCTTGTTTGCTTTCTTAGTTAATATGTTCAGGAATATACCACATTGTATTAGGGTAACTTAATATTGCAGTCCATCCTCACTAATACAATCTCCATTCACCACTATTAGGTTCATGTCCCCCAGACATCTGTTAACTCAGTTGAAAGAAATCCCTTGATCATACTTTTTTTTAAAAAAAGGTAATTATTTAAAATTATTTGGGGTCCCCCATGGCATTGAGATAATCGAGGCTGAACTCTGTTGCCAAGTTAATAGCATAATAATATTCTGTTAGTGCTCTCAGTAGAGTGCTGTTATTTATTCTTTTAACTAGTCTCACATTTTTCTCTAACATGCTAATCTGAATGCATGTTCCTGTACTACAGAATTCTGAGATGTCATATATAGGATATTATTTTCCTTTCCCAGGCTGTTTTTCTTCAAAACTTTATACAGAAAAAGCATAGCAATGGTGCTTGCTGTATAAGTCATCTGCTTAATCCTTATCCCCTTTGCATTGTCAATACCCATCTAATTCCACTTTAACAACAGTAATTGGCTGATGGAGCAGCAGATATAGATTTGTTTTCCTGATGACTCCTTGACTTTTTTCCTCTGGTAATACTAATAGAATTCCAAATCCTTACTGGTGTGATCATGTCATGAGTAGGTCAACAGTCATGTCAAGGTCCTATTGGAAACTTCATAGTCGACATCTTAATTTAGACTTAGCTACCTTTCCTCCACTCCTTATGCAGTAAGCAATTCTTTCAAGTCTCTCACTCATTCCATTATAATAGAATTCATTTAATTCAAAAGGAATTAGTTCATGATGTGAATGTACTTGGATTACTGCCGTTCAATAAAAATAAATCTGGAAATATCAATTCCGAATTCTTGATACCTTTCAGGCTGAATGATAGAATTGTTTATTTACATATTTGTTCCTGTACAAACTGTCCATGTTAAGCATTCATCTTCAGATTTTCTGACTTTTGTTTGGTAATATATCTGCTTCTTATCACCTGCCATCAAATTATATCAGAACATCCCCTGACATCTGCTTAAGTGTTGATTGAGTTCTCATTAAACCATTGCCAATCAATGCAAAAATTTACTTACTTAAGATTTTTGCTCTAGGCGTCTTAATCTACCAATCACTTCTGTGCTGTCCTGTTCATTTTGTTATTGGCTTGCTCAGGATCTGTACTTGCAGCAGTGTAAGTTTGTTTACTCAGAATGGGTTTTCATTGGTTTTCTTGGGAAGTAGTAATGCTTAGGATTGCAGTTTTTGCCATTTGTACTGTACCTTACTCGCTGTTAAGGTACAGTACAATTGGCTCACAACATTAAATAACAAACAAACACAGATAAAGTAATTACAATAATCAGTCAAAATACAAGTTAACACATATCACAATACCAGAAATAAAATAACTTGCTAGATGACATTCATATCCCAAGGCACTTGACCAAAACATACATCCCAGCTCATTGAATCTAATGAAAGAGATTTTCTGCACTTGTATAATCAGTTCACTAGCAAAGAAAATGCTTGCTGAAACAGGAATGTCTTTAGTTGTTTTTGAAATGCCAATAACATGGAAGCAGATCTAATTTCCTCTGGCAGCATGTTCCACAGTAAGGGAGCCACAGTAGAGAAGGATCTTGATCTAGTCACAGCCTTTTTTTATTTCTCTGGGCATGACAGTATGCAGTTTAAGAGCCTGGGTGCTCCGGCTAGTTTTTTAGCACAAGGTGCTCCCACAGATATCATGGTCCTAAACCATGAAGAGCTTTGTATCGGCACATTGAACTTGGCACAGTATACATTGGGCAGCCAATGCAAGCTAGTTAGAACCAGAGTAATATATTATTTCAAGAGTAATTTAAGCACTGCATAATGAAATTTCTGTTTAGAAAAATCCACCTTTACTATGACTTGTGAAGCTATTTGCCTTGCCCATACATGATACAAACATAAGACCCCTTCTGAACTTAACCCAGCGGCCCATCTAATCCTCAATTCTGTTTCCATGGTGGCTAACCAGATGCCTATAGAAAGCCCATGGGCAATTTCTGAGTGCCAGTAGCACAAGCATTGATACTCAGAAACTATTCCGCTTAATACTACAGTATGTACAATACTAAGACTTCTAACTAGATGCTGTTGTGGTAATCTGATGAGGTGATAGTTGCACACAGCCAGCTTATGACCAGCATTTTTCAGACTGATGTGATGCCTTCCCATAACTGAACAAAATACCAGCCACTGGAACTTTTCCCCATAGAGGAGTGGCTGTGATCCTTTAATTGTTTTGGTTACATTTCTCTCCACGTTCTGTCATTCTTGAGAGGCAGTGTGGTCTCACATCAGATTTGTAAAAAGGCGTTGTGATTTGTACAGTTTTATTTTCAATGTTTGTTCTAATTAATACTGACATAAAACTTGTCCTTTTTGCAGCAGCTATGCACTGTTCTCAAACAGCTGTCCACTACAACCCCTGAGCCCGTTTCCTGATTAGTCATTGTAAGCTGAGACACCATAAGGATAATTGTGATTTTTTTTGTCCCATACTTCACATGCATATTGAACTCCTTTTACCATTTTAATGTCCATTCCCCAACATTGAGGGCAACTTTGCTATCTTTTTTTGTTTTTAATCCCCTATCTCAATAATTTGTTGGCGTTTAGTCTTAGCCACATTCATCCTCGATTCGAGGTCATTTATGAGGAAGGTAAAAACTACTAATTTTAATATAAATCTTCATAGAACCTCACAGTTATATTCTTCTATTGTGTGAACTGACCATTTATGATTATTGTCATATTTCCAGGACAGGTCCCTTTGATAATAATATTAATTTCATGAAATGATTTTTTTTCTAGAGAAACTCCGATCAGGGGACTACCGATTGAGGCTCCTTTCATGTCCCCAAGATCTTTTTCCCACTGAAGTGGTCTCTATTTACTTGCAATATCTTGCATTCGATCTGCTAGGTTGGCAGGAACTGGGGCAGAGACGGGCACTCAATCCATCAAGCAATACCTGGGTCTTGAACTGCCAACTTGCCAGTCTTTCAGCTAACAAGGCAAACTTCTTAACCACTGAGCAACCATAGCCCCATAGCCCCTTGATAGTCACTCTGCACGAAGTTCTCCTTTGCCTTGAGATAGGCACTCAGGAATGTATCTGGAGAGGATCTTTTGAGCCTTGTGGAGTCAAGGCTTATATGGCTTAAAAAGTTTGCCAACACGTATGTCACTTGAGTGAGAGCAGATCAATTCTTGAAGATATAAAACAATGTAGTTATGACCTTTATATTTAAAGAACCATTGTTGAACTGAGACAAAACCTCCCCACAGCTGTTAGAATGGCCTAAAAGGGGTTAGCAGGATTCAAAACGTCTTGCTTGCATGGAAGAGAGAAAATACTTTCACTTTTGGCCAATACTTTCTGAGAGAAGATTTCTCAACAGAGCAGCCAAAATAGGACAACTTTTAATCAGGAATAAAAGACACCTCTGAGCAGACTAACAATTAAACATCAAAGCAGATCTTTAATAAGAAAAGCAGAGAAAAATACTGTTAATACATTAGGTAAACTGTCTGTATTATAAAGTCTAGGAGCGGTAGAGATTGCTTCTCTATTTAAAGAGAAACAGCCTCATTCTTCATCAAGTTACAAGCAAAGCTTACTTACAAATAAGATGATGACAGCATGATAATTCTTCAGGGTCACATGGAAGTCACTTTCTTTGCTTTGTCATTGCCCAAACCCCCTAAGTCCAGCATACAGCTACTTCAGAGCAGGAAAGAGGGAAAAATTGAGCCTATGGCTTTCCTGTTAATCATATAAAGAACATTCACATTTAACATAGGCTCCATTTTAAACCCGGTTGTTAAGGCCAATCTATCAAACAGTAACACAACAAAAGAAAGAAATGAGCAAAGTAGTTACAAAAAGCAAAAGGGTGATTTTTCACAGTTACTCAGAAATAAGTTTCTCAAAGTGTAGGAGTTCAAATGATAAACACACCAGAAAACATTAAAATTGAATCTACCCTATCTATACTAGCATTGGGATGGAGGGATTAAGCAGTCAGGCACAACTTGGTTAGAAAAGTAAAGAGATTCCATCGCCCTTCTGGCATGAGATGAACCACCATAAGTAAAAGCAAATTCTCTTAAGAGAGATGCTACTACTAACCTCAACTTTCACTAGCTAGTATTTTATGCAATAAAATGGGCTATTTGGTGATCCGCTGTCAACAACAACTTAATTACTTTTCATCTTTTTAATCTCCTTCAAAAATTTGACAGAACAATAGGTAGATTTGTGAATTGCTCTCTTTCCAGCATCCAAAATCTTCATAACCCTCTGGGAATGAAGTGAACTTGCTCCTGAAAAAAACAATCTTTGTAGCAAATTTGAAATGTAAGATAAATATGAAAATTTCATTTGGGCTACTTTGAAATATCCTCCAATAAAGGAGAACATCGATGTGTTATCTCCTTTTCAAGTGTCCATTGGCTTTAATCTGTGCAAACATAACAAAACAAAAAGACAAAAATGTTGTAGTTTACAGTTATATTTTAATGTGAGTCTTTGTGGATCACGTCTACTTCCTCAGAGTAGGATTGCATGGCAACAATTAATGCATGGCCCCATGACCAGGTGGAGATAAAAAAGGACAATGGTAGGTTAATACAGTATATACAGTTGGAAATCATTTGAGTCAATGTGCTTATTACATTGGTAATAACTGAAGATATTCAGTTTTACTCCTGTGATGCTTTGTTTTATAAAGTGGCAAGTGGTTAATAGATAATGAAACACCTTGCAGCATTACACAATTGAGTTCATTTGTACAACAAAATTTATACTTTTTCCTTGGAGGAACCACGTTATGGTCTTCCTTTATAAGCAGAACTTATAACTCTATAAAATTTTCCTGTTGCATCTATTCACAGACTGAGATTTGTGGGTAGAGTCAAACAAGATGAGTGCAGGTCGCATCACATTCATTCATTCATTCATTCATTTATTCATTCATTTATTCATTTATTCATTTATTTATTTACGGTACTTATACCCTGCCTTCCTCATCACAAGATGTTCCAACATGTTATAAAAAGACATCAGTTAAAAAACATTAGTTAAAATTACAGTTAAAACGCAACAAGGCAAGTAAAAACTCAATCATAAAAACTATCTAAAACCGTCTGACATCCTACCTAACCCTTTAAAAAGTCAAAAAGAAAGAGGGGAACTGTAAAACCAAAATCCCTTAAGGCAACTAGACAGGCTACACAGGTTACACAAGCCAATGGGGCTGTGATGTTACACCTGACATACCCCACACCCGCTGGCATAGCCAGGTCTTCAGTGCCTTTCTAAACAGGAGGAGCTCAGTTTGGAGGCACAATTCAGATAGTAAGAGGTTCCACAGGGCCGGGGCAGACACAGAGAAGGCTCTCCTAGTGTGTGCTTCTCTTGTAGATGGAACCACTACAGAGCCTCTCTGGTCTGCCCTCGTAGGACGGGCTGAATACCTTGGGGTGACGCGGTCTCTTAAGTATCCTGGTCCACTGCCATGGTGGTGGTCACATACTGTGGTCACATATCTGCAGGTTCATTATCAACAGTTTCAGTTATCTGTAGATCTAAAAATATTAAATCAAAAATTCCTGAAATACATAATATATGTGTATGTGCACAGTATTTCTGTGGTGCATTACCTGAACTGTCTGCAATGCAATGTTTACATGGATCCTGCTTCTATGACTCAGGCATGTGTTTTAAATATAAGGCTCACTGTTATCTGCAGATTAATGTATCTGTGCAAGATCTTGAAATGCATCCCCATGAATAATGGCGTGTGTGTGTGAGAGAGATAGCATAACTTTTACACATAAATTGCTATAATTTCATGAATCTCCAGAGACTTTACCTATTACATACTCAGTCAGGCATATGACTCAGTCTGCAACAGGTAATTTGCTTGCAAAAGTTACATCATTTGTATAACTGCATAAGGTTTTGGCCACTGTTACTTCTGAGTGAACAGTGTCACAAAATAATGTGATTCAGGTAAGAACACAACATATCACAGTGGTACAGTAGAACCCCACATAACGAAAAACTCCGTTCCACAGAGATCTTTGCTATGCGTTTTTTTGTTATGCTGTTCCCTATGTGAGATACCCTACATAATGAAAAAAATGTTTGTTAACCGGGGTTCCCATTAAGCATGTATAACCCGGTTACAAAAAACCCCACATAATGAAAAAAATTGTTATGCAGGGTATCGCCATTGCATAATGAACACTTCATTATGTGAATTTTTCACTATGCAATGCATTCGTTATGCGAGGTACCACTGTACCTCACTTTACGAACGCTTCGGTTAACGTAATTTTTACTTTATGAATGAAAATCCATTGACAATAATGCCTCGCTTTATGATATTTTTCGCAATACGAAGCAAGTTTTCCTATAAATTACATGGTATACAGAGGTCTCTAGTGGCCACTTCTGGTAATGCATCTTGTTCTGCATTGTGTTTTAGGATACAAATTTTTCACAATATGAAACTTCCCGAAGAACGCATTAAATTTATAAAGTGAGGTACCACTGTACTTCCTTGCTCTAGTTAAAAAGCATGTTGGAACAGTCATTATTCAGAGAGGAATCCGCACATTGGCAGATGTCTCCACGGCAACATTCCACGCATGCAAATAAACTTGAAAAATCAAGTCCATCTTCATGTTTTTTTTTAGCCATTTAGATATCATGTCACCCACTGGCTAGGCGGACCATGATGTGACAGTCAAATTATAGAAGTTTAATAGTATAGTTTTAATTAATCCAGTTTTTTTAATTCAGAGTGTATATATTGTCTGTTGTTTTATCAAACACTGTACTCATTTCATGCTTTCTGAATATCAGGATAGTGATCGTTTTTATCACACATGGTTTGGTTATAGTTAACAGCCACAGTAGGTTGGTACCAAAAGAATATCTACTAGTGTTGACAATGAGAAGTAATTAGGAAATAAAAGACAGATTTTTGTTCAGGCTAGAATTAGCCCAGCAGTTCAATATAAGCAGTCACCTTGGAATCATGTAACAGAAAGTGACACCCTTTCTTTGACTATAGGCTAGATAGCTCTCGTACAGTTGAGTTAGACAGATCAGCTGTTTTCCCGTTGTATTTGTTGTTTGTTTAATTAATTTGAGAAATTGTTGTGTTCCTTTGACATTCTCTCAAAGTTCATGTGTGTTAAATAATGCAAGCCAAATAACTTAGTTTGTTGTTTTTTCCTTTTCTAAAAAAGGTCAGATGATTATCAGAGGTTATTCATTCTAAGTAGAAAACAGTAGCACTCAATATAGTGTTTAAATAAAGAAAAGTTGTAATAGATTCCATCTAAGGTTTTCAGTTTCTTTAATTAGTTTTTGAGTGAGTTTCTGACATGAAGTGCTTACTCTGTATTTTGTTGTTGGTTTCCAGGTATCTACAGCAATGTGAATGTAGCTAAAGCAGGTAGTCTAATTTTATAGTAACAAAGACCTCTCCAAATAGCTCATTTAGGTTAATACAGAGATGCCATGTGTTAGTAAGCTACTGTTGCATGCAGAAAGAACTGTTGGAGGGTAAAGAGAGGGCATCTCTTGGATAAGTTTTCCATATGATACAAATGATAATAGAACTACCAATGAGACAAAGGAAAACTGCTAATCCTCTGAAGTTGTCCAATATCCAATATCGATTTGACTTCGATTATCTATTTAAGTGCAAATCAACTGAATTCCAAAATGTTCTATCCTTTGCCTTTTGTTTCCATCTCTGGCCGAACAGCTTTACCATCGACTCTTTCCATCTTTTTCGTGGGCTGCCTAGTTGTCTTTTGTGGTCCCTTGGTATCCAGTCTGAAGTAGTGGTGGCATTGTCTTTAAAATTTCTGTCTTAATTAACACAACTCAGTTATTTTTGTGTCTTGAAAAGCACAGTGTTTGTGATAGATATCCAGGAAGATTGCTTATAGCCCACCAGCATTGATGAAGGGTATCACAATATATTTATTGACATCTTGCATCATTATTTTTCCAGAATTTTATGTTTGGATACTTGTGTTTATGATATATTGTTATTACGTTTATAATATATGTTGTTGTAGTACTAATTGCATTAGTTTCCTACTTTGACTTCTATCCCATATGTTTCATTTTATTTATTTTTTGTTGTAGAGAGGGAGGTGTTCTGATGAGAAAATTGTATTACAGTGTTGTTGACAAAATGCAGCCTTGTCTTACTCCTTTTCCTATTCCAAACCACTCCGTTATTCTGTATCCTGTCCTAACTGTTGCTTCTTGACTCATGTACAGATTTCTCATGAGGCATATAAGGTGTTCTGGTATTCCTAGCTCTTTAATTACTTGCCACATTTTGTTGTGGTCCACACAGTCAAAGGCCTTGGTATAGTCGAAAAAGAAGTAACTTGTTTCTGATATTCCTTTGTTTTCTCCATGAACCAACGTATGTTGGCAATGACGTCTCTAATTCCCCTGCCTCTTCGGAAACCAGACTGCACTTCTGGTAATTCTCTCTCCAATAAAGAGAAGACTGAGGTAATGGCAATTGGAAGGAAACAGAATACTCTAGATATTGAGATAGAGGGAAGAAGTTTAAAAACAAGTGGCAGAGTTCAAATATCTAGGAACAACGTTTACTGAAAATGGCAAAATGGCCATAGAGATTAATATACGGTGCAGTAAGGCAAACCAAATATTGGGACAGTTAGCTCCGCTCTTACAACACAAAACAACATCAATCAACAACAACAAAAAACACTTTATACAAAGCATATTTATTCCCACCTTATGTTACCAGTGTCAAACATGGAACCAAACCAATCTTGCACTACATATATAGACAACAAATAAGTAGTTTGCCCATTTGCAGAGAATATCTTAGAATTCCATACTTTACAAGGCATATGTGGAAAGAAGAGAAGAACAAAGACCATGACGCAGACCAGAAAGGAGGTGGAGAGATAACATCAAAGAAATATTACAAGAACACCAAATAATACCGGTGGAGGCCCTAGAAGTGCCAGAACAATAACCTTGCATCTCCCTCCACACCAGATGGGATAAAAGAGGAAGCAAAGAAGGACTAACTTCAAACAAATATGTCTCATCTTGATGACACAAAATATCAGGACATAAGTTATTTATTTCAATTGCACCTGCATTTCTCTACAAAAGATTCACATATTCAATGGGAATAGAGGCATGAGGATTTTGTGTGTGTGGGGGGGGGGTGTTGGGGGTGCAGGACTACAGCTTACAGAATTCCTCATGTAGCTGTGCTGTCTGGAGAATTATAGGAGCTTTAATCAAAAGGCATAAATCTACACACCTGTAAACGGGAGACATTTTCCCACTGTGCTCTGTTCCCCCCCCCCCCCATCATAACTGGTTATTCTACAGATCTAATATTTTTGCGTGGGAATCAGATATCTACATTTTAACTATGCTTGTTCAGTTGTTAACTGATGAATAGCTCTGCTGAATTGTACCCATTCCCTGTTTATTTCATGGTGGTACTTTGTCATTTTTCTGTCTCCTAGTATAGCAGGAATTGCAGTTAGTCTGGATATTTGCACATAATAAACTAGGATGCCTGGCTTATCCTGGTTTGCTGGTGTTTAACCATAATGATGAAAGCCTATTTTGTCCCTCCTCCCTTCTCATAAACAGGTTAAAATAAGATTTTTAACTTACTGTTATGACAAATAAACACTGGCTGCTTAGTTTTACCTGCCTGCAAGAAGGAAGAAACAAATAGGGTACATATGCCAACATGGTGTGTTCACTAAACCATGACAAATCAGATGGCCTGGCATATCATTTTGCCATTGACAACAAGGTAAATGGAATTTTGCAAATAAGTTGGCTGCCAACATTTGCTTATGGGTGTTCTGGTAATGTCCTTATGATATAAAATACTAATAGGACTGGTCAGTATTGCTTACAGGCTTGGCAGCTAGCTACCCAGATCTATATATCTTTGTTTATAGAGGACCATCAAACTGTTTGATGAGTTTGTGGTTAACATTTTTGTGTCTTGATGAGTTTTCTCCCTGCTGACAGAACCATTACTCTCTTTTGAAACATGAGCAAATTTCAGACCATGTAAAATGTGATCATATTTCCTTTCTAATCATCATTTATAACTAGGAGTTAGTGTGTTTACAAACATTGGTTAGGTGGGAATCTAAGTGACTTTGAGAGTGTTCAGTATTGTTCATTGTGTAAAAATTAAACCATAGAGAAAACTATACAAAAAGTATGTTTGCTCTGAAAAGTGAGAGGAAGAAGAGAGAGAAAGAATGTGCTTTTGTAAGGATGTATTCAAACCTGCAGACTGATTTGCCTCGACATAGCATTTTATCTTGCTCATATGCACTGCAGTACTAAACATAAGGATGTGCTGGTTTTCCCAGAGATTTTGCTTAGTTATATTCCCTTTCATCATTATTAATAAAATGGCAAATTGAGCTTCAATTAGATGAAATGAATACAGAGTGCCACAAATTTCAGTATTCATCAAATTCAAAAGTGCCTATTCTGTTACTATTTGGCTATACACCAAAGCACAAAGGTTTTCATTAAAATTTTAAGAAAAGAACATTAGATCAAATTTACATTGGCACAATCAAAGTTATTGGAACAGATACATAGTGATTTGGTGATGTAATGTTGAAGTCAAAATTGAGTATTTTACTGTGCTGAAGAAAAGTAATGGAAACATTCACTGGAGGAAGACAAATGGTGTTAAATGAGAAAACACACCATGAATTGCAAATGGAGCTGAGTTAATTTGTTGCTACTGTAGTGTTGCCCTACTGTTAAATGAAGGCTGTGTAATTATCTTGCTGGCAGAGATAATGTCAAAACCTCATTTCTCCTTACATGCCTCGTTTTTACATGAGGGCTAATTGAGCTGCAAGGTGACAACTGATTATATATGGCTATCATTGGGGTCCTCTTGCTCAATTTGCAAATAATGTTATCTTTCTTAAGAGATTATTTTTATACCACTTGTCAAATTAGAGATGGTAAACTTTTGGTGCTCTTTTTACTATGTATTTGCCAGTCATCAACAGACTACCTTAGAAGATGCAGGAAATTCATTTGTATTTAATTATCCACGTATTTAAGATTAGTCTATTTAACCTGCCTTTTCTTTGAGGATACATAAATAAGCCAATAATAGCATCTGCTTTGTATTTCTAGTATTCTGCTCTGATAACATGAATTGTCTGCCAGGACAATGCTCATACATGGCCCATTTGAATAGTTTTATTTTTCTCTTAGACTTTTTTGCAAGGTGTTTGAAGTATAAACATGTTGAAGTATTTGTAATCGTTGAAATTAAATGAAAAATAAGATTCCATTTCTTTTATGATCACAACACTCACAACTGAAACTTATGTTTTTAGCTTAAAGCTCTAGTGAAGCCTGTTTGGTAAAATAATTATAAGTACAACGTGCATGTACCAATTTTCTAGTTATTTTTTCTTTAAGCCATTGAATTGCTTTATTCATGCAGAAGCTTTACAGTAAAGGGGTGGGAGTTTGGGTAAATGTTTGATTGGCAGCGTGTTTGAGGAATCTAGAACTATTAGAAACATAGGAAATTGTCTTATGCTGACTCATACTGTTAAGCTCTGATTTGGTAGTATCTCCACGTTTACAGGTTGAATTATTTTTTCCCCCTACTAGGATCCTACCTGTATATTGGTCACCCACCAGGTATAGACCAAGCCCAAATCTGCTTAGGTTCTGAGATCAGGAGAGTTCAGAGTGTTTAGGTTGGTATGTTGATATAATTCACTGGTTCTAATGTGCTGACTATTTGATATGTGGATTGTCAGGGGAAAGGAACGTTCAGCTTAGGTATTACTTTACAGTACTTTGGAAATAGTCTTGAAATTACTTACCTGTGTTATTGAAGTATCTTAATACACTAGAAAGAACTTGTAGAGTTAAGGTCCATAGCCAGCACTACAGCAGCAGCATCTGATTTCCCATCACACCAGCTTTCATGGTTCATATCTGTTATTTTGATTCTGAAACTTAAATTATAATGCCATTCAAAATATTGGTGTCTTTTTCATGGTCTCTGAGACACAGGTGTTGTGTCTCTGCAGAGCCACTAAAATGTTCTCAATCTGAATTTTGTTTTGGGAAGAACTTTGTCCCAGTATATTGTATATTCACTGCCATACCTTAACAATTCTTTATTTCTCTCTCAGGAGGAAACTGAGAAGAAGGAAATGGATTGCATTATGGGGGAGGGATATCTAAGTTTGCTTTTCACTACACACAGAGTTTTGTTTATTTTATTTATAATTCAAATTTCTATGCCGCCCAATCAGGCGAACATGACTCAGGGTTTATAGTTAACACACAGCTATCATACTGCCAACTCATCTGGCTTGGTCTCATCAAAGGCCTCATCATGTTCACATGAAAACCACTGTCACTCCCAGTCTTAACAGCTTTGTTTTTCTTCTTGAACCCAATTACCTTCCTATAGGGACTATTGTTTGATGCATGAAGACCACTGCTGTTTCCTTTGCCAATGACATGGTAGTCTGGTATTGTCTTACTGGACCTTTGTTCCCTGTGGCCATTGTTCTGAATGAGAGAGGCATAAAGATAGAGACAACCAATGTCAAGATCAATATCAGGAGCTGCTTTACAATGAAGAAAGCCAGTCAACATCTTAGACTTAGATATCAAGAAGAGTAGCTTAGTGATGAAAAGTCCTGATTTTCACTGTTCACAATCTGTTCACTGCGACGATTCCCCCACTCAGCTCCAGTACTGAAAAGAATTGTGATTTATAGCCATCTGCTTCTTTATCTATTTAGTGCCTACAGTACGAAATTGCTGTGGTCAACCCTATGAAAAACCTACAGTGCAAATTCCTGCAGGATTGTCCACACCAGATCAAAGATCAGATGTTTGACATACCGATCTATCAGTTAATGGCAACTGGACCTCCACTATTGGCAAACACTTCTTTCATGACCTATTGGTTTCAATTTCAGCATTTTGGGTGTTGTATCTCTGTGAATGCCTGTCTGAGGCGTGGTCTGTAATCCCTTCATAATGGAATGAGGTAAACACTGAGGTCTTGCAAATCAACGATTTGTTAACCTCAACTGGGAACAGAACAGTGTAACAAAGGAATGAACAACTTCCAGCCAGGAGTAGGATTTGCCTTCTCTCCCCTCTCAGTCCTCAAGGTTGGAGTCCAGCTACCTCAAGGATAGTAGGCTGATGAGAGTAACTATATCATTCTAATCTCAACTAAGAAGTGGTTGTGGCAAGAGGACTACTTGGCTGTGTCTTGTCAGGGTGACTTTTGATGCATTGGGCATGCTGGTTTCTTCCTTCAGGTTTCCCTTTATGCCCTCCAGGCTTTTGGTGCCAGTTGCTTGGCCCAGGACCGACCCTACAACCTTCCTTTCTTCTCAGGACTCCTTTTGGATCAGGTCACTTTCCCAATCTACTGGAGACCTGGACATCCAGATCTCTGGGTGGATGGGCACTGGGGGTAACTGCCTGGCAACTGTGACTGTCTCCTACCTGGTCTCTCCCTCACAGTCTCCAATCTCAACTTCCCTGTTTAGTTCTTTATCAGCTCACGCTGTTACACATTATACATCATTGTTGGAGACTGTTTGGCTCTGCACAGAACAAATTCTTTACAAGGTCATCCCACTAAAAATTAGGTCTTCACCACCTCCATGTCTGACCCCATTTTTCAGTGTACACAATCATAGAAATCCCTTTCTCTCTTAGCATGTATTGCCTTGACCATGTTATATCTGAGCATCACAGACTATGGTGGTGGTGGTGGTGGTGGGGAGCTCACTCCACACCATCAGATAAGAAAAGAAGGTGTCAGATTCCATAAACAATTAATGAACGTAAATCAGACATCCGGAATGGCAACACAGGGAAACCTGTTTCAAACCATTTCAATCTATCTGGGCACTCTATTCAACACCTGAAAGTTGTGATTCTGGAACAGAGAAATTAAAAGACTAGGATCCGGAGAGAGACAGCAGAAATAAAATAAATCCAGTGGTGGGCATCAGCAGGTTCACACCAGTTCGCCAGAACCAGTAGCAGAAATTCTGGCTGGCCCCGCCCATCCAAGTTTTGAAATAAAGTGGTGCTAATTTGGGTGCAATGCAGGGCTTTTCTCCTGGCCACACCCATCATACCACGCCCACAGTGTGGTAGTAATTTTTTTGGGAGCCCACCACTGAATACATCCATCTGTTGGACACCCATCACAAAGGTATAAATATTAGTCAGGGGTTTCTGGGACATTGTCAATTTTGATACACAGATATGCTGCTATATATATTATATTTTGTATATTTTGCCCCTTCACAAACTTTCCTGTAAAATTCTCTTTTACAACATGTCTCACAGAACAAAGGATGTGCTCATACAGTAATACAAAGGTTAAACTCATTAGCAAATGTTCATTGCCCAGTATTCCCACTATTACAATTGAAAAGGGGACATTTAAAGCTAATCTGAATAACAGTCAGAGATCGTTTGTTACTGCCAGTTGTAAAAATCCATATTGATTTGTATACTTATCTGTCATGCTGACTAATCACTTTGTCCCTTTGTATCTGATGTATATAAATTGATGCCATGAAGTCTTACTCGTGTCTGACGAAGTGGACTTGATCCACAAAAGCTCACATTGAAAAATAACAGTTAATCTTTAATGTGCTACAGTGTTTTTGTTTTGTTTATTCTCTGAGATTCCATAAAGAATACTCTGCATGTTACTTACCTGATCTCCCAGAGTGACTCAGAAGTCTAGGTCCTTTCCAATTTTACAAAGTTACTTCATCAACGGATTACACTCTGTGAAGTTCTGTACCTTTGCAGTTTAGTAGCAGTTCAGTAACAGTATAAACTGTCTGGGTATCTATGTTGCAAGAATGCAAGGCTCATTACTCTAAAACTATCTACTGTATTCCTCTATAGCAGTGGTGGTGAATCTATGGCACGCGTACCAGAGGTGGCACTTGGAGCCCTCTCTGTGGGCACCCATGCAGTCACCCCAGCACAGAGTGTGCTCTGCCCAGCAGCCCAATGGGAACACTTCCTCCCTTCCCCAGCACAGCGTTCGCCCACCCGTCTGCCTAGCAGCCCGATGGGAGTGCTTCCTTCTTCCCCTGTTGCTGTGCTGGCACTTTGAGATAAATAAGTGGGTTTTGGGTTGAAGTTTGGGCACTTGGTCTCTTAAAGGTTCGCTATCACTGCTCTATAGTGCTTTTAAAGTACTTAAAGGTTGTTGAAAGCATAACAGATATGTGCATTTGATTCAAAGTGTCCTAACATCATCTTACAATCATTTAAATTGTAGGTGCATTCTTAGAAATATGAAACTTTGATTACAGGAGCATATAATCAGGGTATGAAATCCTTTGGATAAAAATTCGGATACATAAGGTATTTCAAAAATATTAGAGTAAACAAAATAAAACACTAAAAAATACAAAAACATTATGGCACGTTAAAGACTAACTCCTGTATTTTAATGTTAGCTCTCGTATATCAACTCCACTTCATCAGGTACAAAAGCACACAGTGGTTGGCCAGCCTTACAGAAAAGTAGCATTGTAGCTTTTTACAACTGTCAATAATGTAAAATCCCCATTTGTAATTCAAACTTGCTCTGAAGCTTGGCTCTGTTGAGTTGCAAATAGTTGCAAAACCACCTTGAAACTATGGTTGCAGAAATAGGTCAAAGTTTGGTTAACCAAACAACATGAGCAACTGACAAACTGAAGATAGAAAACAAAACTTCCTTAGCCATGCTGGGGCACAAATGAATTCAATGTTTATTATAATCTATTCTTCCTCTGTACTTTGTAGTAAACTTTGGTCACAAACTATTGACCCCCTTGTAGTGAACTTTCAGTACCTGGAAGCTGCAGCTTAGTAAAAAGAATAAAGGTGATATTAAGTATTTCTAAGAGAACATAAAAGTATTTATTTATTATGAATATATTATATATACAGTAATACCTCATACAACGTCCGCTTCATAGAACGTTGGATCCATACAACGTTGCCCAATTCTGGGGGGAAAGATGCCTCATACACTGTCGCCGGACGTTGTATGAGGCATTAGGAGCCGGGTGGGAGCGAAACTGGCCCCAGCTGTGAGGCGGCCAGAGAAGCGACCGTGGGGGAATCCCCCAAAATATCCAAGCACCCTCGCCTGAGGACAGGAGGAATGGGGCGCGGAGGAGGAATGACGCTTCCGGGGCAGCGGCGGGAGACCCAATGAGTCTCCTCTTCGGGCACTGGTTGCTTCTCTTGCTCCTGCTGGCGAGTCTCGCTCCCACCTACCCACTCTCAGCCAAGGGTCGCTTCCCTGGTGAGAGCGGGGAAGGGAAGCGAGAGGCAGCGTGGCGCATAAGAAGACCAGCCACGCCGGAGTCTCGCTTCCCTTCCCCGCTCTCAACCAAGGGTCGCTTCCCTGGTGAGAGCGGGGAATGGAAGCGAGAGGCAGCGTGGCGCATAAGAAGACCAGCCACACCGGAGTCTCGCTTCCCTTCCCCGCTCTCAACCAAGGGACGCTTCCCTGGTGAGAGCGGGGAAGCAATCGAGACTCCGGCGTGGCTGGTCTTCTTATGCGCCATGCTGCCCGCCTCACAACTGAAGCCAGTCTCGCTTCCCTTCCCTGCTCTCGCCAGGGAAGCGTCCCTTGGAGACTGGCTTCAGCTGTGAGGAGGGCAGCGTGGCGCATAAGAAGACCAGCCACGCCAGAGTCTCAATCGCTTCCCCGCTCTCACCAGTGAAGCGTCCCTTGGTTGAGAGCGGGAAAGGGAAGTGAGACTCCGGCGTGGCTGGCCTTTCTTATGTGCCACGCTGCCTCTCGCTTCCCTTCCCCGCTCTCGCCAGGGAAGCAACCCTTGGTTGAGAGCAGGTAGGTGGGAGCAAGACTCGCCAGCGGGAGCAAGAGAAACAACCAGTGCCTGAAGAGGAGAAGACTCGTCGGGTCTCCCCCACCGTCCTGGAAGTGCCATTCCTCCTCACCCCATTCCTCCTGTCCTCGGGCGAGGGTGCTCGGGGCCACTTGGATATTTTGGGGGATTCCCCCACAGTTGCTTCTCTGGCCGCCTCACAGCTGGGGCCAGACTTTAGCCCCCCGCCTCCCCGCTCTCACAAGGGGAACAACGTTATACAAAGCATCAGTGGCAATAATTTGGACGTTGTATGAGGCATCCCAGATAGGATTTTGCATGCCTCAAACAAAGTCGGAATTCATACAACATCCAAACTTGTGGAACCAAGTTTGGACGTTGTATGAGGTATTAGTGTATAATGTACCTTTCTAGTAAAAAAAGTTTTTCAGGAATCTCAGATGCCATAATTTATGACTGCAGCATATTTCAGAAATCAAGTTTGAGGTGTATTCACATAACATATCAAGCCAGAATTCTGCAAAAGTAATAATAGTTATTATTTATAATTTTATAACAGGATGTAGCACTACGTCAGTAAGATATTTTTAAAAGCTTAAGAGGAATTAGTTAGATGATTATTTGAGTAAAAGCATTATAGCTGTTGTACCTCCTTCATTTGGAAGAAACCCAAAATGCATGTACTGAATTGAGCAGGGTTTTTTTTCTGCCAGGTGCCATCTTTCCCATGCTTTCTGCTCAAGTCAAACTGCAACCATGTGTTCCATGATACATTTTTTTTAATTATTGGTGAATCGTCAGTCTTTCTCAAAACCATGCATAGATTTGCTTGAGTAAACTAACAATGTAATGAAGAGTTTCCACAAGGTTGTCACCAACTTTTATTTTGGAAAGAAAGCTCTGGTATTTTATAGCAGACACCTCCGGTGATGTGTAGAGAGCTCTCTGAACAGTGAGCTGCCCTAGCTGCTGACCTCATAATTTCAAGAAGCAGGTGGAGGTGGCAATTATAGCAATGGCCACTATCCTGAACCTTCTGTACTAGGTGATGAATTGCAAATGGCTAGACCCAGTGCACAACAATAAACTCAAATAAATCTTCAATGTGTAATAATGACAAGACTGAAAGACTGGCAGCTATAACAAGGCTGCTTTTGTCACCCACTTTACTGTAGCCTTGATATCCATCATTATCAGCTGGAGCTAGCTCAAGAGCGGGACAAGAAGGTCTGAAGAAGGATGAGTTGTTTGCGCTGAAGCGTCCAGTAGGTCCCATCTGGCAGAGAGTAAATGGGATTTCCCCCCCTTTTTTCCCCTTGCCTGTTCAGTGGGCCAGAGCTGTCCATCATTTTAGGCAGATATCTCATTGCTTCATGCTGTGGGACAATATGGCTCTGTTGTTTGATACATCACTGGTAATTAAACTTACTAAATATTTTTCTCTCTGCTGCTTTTTTTTAGCTACAGGCCCAAAATTTAGGTATTTCCACAGAAATATTTTGTAGAAAGTTAATTCAGCCTGTATCCACATTCCATTTAAAGTCCTCATAACCTTCCAAAAATTTTGTATTTACCTGTATTAAAATATTACATCTAGTTGAAATCTTTTTCTGCCTTTTTTGGGGTCATTTGCAGATTTCCCCAAACAAAACAAACATTATGAATGCTACTTTAAGTTGATTAGGTCTGTAGTACATTTCATGAACTTAGCTGAAATCTTACCCAATATTAAGGTAAAGGTTTCCCTTGCTCGAAAGCTAGTCGTATCCGACTCTAGGGTGCAGTGCTCATCTGTTTCCAAGCCGAAGAGCCCAGCACTGTCTGCTTCCTGCAGACGTTTCCGTGGTCATGTGGCAGGCATGACTAGACACCGGAGCGAACGGAACGCTGTTACCTTCCCACCGAAATGGTCCCTATTTATCTACTTGCAATTTCTTGCTTTCGAACTGCTAGGTTGGCAGGAGTACCCAATATTAGGCTGCTTTAATTTGATTAACTTCAATAGGATTTAAGCAGCTGAAATGTGTGCAAAATGAGGATTTATTCTAATGATTCTAGTATAATGCAGCCATGTGCCTATCTGAGGTTTACATTGTACAGGTAGTTTTGAGATATGTTTATGAGGCTGACATGAATTTCTTTTAAAAGCCTGTCAAACATATCTTCCAGAAAAACTGGCAATTGCATAGTTTAGCATGGCAATTGATGTAATATTCACTTAATCCTTAGGTAGTTTGGTGATATAATACAATTAGTCAAATATCGTGGTTATCATGGAATCCCAAATTGATTACTTACCCCACCCCACAAGAAGAGAGTAGTTCTCACAAGTGATAACTTTTTTGTTTATTGGGCTTTATTCTAAAGTAGTACAGTTAAGCTGCAGATCTCCATATGACCAAAAAGATGTCTTCTGGTATATATAGTTTAATCATTGCTTTAGTACACATCAGCATTCTCTTATAACTTGAATAATTAGTTTGCTTTATAATGAGTTATGGTCACTTTATGTCTATAAATGCACATTTTGTCATATTAAAGTTATTCTTTTTAAAGCCAATGTTTCAAATTATGTCTTGTACACTTAGTATTGGGAAGCATGTTTCTTCAAAGTTTTTAAAAAAACATGCTCCCCACTAAATATATGATGGGTCATTGGCTTAAAAGAAGTATGACCCTCCTAGCCAGACTGCCTTTGTTGTTCAGTCGCATTGTCGATTCCGACCCTTTGCGACCCCATGGACCATTACATGCCAGGCACCCCTATCCTCCACCATCGTCCTCAAACCACCCAACTCTGTGCCTACTGCGTGAACAATACCATCCAGTCATCTCATTCTCTGCCCTTCTTTTGCCCTCTACCTTTCCCAGCATAAAGGCCTTCTCAAGTGAGTCCTCTCTTTTCATTTGATGTCCAAAGTATTTTAGCTTCATCTTCACTATTTGACCTTTCAAGGAGCAATCAGGGTTGATTTCTTCTAAGATTGACCTGTTTGTTCTCCTTGCTGTCCAGGGTACTCTCAAAACTCTCCTCCAACTCCACTTTTCCAAAGGCATTTATTCTTCTGCGTTCAGTTTCCTTTATGGTGCAGCACTCACAACCATACATTACCACCGGGAATACCATTGCTTTGACTATGTGAACTTTTGTTTGCAAGGTGATAAGCCAGACTGCTTATAAAATGTCATACCCAGCATGGCATTTTTTTCCTTCTTTAATACTGTCTGTGTGATTCCTAGATACAGCAATACCTCATACAAAGTCCGCTTCATACAACATCGGATTCATACAACATCACCTAATTCCTTGAAAAAAGTTGCCTCATACAAAGTTGTGTGACGTTGTATGATGCATTGGGGTTTTCCCAGATTGCATTGTGCCTAGGCAGTATAAAAGGCAGGACACATGCGTGCATTGCTCTTGTGGGTTTTGCATGAGGCAAAGAGTGTTCAGGAGTGGTTATGAGTGCGATTTTGGAATTTTTTGATTTTTTTCGCCAGAATTTTTAGAAGCATTCCTGGGATTTTTGCAGCATTCTTCAGGTTTTTGGACAATCAGGGTTGTTTGACAAGTTTTTTGTAATGTTTTTAGCCTTTAGACAATGATTTCTTAAAGTTCTGTCAGTTTCCTGTCTGTTTCCTTGACTTTGCCCTGAAGTCTGTGCTGTTACAGTACAATGTATCTCTATGGAAACGACGTTGTACGAGGCATCACGGCAAGGATTTGGACGTTGTATGAGGCATCTATTTGGATTTATCTGGATTTTACTGTATAAAAAGGTCTCCCTTGCTCAAAAGCCAGTCGTATCCGACTCTAGGGTGTGGTGCTCATCTCTATTTAAAGCCAAAGATACTGTCTGTATCTGCAAATGTTTCCTTAGTCATGTGGCAGACATTACTAGACACCAGAGCACACAGAACACTGTTGCCTTTCCGGCCAATGCAGTACCTATTTATCTACTTGCAATTTCTTTCTTTTGAACTGTTAGGTTGGCAGAAGCTGGGAGCTCACTCTGTCATGCAGCACTTGGGTCTCGAAGTCTGATCTTGCAGTCGTCATTTTCAGCGTCTAAACCACTAAGCCACCGCAGTCTCTGTATATTTTACTGTATAGATGGAATAATAATTTCCAAATTTAAAACTGCATTGTATTATGTTTCATTTTTTCCCCAGACTTAGCAGGAGACACAAGGAAACATATGCTGAGGATGCTGGAATTTATGCAGTTTGTTTTCAGTCAAGAAGCTATTTCCAGCCTATTTTTGGCACCCCTTTGTAATCTAACTGAAGGTTCCAAAGTAAATTTTTTTTTGTTTCATTGGAACATACAGAGTTGTCATCATGATCCAGCTGAAATTGGACACGTTCCCCCTATCGCTGCCATAGGTTCAATAGATTATTCATTTGGGTGGCTTTGGTTTATATGAAAACACTGTTCATTAATATGCTTATTTATTTATTTATTTATTTATTTATTTATTTATTATGTTTCTATACCACCCATTTGGGTGGTATCCCACTCTGGGCGGTGAACAAACAGATAACAAATAACAACCACACACAGTAGATCCACATAGAGTGGATACTTTTATTTGTTACACAGGATTACATTGCCTTTGAAAGAAGCAGTCAAGTAACATGCATCAGAATGTTGAATTTACTTTATGTAAAAGGTGTTTCACAATACAGTGGAACTTTATACAACAATCGCCTCGTATAGTAACGAAATCGCATAACAATTAGGTTTTGGGGGGGAAATGGCATCCCGCATAACAATTTTGCCTATGTACAATTTTTCAATGGGAAAAACCACTTAGCGAAAACAAATCATTGTATGATGCATCCCATAGGGGAAAGATGCATCGTATAGCAATTGTTTCATGCAACAATGAGCCCCATGGAACGGATTAAAATCGTTGCATGAGGTACGACTGCATTAGATTTAAACTGCCTTCCCAGATTTGGAAATTGATTTTGCTCATCAAAAGTAGTCAATAGAACAAATAGTTTTCTCTCCTCCTCTTCCTCTTCTGTCTTTTTAACCTATCCTATGTCCAATGGCCCTGCCATAAGTAAATATAATGGTTCTAATCTAGAATCACTCAGGCAGAAAAGAGCTTTCTGTGCAGTTACAGATTCTGATGTAAATGCACATACATGTCTAAGGCAATCATCCACTGTATACATCCATCAGTGAGCTAGGAACATTGACCCTGGGATTTCAGAGGAGGCATGTGCATGGGGGGAGTTGAAATGGGGGAAATGTGTCTGTTGTTTTCTTCACATTGAGCTTATTGCATTTTCCTGATACTGTATGGTCAATAGCATGCCTAAATTTGTAAATTATTTTTAGTTACAATATTTTAAGTTTCTAATAACATTGTTGGATGGAATCTTGTTTGAAGGATAAACATGAGATTTTTTAATGCTTAATAGAATGCGAGATTGTTTTTAAAAGACTAAGAAACTTTGTGGTAGAGCTCTATGTGTAGAGTATTATCAGCATGACAAACCCAGTTTTAAATGGATATGTCATAGTGGTACGTCCAGTTATGTGGCATTTAATTTTTAGATGCTATTCTTGAGGTGATAGCCTGGGAGAATCTGCAGGCAAACCAAATACTACATTCCTTTTTAAACATATGTTCATAAGACATTTCCCCCCATTCTGCTGCTGTTACTGGTAATTATTACTATTACTTCTTCACTGCAGGATCCAATCCAATCAATAATAGTAAAGACAATTTCATTGCAGAATAGTGGATTGCCAGTCAGATCTGGCTATGTGCTGCCATTGAAGACTAAGGGTATAACAAATATTTGCATATTTTCTCGTGTTTGATGAAAAAATTGAGGCACTCTATTGAAAGATTGTCAATCATAGTGCAAATGTCTATAAATTAAACCAATAAATGAAATTTTTCCCCTTCTGCATTAGAAGTAGAAAACCTTTTTCTCCATTCAAAGACCTTATGTTCTGCATAGCTAAAATATGTTTTATGCAGATTGTAACAAGGTATTTTGCACAATATACTCATGATGTTTTCCAGCAGGGAGAAAATGTGTGTGTTGATTTAATGCTTCTTGTCCACTCTATTGCTAGTACTGAATGACAAAATAGCACTGCCCCTATCATATCTTTACATAATTTGACATATGTGCTTGGTTATATTTGCTGAAAATCAAAATGTTAGTGAAATTCTTTCTTTCCCCCTTTTGTCTCAGCTAAGTACATCATTAGAAAAACTGCTAAACCAGAAGTGGGCAACTTGTAGGAATTGGGGGCAGATTTTAGCTTTCAGCACCCCCAGGTGATAAAATGGGCTCTGTGTCCACTTCCAGGTTTGGTTTTAGGGGGCAGCACCAAACAGTGACTCTAGGACAGTGATGGTGAACCTTTTAGAGACCAAGTGCCCAAACAGAAGAGTGGAGCGAACTCTGTGCTGGTGCAGTGGCACATGCCAACAGAGAGGGCTCTGAGTGCCCCCTCTAGCACGCATGCCATAAGTTCATCACCTCTAGGAGGGCTCCATTAACAGAAAGACCGTTTTTTACAGTTCAGAAAATGAATTTTAGTCTGGAAGCATCTCAAAGGCATTGGGAGGATTCTAGGGGACACAAAACTACTTTGGAACTGTGTACAAACCCCCAAGCAATAAATTTTGTATCGTTTTTGAATAATGCAAAAGTAACATTTATACCATTATTTTGCTGAACTTTTTTTTAATATAAATACTGCCCAAATTGCTAACAAAGAAGCATAAAAAATAATGTTACAAGAAAGCCCGATAGCTTAGCACTAGTTAGTAGTGTCATATTGTGAAAAATATGTGGAAAATTTTGGGACAGTGAAAGAAAATTTCAAGGCAGCTGTATATCAGATAGTTTTGGCAAATCTTATTCATTTTTAGCAGTTGTGACCTCTTCACTTATAATAAGATAATTTCCAAAAATTGCATGAGTAAAGGGGAATGGCAGTTTCTGCCTTGAGCCAGAGATTAGGAATTCAATAATATGATATATAGCCAGGGAGTTAGGTTGTATTCATGTGTAATTTACTGAAGGAGATATAGTATTGTTTCATTACATAGCTGACAGATGTGTTAATATGCAAGCTAAAATAATAGCATTTTAGCACCTTGCTTCATGAGTATAAGAACTTCAACTAGTAACGCCGCCAATATGACATTGTAAAAGGCAGGTTTGGGTTTCATATGATACAAGTAATAACTCAGCATCATCTTGATAAAAATCTCTGGAGATACAAAGCATCAGGTTCTGTTTTTCTTCCTGGGGATTCATCAGTTGAATTCATTGAACTCTCGTTATTCATTTGACAGTGAGGAATTGATCTTTATCCCAAACCCACGTTATCTGAAAATAATAGTTTGTGTGGCCATATCCTCTGTGGAATGGAGCTGTGTGTTCTTTGCTGTTTCATGTATGGTGTTGTCATTTTTGCTTACCTATAGTTAGCCAGAAAGCTACTTTGTACACTAGCTCACTCGGCACACATGTGTAATTTATTTTGCCAGAATACCTTCTTTCAAGGTTTGTGTACCTTGGTAGAATCCCAGGAAAACATTTCAGTAAAGTATACTATAGGTACCTTGGGGTGTTAAAATAGCCAATTTCATAAGAATGATTATACATGTTGATTTTTATCCTGTGCTGATGTAGCTATAAAGACCAAAGTAAAGATTATTATGACCATCAAGCTGATATTGCTGACATTTCGTCTGTGTGTTGCTGTTGGCATTTGAAATCTCATAGATTGCTACACTCACAACTGAGAATCTTTGTACTGATACCAATGCTTTAATCCAGCTTGACTCAAAGAGTTCCTAACAAGTTGGAAAGTAACTTGACATTTGACATTGGCTGATATTTCCTGCAATTTAAGATGACCCAAATATACTATCAGTTCTACATTGTCAAAAGTAAATGAATCTGTTAAGCATTATATGTGTTTTTTTTGTTCAGTCACACAGTCGATTCCAATCCTTTGCGACCCCATGGACCACTGCCCTCCAGGCACCTCTGACCCCCACCATCCTCCTCAACCCGCGCAGCTCTGTGCCCATTGTATCTACAATACCATCTAGCCATCTCATTTTGGCTGCCCACTACTTCTTTTGCCAGCTACCTTTCCCAGCATCAAGGCTTTCTCAAGTGAATTCTCTCTTCTCATTTGATGTCCAAAGTACTTTAGCTTCATCTTTACTATTTGACCTTCTAAGGTGCAGTCAGGGTTGATTTCTTCTAAGATTGACCTATTTGTTCACCTCGCTGTCCAGGGGACTCTCAAAACTCCTCCAACTCCACATTTCAAAGGCATCTATTCTTCTGCGCTCAGCTTTTCTTATGGTCCAGCTCTCACAACCATACATCACCACTGGGAATACCATTGCCTTGACTATGTGAATCTTTGTTTACAGGGTGATGTCTCTACTTTTAAATATGTTCCCCAGGTTTCTCATAGCTTCTCTAAGAGAGTCGCTCTTTATGCGAGGTTTTACTGTACAGTTACAGTATTAAAAACTTTCATCTAAAAACTGTGTGATTGCGAAGGTTTCTTCAGTTAACAACTTCAGTGGAATGGAGATGGTACCTGCCTCCTTGAATGCAACATGTTCACCACCTGCTCTCCAACTTATTTACTCACTCAACTGTTAAGAATTTTCTAAAAGTTTTAAACTAATACTTTCCTGACATTAAGGTGCCACCAAATGTATGGTCTTTGTCTCTTATTTTATTCAAATCAATGGGACCATCATTTTTTATTTTTTTTATTTTTATTTTTATTGTTTAGACTTTTATACCGCTTTCCTCCCCATAAAGGGAACTCGAATCTGAATCTATGGTTTCTTCAAACCTGAGACTCCGCAGATGGAAAACTTTCTGGTTGATATTACATCTACTTGGAGAGTGAATGGATTATTTGAGTTAAAATCTTTTGTTCCTTACATTCAATTTAATAAGAAAAGGGGGAGTTTATTTCTGGACATTACATTTTTCCTGAAGGTGGTAACACCATTTCATGCCTCACAGCCTATACTTCTGCCATCATTTCATGCAGAAGTAGAGTCTTGATTACTAAAGACTTCTATATAATGTGGATATTAGGAAGACATTTGCATTTTATATTTTCAGAACAAAGGAATTTTGGAAAAACTGCTAAACTCTTTGTTTGTTATCAGAGCCCCATAAAGGCTTTCCTGTTTCATCTCAAAGTTTGGCTAAATGGATGGCCTCCCTCATACAACTGGCTTATGAAATTGTTAAAATTCCTTTGCCCTGGCAAGCCAAAAATTCATTCAACAAGGGCGGCCACAACATCCTTTGTCTTCTTAAAGGGAATAACACTGCATGACATTTGTAAAACTGCTACCTGGTCTCAGCGTACAATGTTTGCTAAGCATTACAGGATACATCTTCATGCCATGAGGGATTCTTCTTTTGGAAGAGCAATGTTATCATCAGTGATGCTTGACACCTGCCTTCCAATAAGTGTGCTTGCTAATCATCCATGAAGAAGAAGGACAGGTTACTTACCTGTAACTGTTTCTCTGAGTAGTTATCCTATTCATTCACATAACCCACCTCCTTTAGGCTTTTGGGCTCTAAAAAATTCTGATGGTGGTTTGCACAAGTATGCTATTTGAACACACAGAATGACCTTATTTGACCAATGCAAAGATTCTTGAAGTCAACAAGTTCTTCCCTACTGATGTTCCATGGCAAATAAAGGCAGTTTGTACTCACTTTTGGACGATGGCAGTGGTAATTTGATAGGAGGACTCAGGTGTTCCTGTTTAAATCATCATCATGATCACTGTACTCTGAGTCCATAACTACTGATGTGGAGGAGGAGGATGGAATTCTGTACTTGTCCACTTTGAGGATTGGAGCTAGAAGCATTATGTAGATACTGAACTGTAATCCCTTTTTTTCTGCTATGATCATTTTACCTTTGTTCTCTTATTATTTATGATGATGATGATGATTATTTATTAGTTCAAATTTATATTGCCACCCACTCGCCATAGTGACTCAAGGTAGCTTACTAACAATACATTACAATATGTTGATGGGGGCTCAGGGGGAGGGGTGGCAAAGTCCTCAAATGGCCCTGGCTTCTTCCCTCAGCTGCCAGTGTGGGACAAGGGGAGGGGTAGCAAAGTCCTCAACCGGCCCTGGCGTCTTCTTCCCCCAGCGACTGGTGTGGGCTCGGGCTGGAGTGGCAAAGTCCTCAACCGGCCCTGGCTTCTTTCCCTGGCCGCTGGTGTGGTCCCAGGGGGAGGGGTAGCAAAGTCTTTAAATTTCTTTAAATTTCCATTTGTGTTTTCTGTACCTGTTGCATGATTCTTATTTGTGCAGTTAAAATTTTAAAAAATTGAAATAAAATGAGTATCTAATTGTTAAGTACTTACAATTTGTCCTTCATGCATGTTTCATAGTACTGTACATATATAGTAGTACCTCATCCAAAGTCCGCTTCATACATCGCCTAATTCCTTGAAAAAAGTTGCCTCATACAGAGTCGTGCGACGTTGTATGAGGCATTGGGGTTTTCCCAGGTTGCATTGTGCCTGGGCAGTATAAAAGGCAGGACACATGTGTGCATTGCTCTTGTGGGTTTTGCATGAGGCAAAGAATGTTTAGGAGTAGTTTTGAGCGCGATTTTGGATTTTGTTGAATTTTTTCATCAGAATTTTTAGAAGCATTCCTGGGATTTTTGCAGCATTCTTCAGGTTCTTGGACAATCAGGGTTGTTTGACAAGTTTTTGTAATGTTTTTAGCCTTTAGACAATGATTTCTTAAAGTTCTTCAGTTTCCTGTCTGTTTCCTTGACTTTGCCCTGAAGTCTGTGCTGTTATAGTACAATGTATCTCTATGGAAATGACGTTGTACGAGGCATCGCGGCAAGGATTTGAATGTTGTATGAGGCATCGCGGCTAGGATTTTGCATGCCTCATACAAAGTCCAAATCCGTATTGTCGCGGGCTTCTCTCTCTTAGACTAAACTACCCTGTGAGATTCTACAGACAGCAGTCTAAAAGATTTATGGTGCAGAGGCAGCGTAGCACTTTCTGAGAGACTTCCCTGCTCAGGGTATCTTTTGCAGGCAGTGTTTTGAGGTACACTAATTCTCTGATTAATCAGCCTCAGCTGACAATTAAAAATAGCAATGAGGGATTTATGAAAGTGTTTCTTCTAAAACCCAAACATTGCCTTCCTCTATGCTCCCCTCCCGCTTAAGGCACTCAGTGAGTCCAGCGTTACCTTGAGATGAAATAATTGCTTCAGTGCAGGAAGGTACCAGCAAGATAACGTTGTTCTCAAAACAATCTTCGGAGAGGCCAAGTCCTCTTCTTAGCTGCTGGAATCTAGCCTTCCTGACAAAACCTTAAATTTATGGCTTATGCTGGACTTCTAAAATTCTCCCCCTCTCAGCTTAGAGGAGTACAAACCAAAACTACTAAGATCATCAAATTAGCAGCATTTTTTGGTTTACAAAAATGAGGTAGATTATTATGCGGTTAAAATAGACATTTAAAAATACAAAATAGAAATCATAAAACAAACATGAATAACTAAGCTGACTAAGTAAAACTAATGGCTGGGGCCAGAGACCCCTCCATAGAGATCAGACAGCCATTGTCTGATTTCTAAGGGAAAGAAAAGACAGGCAGCATTTCTCTTAGGCATGAGAAAAGCCGACCTTTTGAACACTAAAAGGTATCAGTATTTATACGTTTTTCTTTCATACACCCACCATTGGAAAAATGTCAAAACTCCCAGTTATGTCATCTTGGCGACATTAAGACTGGACACCTGGGCTCTGCCAGCTGTATCTTTGCACCTGCATGCGTGTGTGAGATTCTTATCTCTCATCCTGTGAGATAAATGTATCTGTCAGATTCTCAGACATAGGGTCTTCAAATCTTGGCATCAATATGTGGGTGTGTGAAAGAATGTCTGGCTAACACCTGAACATCTGGTAATTAGCATTACATCATAGAATAAAAATCTAACTGGACATTTCTACTTCACACAATTAAAATTAATAAGAATAAATGTCTTCCTTTTTAATTTGCCCATCACACGTATAAAGTCCAAACTTGTGGAACCAAGTTTGGACGTTGTATGAGGTATCACTGTAATACATATATCCCAGACCACCAGATTCTCACAAACTTGCAGGAAAACCGTAACAAAAAATTGGGCTTTCCTAGTGGTGGTGTTGCATTTATGGAATACTCTTCTCCCACATGCCCAACAGGCCCTGTCCTTCGTTATTTTATTTATTGTATTTTATTTTTCTAATTTGTATTTTCCACAAATTAGTAAAGGCGAAATTCTTTTGGATGTCCCTTACTAACACTCTGGCCCCTAGTTGATTTGATTTGGTTGATCGTATTTAATCTTGGGTTGGTGGGAAGTGGGAGAAACAACGGATTCTTGCTGGTCCCCCTGTTTGCGCAAGGGGACTAGTGAGAATCTGTTTTTCTCACAGCTCAGGGGGCCTTGGGCCGTAGAAGCACTTTACCCGTGAGAAAGTGCTTCTCCAGCCAAAGACACCCCTGCGCTGTTTGTGAAATGGTGTCTTGCTGGTCCACTTGCCGAAATAGCAGAAGGACCAGCGAGACTCCATTTCTCTATCAGTGCTGGGCTGCTTTCACCCTGGGTCGCCTTGGAAGGGGAGGGGGTGGGAACCAGTCTTTTTTTAAACGTTATCCAATGTATGCATCGGATAACGCTAAAAAGCAGATAATGACCAGACTTGTGGAACAAAGTTTGGTATCTGAGGTATTACTGTATTGTGAATAAAGGAAGAATCTGTTCTAGAATGTTTTCTTACTCTTTAGCAGAGGATTTCAGGTTTGGAATTGGTCATTAAAAATATTGTCCTGCCCTACATATGTCTGCTTAGATGTTAGTCAAGAAGATACTTTTATTAGGTATACCGTACCTGCATTTGTAAATGGAGATGAGTATCTTTTAACATAGTGGGGCTTACCTCTGAGTAAACATAGGATTGTATTATAAACTTTCAAAGTGCCAGATGCACATAGCAGTGAGCATAACAATGTTAAGCTCATCAACAGATGTGTGATTTGTTTTATAATATATATGAACACATACTGCATAAACCACAAACACTCAAGCAATCATGTCCTTCTGTGTTATCTATTGCCATCATTCCCTCTGCATTGAGGTTCTCACTATAGCCATTACTATAAAACGTTCCCTAAGTACATAAAGGCTCTAATCGTTAAGATTTTTATTACCAGCCACCCATACAGAGCTGCAAATTGCCTTGTTTCAGATTTATTATGTATTACTCCAGAAATTCTATAAAGATCAAAAGAACTGATTACAATGTTGACCTTTGCATTAACTCATCTGAATTTAAATTCAAGTGTTTGATTTGGGAAAATAAGTCCATTTATCATAGGTCTGCTACTGAGGGGATTGTGTAGCCCTGATTGGGAGAGCTGAGACCAAAATTATTTATTGAACATTGGATTGAAAATTGTTTGTAGGACAAGAGGAACAAAAGTTTGACTTGCCATTGTGGTGTGTCAAGGGAACAATGTAGCAGTTGCCCTTTTCAAAATATTTACTGGTCAATCTATTTCAATGTTTTACATGGAGACAAAAGATATTAATAGTTATATGCACAAACACAGCATTTTCAACATGTAAACCATTATTAAGTTTCAAACCAATGAGTCTCAATTAAATAAAGCTGTATGAAGGTTATAGCTCAAAAACAAAAGGAAAAGAACAGAAAATAGCAAAATGTGAGAAATCATAACAATTTCTCTGAAAAATAATGTGTGTTTTTCTTTAAGCAAACTGGATAAATAGACTTTAGTGGGAAATTTCCCAAATGGGTGGTATAGAAATGTAATAAATAAATATAAAATATTAATAAAGTGATATCAGTTATGATGTAAGGTTACATGCTTTTTAAAAAGTAATTTAGAATGTTAAATGTAGACTGGTATACAATCCCTCTGATATAAAAATTGTGAATGTTTTATAAATCAACTAATTTATGTACATTTTTTATGCCTGTGGAATTGGCATGGTGAGTTTGTTACCTGTACATATATTAAATTATTTAAATCAGCCATAGCTTGTTATGCAGCCTTAGGTGATTAAATACAATGCTAATACTGTAATGTTCTACATCAATGGTTTCCAACTTGAGGCACAGGCCCCACAGGGTGACTTCAGTTCCCAGGATCCTAAGTCAGTCCATTGGCTGATCAGTGCTTTGGGGTATTGACTTAGGCTTCTGGGAATTGAAGTCCATAAACCAAAGGTTGGGAAACCCTGTTCTACATTCTGTCCTCATTAATATCTCAGGTGTAAATACTAATTCTATAAATAGAATAAATATTTGGACTATACCCCTTAGACCAGGGGTTGCCTACCTTTTACATTGCGGGCCTGACCACACCCCTGGTCAGCTGAGTGGGCCAGACCATGCCCCCCGGAAGCAGAAGTCGGTGCATTTATGGCTGTTGTGAATGTGCCCACTTCCGCATTTACGACAGCCATGAGTGCGTTTGCGCATGTGTAGGTGTGTTCTACAGCTGATATAAATGTGCACGTCCGGGTGCGGTGGAGGTGGCGACAGGCTGGATGAAATGGTGTTGCGGGCCGGGTCTGGGAACTCCTGCCTTAAACTATGAGAAAGACCCCTTCCTTACATGTGTACCTCTGCCTGGAGTCTGAGATCCTCAGCAGAGGCCTTTTGCATGTCTTACCATCTTGGGAGACTGCCTTCATGGGTACAGGAAGCAGCTCCTAGAGCAGTGATGGTGAACCTTGGCACTCCAGGTGTTCTTGGATTTCAAATACCAGAGTCCCAAGTCAGTACTCCTGCTGATCAGTGTGTTTGATATGTACTTCTCTCCTTATGTGGCTACAATGGTGAAAATATAATATGTAATAAAATAAAACCTTGGAGCTTTTCTTAGCGGAAAGGATGGTTTGTGTCACATCCAAAAAGTTGTGCATACTTTTCTGGCCTTATGGAATTTAGAACAATGCTTACATTCTACTTTAGGGAGAGCAACACTAAAACCTGCTGGATAGCTCAATGGTTTAGATCAGGGATTCTCAACCTGCGGCCCACAGGCCAAATGAGGCCCAACGCCATTTCATGTAGCCCCCCACTGCCTCCATAACACCAGGAAGTGCCATGTGGTGGAGGAAGGGCAAAATGGCCATCTGGCCCTGAAAGCTTAACAAGGGCTAAACTTGAGAACCTTACCAGATCTGCAGTTTTAAGATGGTGATGATGATTCGAACAGTCAAAACAATATTATAAAAAATACAGACTGGTATTATATAGACAGTACAAGTTATAACCAAAAACCTAAGTGTGTGTTAAACAGCAGTATGATATACTGTATATGGTGTTCCCAATGTCACAGTCTTCTGCAGCTCTATTGGCGTTATTTCAAAGATTTGCAGTTAGTTATATTTTCTGAAATTCCTCAGCTATGTTCCCAGTAACTATAAAGAACACTAAGATTTGTTTTATCCGTAATTGAATCATTTCTATCGTAATTTTGTTAATTTTTCCAGTTCTTTATGTTCTTTGGCATTCGCTGGAATAGCAATGTCAATTATCAAGACGTTTCTTTGTTGTTTTGCTGTTACGTCTGGTGTATTATACTCAAGTGTTCCTGTTAATCTTGAATGCTGACATATATATATATATATATATATATATATATATATATATATATATATATATATATATATATATATATATATATATATATATATATATATATATATATATATATATATATATATATATATATATATATATATATATATATATATATGCGTGTGTAAGTGTGTGTGCATGTGTGTACACACACACACACACACTTAATGACCAGTGTATTAAGTTTGCAACTCGATCATGTTTTACTTTGTAAACTGTCTGCTCAGTCTTTGAACATTCAGAAGTGAAATGTGACACAACTTCATATTTTTATTGAAAGAGACAACATTTGCTTGAATTTTAGCTACGTTACATTAGGTAGCTAAAATTTGGAGTACTTCTTGTGTAGCAAAACTCAAACTTTTTGTTTCTATCATGATAGTTCCCAGTTTTAGCCATGCCCATTTTAAGTTTTTATCATGTCCATCAATATTTCTCAGGTGTTGCCCATGCAGTGGCTTATTTTACCAGTTGTTTAACATCTTAAAATTGTTGTTTCTTATATCTTGCCTTTATTTCTGTTGTATTCAAAATATTTTTCCTTTTCACCCCTTGACTAATTTTTCTTGACTTCTATTGATCTTTAGGCTTCTTTTTTCCCTTCCTCTATTAATTGTTTTTGTAGTAATCCACAGCTTCCAATTTTCTACTTGAAATATAACCTTTATCTGATGAAGAGAGCACAGCAGAGGTTATACTTCTTGAGAATCCTCAGGAAGAACAATCTTCCAAAGGACCTGCTCTTGGCATTCTACCACTGTACCATAGATAGTGTGTTAACCTATGGTCTGTGTATATGGTTTGGGAGTTGTACAGCAAGGGAAAAAACAATGCTGTCCAGGGTCGTAAAGACTGAGGAGGGGATAATCGGGCGTACTCTTCCCACTCTAAATCAAATCTATGCCACCAGGTGTTATAAGAAAGCTGTAGAGATTGCGCAAGATAGTACGCACCCCGGAAATGACCTCTTTCAGCTTCTGCCTTCTAGAAGAAGGTATAGGGTCATAAAGACCAGGACCAGCCACTTGAGAAATAGTTTCTACCCAAAAGCGGTTCTGGCTTTGAATACAGTGCAATGCAGTCCTTGAGGGAGCTTCTGTATAGAGTATTTAGAGTCTTAGAGTTTTAGAGCTTTTTAGGGGTTAAATGTGTATATGTGGGGTAGAAGTATGTTGATAATTTTGTATAGTTGTATTTTGTTTAGGTTTTGTTGGGTCGATAAGTGGTTTATCAATCTCGTTGTTCTGTGCAGGACAATGACAATAAAGATTTATCTATCTATCTATTACTGTTCTTCCTGTTGCTGCGGTTGCTGCTGCTGCTGAAATCCGTAACATCAGAAGTATGGTTTCCTGTTCTACACCTTTTTCCTCTTCTGCAATGCATACACATACTGATCTGAAACTGAAGGGTTTTGAATAAAACATCTCACAAACAAACACACTCTTCTAGATGTTTGTAGATGTGTCAGGTCAGATGTCTGTCAACAGTGAGGTACTAGCACATGGCATGACAACATGTTTGCTGGGTATTCTGTCATGATGCTCTGTCCATGAACAATTTAATGAAAAGGAGAAGCAGGTGGAATCCAAATCTGATTTCTGGTGTGAAATAAGCTTGCCTTGTTGCATGGTTTATAGTGATTTGGAACTGTCAAGCCACTTTCAACAGCTGGCAAGATGGACAGGTTTTAGTAGCAAAGCTGATCTGCACTCCACCCCAAGGACCTGTATAAGAGATTTAAAATGCAGCAATGGTTACTTATTTTAGGAATTGAATAATGTTCACTGAGGTATTTCATTGTTGTTTTATTACAATGTTAAGATACAAAGTGCTTCTGACAGAATAATACTGTGAGTGAAGAGGATAAACGTTTCTATTTTATTTTTATAAAGAATCAAGGTTTGGATATTTCACAGTTTATATATATGAAAACTCTTTTTTCAATCTGGATTTCTAGTGCATGTTTTTAAAATCTCAAATATGATTTAATTGCTTTTAAATACATTGAATTGTGGCCACTGTTTCAAAGCACATGTGAGAGAAGCATATTAGTTCTCTTCTCAGTAAGGGGCTTTCTGTTATATTACTTGCTTTTTAGACTTACCGGTTTACCTTTGACTGGAGTTGCTTGGCATTTGAATCGCTTTCAGAAAAATGAGTATGACTTTGCAGAAACCATCATTCTTTACTTCTTCCATAATCAAGCCATGTTTTATGATTCTCTTTTTATTGATATTATTTTGTGTAGTATCGTCACAATGAATGGCAATAAAGAGATATTCATTGTTCTCCCCAGCATGCTTCAGCAATGCAGTTAATAATCAATTGCTTAAAAGCCTATATCTGTGGTGGTGAACTTTGGCACTCCAGATGTTCTTAGACTTCAACTCCCAGAAGCCCAAGCCCCCGCGTATCCACACGAATGGGTTTACTGTGATTCATCCGGCCCACACCGCCCTCGTCGCTCCTGGAAGCGGAAGTAAAATGCGCTCATCCAGATACATTTTTAAAAACAAAATAAAGAGAAAGCATTGGAGCTTATTTCCAAGCACATTTGTTAAGGATAAGGGTGTAAACTTCTACTATCATTCTATGTTTTAAACCATCTCCAGTAAATTGTTTAGTGTACATCTTAAGACATTTATCTACATGAGAAAAGGTTTTTTTTTAAAGCTGTTCTTCAGTTAGAGCTCCCTTTTTGTGTGGTATATATTTCAGGCTAATAATCAAGGCTTACTGTGGGTCAGCATGTCATATCCCAGTGGTGTCTAGTGAGATGGAGGGTTATCTTATATGTCAGCTAGATAACCCTGTGAACAATTTTGAACAGTCAAGATAATGGGACTGAATTCTGAAGCAAAGTATAATTCTGAAATAAGGTTAGAAGTATCCCAGACTACCATGCAGTGTGTCGGCAAAATAATATTTCTTATAACTGCGGTCACCTTTTGGCATCATTAGTCATTTAAGTCTGACAACATTCTCCTTAATAGGGTGCAATTAAGGGAATGATAGAATAAAGTGCATAATTTCAAACTGAATTAGAGAGAAGCCTGCAATCTTGGGAATGCTTACTTGTAAAAAAAATGATAATTTCAAAATAAATGCGTTGAAAATTAGTGTGGCACCGTTATAATGTAGATGCATCATGTTGGAAATTCCACATAGGTGTCCGTAGTAAATACTTAAATGTCAAAGTGTAATTCACTGATGCTAATAGTGTTATGTTTTGGCTGAAATTCCTGGGACTATATTTGAATTCAAAAGTGTGATCTTCTAAATAAGCTACGTTGTTGCTAAAATTATTTTAATAGACTGTGAGATTGTGGATGTGTGGACATCCAAGTACCTGTCTAACAGGCCATCTGGCCCCAACCTGCAAGCTGAGGGAGGCCAAGGGGAATGCAGGACTCCTATATCCCGAGTCAGCACTGACACAGTTGGATAAGAGGATGTGGCCTGGTGGGAAATAGCTGGAGGAAGTGGGACTCACAGGAATATGAAAGGGAAGAAAGGCCCAGGGAGGTTGTAGGTTGTCATCATTACCCGCATAAGAGGAGGATGTTTGGGAAAGATACGGGAGAAGGCTGGGACCTTGCCTTTTGCACAATGGCAAAGGCAAAGGAAGAAGAAACATTGAGCTTCCTCTTCTGCAGCAGATGACAGAAGCCAAAAAATTCAGACTCATATTTGCCTTCAGCAGCACCTGTGGCAACACTGGAAAGATAAGTAATAAGTGGTACACTAGGGGAGAGTCTGGGAAGGGAGGAGCCACCAATCCTGGCGCTTTCTGCCTATCTATACCAGGTCCCACTACAAGAGGTGCCCCTAGCATGAGATTCAGCTCTCCACCTGTCTCCTTGGACGTAGACTTTAGGGGACTGTAGTTTGGTTAGGGACTGTGGTGGCTTCGTCGTTAAGACACTGAACTTAATGACTGGAAGGTTGGCAGGTCAGCAGTTTGAGCCCCGAGTACAGTAAAACCCCGGGTTATGGAATTAATCCATTCCACAATGTTTTCCTTATAGCAAAAAATCCTCATCATGAAGCACCCATAGTAATACATTACACAGTTTCCCATAGGAATGCATTGAAAAGAAAAACACCATAAAGTGAAGCACAGTTTCCCATAGGAATGCATTGAGAACCCAAAAAGTTCTGAAAAAATTGTAAGCCGAGGCATTCTTTTCAATGGATTTCTTTCTGTAAGATGAGTATTCCATTATCCGAACCGTCCATAACACGGGGTTCCACTGTACTTCACAATGGAGTGAGCTCCCATCTCTGTCCCAAGTCATGCCAACCTAGCAGTTTGAAAGCAAGAAATTGCAAGTAAATAGGTACTGCTTTGGTGGGAAGGTAACAGTGTTCCATGTGCTCCAGTGTCTAGTTATGCTTGCTACATGACCACAGAAACGTCTGCACATGCAGACAGCGCTGACTCTTTGGCTGTAAACAGAGATGAGCACTGAACCCTAGAGTTAGATATGACTGGCTTTATAAGAAGTGAGATTAACTGGAACTCCAAACTGGGAGAAGTCACTCAAGGGGCCAGCCCTCTGAGACTGGAGGAGAAAGAACTGTGGGGGAAGCCATTGTGCCTTTAATAAAACCTTTTTCAAGTAAAGAAAATGACCTCAAGCCATGGAGTTTGTATCGGGGATCCTGCCATTACTAGCTGCCAGGTGGTGCTGGCAGGCTACATATATTAATTTGGTCTTTCAATAAATGTTGACAAGAAGGAGTTCTTTCAGGCCCTATTGTCTAACACTTTTAATGTGGCATAGGTCTTTGTGAGCTAGAATGCATTTCATCTGATGTATCAAGCATTTCAAGTTGGCAGGAGTAGTGGTTGTGTGTATAAATGAACTAGTGGTACTGCAAGCAGTGAGATCGCAGAATGACAAAATGCTAAAACTGTAATTATAACAATTGTGTTGTTCATTCATAAAGAAACATTAATGATGTCATTGCAATAAACAATCTCTCATTAGAGCAAATAATTGAAGATGTTTGTGGCACCCTAACAACTAACAGTTACATTTTGTCAGGTGCTTTCTTGAGTTAGAAAGTGCATTGTGATCCACAAAATGGCATTAAAATAATTCAGTTTATGCTGAAAGAAATCTGTTGGTCTTAAGGGTGTTTCAAAGCAGAGGGAATCATATCCTTAGTTGATGCACAGGGATGGTTTTAGAGGATGGTACTAACAAAGGGATTATGCATGTTGAGTGAAGTGTACGTATGACTGTGTCTTCATGTGAAATAAAGAGACAGAGAGAAAAAATGTCACACCGAGGTATTTCGGCATTGAACAAAGCTGTAATCGATTCCCTTGCCACATACAACTCAACCCCTGCCTCTCGATTTTGACGGTAGAAAGCACACACTTGAGTCTTGCTCTGATTAGGCTTTGAATAGTTGATGGTGTAATACCATCCTAATTCTTCAATGCTCCAGTAAGTTTTCCATCTTTCTTGTCTAAATGTGGTTTTCATATACCCTTTGTTTTTCACCCACATAGATGAACAATTGTTTATTGTTAAGAACTGGTTGAACAGATAGATAGATAGATAGATAGATAGATACTGTAAAACCTCTGGTTACGACGGAGGTCCGTTCCAACAGCCTCTGTCGTAACACAAAAAATCATATCTTGAAGCACGTTTTCCCATAGGAATGCACTGAAAATAAAAAAAGTACTGACTAGACCCAAAATAATAATAATTTTTAAAAAACCACACACACACAAACAAAAAATGCTGGACACGGTTGTCCCCCCACCCCCACAAAAGTAATGGAGCGATCTCCCTACCTTTTCCATGCCATTTGGGGATCTTATCTGACAATGACAATGGCACCTCCGCAGCAGTAAAGACTGCATTGTGACTTCCGGTGGAGGGGGCAGTGGCCATTTTAAATTCTAAAATAGTTGTGGTGGCCATTTTGAATTCCAAAATGGCCACCACAACCATTTTAAAATTTAAAATGGCCGTCACTCCCTCCACCTGAAGTCACAATGCAGTGCTTACTGCTGCAGAGATGCTATCGCTGTCGGAGAAGGTCCCCAAACGGTGTGGAAATGGTAGGGAGATCGCTACCATCTTAGAGTTTAAAATACTATAGCATAATCGTCGATCATAAACTGAAAAACAGTTGTAACCTGGGGAATTTTTTTTAATTATGGGTGTGTGCGTGAGTGTGCGCGTGCATGTGTGCGTGCGCAACCTCCATCTACTGTTCTTACAGTTTTGCATCGCATAAAATCTCTGGTTCTGGAGACAGCTGCCAGTGATCCTTGTAAGCTTGTTAAATCTGGTAAAATTATTTATTTTACATAGCATAGTATCCTATGATTGACAGCATTGTACAGTTAGGTCAATGAACGCCACTCCTGTAATTAGCTTTCTTCCGAAGCCATCCTCAGTTTTTTGTGTAAGGTTAAGAATTTGACCACAACGTGACCTACCTGGCCTGAAGCCTGCTTGCTTCTTCATGATCTTTCCATCAATACATTTTGAAATACAATCGAAAATCATTCTATTGTCTTATAGAGATGGCAAAGGAGTGACACTGGTCAGTAGCTTTTTGTGTCATCTGCTGTTATTGCTTATGAAGGAATAAAAAAGTCTTTAAGTTGCCATGTAATTTTGTTGTTTCTTGATGCAAAAAGCTAATGAGGCTATCCCTTTGAAAATTAATAAAAAAATAAATATAAATGTTTGTTTAGCACTGTCCTTATCTTACAATGCTACAAAAGTGAACAATACATTTTATAAGTCTGATTTAGGAATTTTTTTTTCAATACTCCCCTTGCTATGCTTAGTGGCATTTTGGCTCAGCTCAAATGTACTCTGAATCACCACCACCTTCTGCCCCTCACATATCCTGAGACTTCCCCTAAATCCTGCTTTAGAGACGCTGTGGTGGTAGGAAGAGTCCATGTCTATTGCTGGGAGATAATCCCTTCTCCTTGCAATTACTTTCAACATTGCAAGCCTGCTTTAGAGATTTTTACCAGACCTTTTGAGCAGGCTGATTATGGGTGGTGTGGGTCATAGTTTTGCAGCTTCAGCAAACACTATGAAGGCTGTTGGACTCTGGCTTTTATTGGTAGACTATTGATTTATTTTGCCAGGAAGAAAACATGTGTACCCAAGTTTCCACCTTCCCTTTTTTAAAAAAACTGGATTAGAGGAAGAAACTATCCTTCATTAAACCTTGAAGTACAAACCAAGAAGGTGTATTTAAATGCATACTTAGAAGCTCACAATATCAAACAACAGTTGTCTACTGGTTGGTTTGGTGCATAAATAGATAAGTCCCCTCACTAGGAGAAAAGTGTCATAGAAATAAAACAAACCAACAACTCATTTCTTCTCTTTCACCTATATCTCATACAAAGAATAGTTGTGTAAATTTGAAGAGTTATGCTGCTCAGATTTTATAGAAGCCGCCTGTTTTCAGTCAGCAGGTTTATCCACTTAGCATTTTAAGATCTGTGAGGTGCATCTAAAGTAGGGGTTCTCAACTTTTTCAAGCTGAGGGCCAGGGCACACTCCCTCAGACAGCTTCGGGGACACATGAAATGGTGTAATGGGCTGCATCCGACCCCCAGGCCATAGGTTGAGTACCTTCTGACAAGCCTTTTTATTTCTTGATTAGACTTGTGCTGCTGCGAATAAAGCTTATTAATGCTTATAAGATTTTAAATTTGTTGGAAGCTATATTATGGATTTGATTTTACAGTGATACCTCATACAATGTCCAAACTTGGTTCCACAAGTTTGGACTTTATACGGATTTGGACTTTGTATGAGGCATGCAAAATCCTAGCCATACAACGTCCAAATCCTTGCTGCGATGCCTCATACAATGTTGTTTCCATAGAGATACATTGTACTGTAACAGCACAGACTTCAGGGCAAAGTCAAGGAAACAGACAGGAAACTGGCAGAACTTTAAGAAATCATTGTCTAAAGGCTAAAAACATTACAAAAACATGTCAAACAACCCTGGTTGTCCAAGAACCTGAAGAATGCTGCAAAAATCCCAGGAATGCTTCTAAAATTTCTGACAAAAAAAGGAGGTATTAAACAATCAGGGACTGTGGGGGCTTAGTCATTAAGACAATGAACTTGATAATTGAAAGGTCGGTAGGTCAGAGGTTTGAGACCCAAGTGCTGCACGATGGAGTGAGAGCGTGTTGTCTGTCCCAGCTCCTGCCAACCTAGAAGTTTCAAAGCAAGAAATTGCAAGTACAGTTGATTACTAGGTATCCCATTGGTGGGAAGGTAACAGCATTCCATGTGCTCCGGTGTCTGGTCATGTTGGCCACATGACCATGGAAATGTCTGCAGATGAACACTGAATCACTAGAGTTGGGTATGACTGGCTTTCGAGCAAAGGCAACTTTTACCTTTACCTATTAAACAAACAAATAAATCCTTATTTCTTTAGAGGTTGTCTGGTGGTCTGTTCCAGTTTCCACCTGCTTCCAGGTATTTATGGAAATATATCACTTCTCACCAGGCCAGCAATAATAGTGATAGCAAAGAGGTTTCCATGCACTCCCAGATATCTCATAGGTAGAAAAATGGATGATTGTAACTCCCTCAGTAACTCTTTCCTTTATTTTTAAAGGGTGAAGATTTGTTTTTTGAACTGTATCATACAGATAGTTTGGTACGTGACGTGTATTTTTTTTTAATTTTGATGCATGTGGAATTTTGTTTACCAAGTACACATGGTTTGGATGATTTTGTCAGGGATGGATTGCAACCTTAAAAAGGCTTATTCCACCTTTTCTTATAAATAATAAAGGAGACAAATTATTCAACAGCATCAGAAGTCAGAATCATATGATAGGAACAGTTTGCATTTAATTGGAATCACAAGTGCCAACATTTAGGAAGATAAAGTTCAAATAATTTGTTCACTATTTTCAGACTGAATCACCTGGCTCCCACAAAGTATGTATTTGTGTTTATTGCTTCTGGAAAATTTACATATTTTTAGCACATCCATTAAGATGGTTTTATATAGTTATCTTATTTATGTCATAGTATTACAAAAGTGGGTTACAATCACAGTATCCATAGATTTTTTGCAGTATATACGGTACTCTTTACAGGTTGATGAATGAAATAAACATCTTAGGTATTTCTTCAGCCATTTTGAAGCTCTCATCATAGTAATAGATGACAAGGTGACTTTTGTAGCCAGTAGAGGCCACTCACAGCGTGCTACATAAAGCTGGACACCAATTTGACAATATATTTTTCCTTCCTTAGATTTGTGTGCAGTCTACTCTAAACATAGCAGAAATATGTGCTCTGACCCTGCCAACAGTTTTTTTTTGTAACTTACATTTCTTTCTGACTGATTAAACCTCCTACTCTCCCAAAAAAACAACCCCTATATGTATGCTGATAGTCTTCACGCTTCAGAGATGGGTAAGAGGGCGCAATAGCTGTGACTGGTGGGATTGTTCAATCAACAATATGTGAAATGCCACATTTTGCCCGTGATACCTCTACATCATCATTTGTTAATCAATTGTACAAACAAATTTATTAGCTCTTCACTGTTTGGGATTCTAAAGGATAAGAATAAACAACAAAAGAGGCCTTCAACATGATTGTCTACCTCTCTAAATTATTTTCACCTTCATCACTTGCTGAATGCTAGGACAATGGTTACAACTGTAAATCATGATAATGAAAACCCTCTAATTGGTAGGTAAAAAAACTCTAGTCAGTTAATGACTAAGTAAAGCATCCTTTATATTTATTTGTAAATTATCTACAAATTGTATTTTTGTTTAGTTTTTGTATTGTCCTTATCCTTTCCAGTATCTCTGAATGACTTTTCATGGAATTTCCACATTTATTAAATTATGGATTATGTATTTTGTGCAAGATGGAGACTTAAAAACATTTTTCCATAAGTATGACTGGAGGTAAACAACCAATTTTAGTCCAGAAAATAGCTTCTGCTTCTGTCAACATGTTGTTTATTTTCTAGGTGAGATAAAAAGTTCAGTTTTCTGATATTTGTACCAAGATAAAGTCAGTAAACAAGATTAATATAGTGTGGAAAAGGTTGTCAGCAGCCCTGGCAAAGGAAATAAGTTGCCTATACACAGAACATACTGTAAACTGAATAAAAGTGTCAGGTCCACCATGAGATAATGTGATCATGAACCTCTAACAAAGCATGACATAGGCACAGTCGGCTTTTCTTATAGCCACAGTGTAGAAAATGGATTACTGTATTTCAGGGATACCCACTGGAATAGCATGAAAACCTCATTTTGAGATTAATGCAGGATGCAACTCAAGACCTAAGCCAAATGTTTGCCTCCAATGTTAAAGTAACTGTAGAGTTGTTAATGTTATAATCAGTCAGCTATGCAAGATGGATTTTTATTATTAAAATCTTTCAAATTTCAAATGGTATGCTTTCATCTCAGAGTCGTTTCTTTTCAATATATATGTCAGATACAAATTTAAAATATTTGACTTATATATATTATGAAGGAAAATACTGCAATTTTAATTTCTTTTCCAGTAGACTTTAAAGTAGTGTGTGTGAGGAACTAAACAGAGTTTTGTGCATATGCTTTGAGAAGGTAACTTTGGTCTGAATGTAGCATAATGGTAATGGAGTGAAAATCCCTCTCTTGCTGAATTGTGCTGAATTATATTGTGCAGTAGCTTAGTGGTTAAGATGCTGAACTTGATGACTGGAAGGTCAGCAAGTGAGCAGTTCGAGACCTGAGTACTGGATGACGGAGTGAGCTGCCGTCACTGTCCCAGCTCCTGCCAACCTATCAGTTCAAAAGCAAAAAATTGCAAGTAGATAAATAGGTACCACTTTGGTGGGAAGGTAAACAGAGTTCCGTACACTCCGGTGTCTAGTCATGCCTGCCACATGTCAATGGAAAGTCTGCAGACGCAGACAGCACTGTCACTTTGGCTATAAACAGAGATGAGTACTGAACTCTAGAGTCGGATACAACTGGCTTTCGAGCAAGGGTGTCCTTTGCCTTTACCTTACAGTTTCACTACCCATTGCTCAACGTTGTATATAAATGGTTGTGCAAATGATTTCCTTGATTTTGCTTTTTGAAGAAGGCCTTGGAAATGCTTGAGGATGAACAGAATCTCTTTGAGATGTAAAATATTTTGTAAATAACACTGTTCAATGGAAACAGCAGATTGATCTTTATAGAAGCTACAAACTATAGTAGGCATTTGTGGGCCTAATCCAGCCTGTGCATATCATTAATCCGGACTTTGGTGGCCACCCGGCCACCTCTAGCTGTACTGCATGTCACATTTGTGCGATCTATAAAAATATGCTGCCAATAACAGCAGATTTTGTATCAGTGCAGTGATATCATTATATAACAAGCTATGATTCTCTCCAATTGATTTTGACTACAACTCCGAGAAACCCCAGCCAACATGGTCATTGATCTAGAAGTCTCAAGGTTGTCTATTATGTAGTAGAGTAGACTATAAGAACACACCACCAGAACTGAGTAAATCCTTTATCCCTAATGACATCATAAGGGTATCTTTAAGAAGTGCTGAAGTATATGTGCAATTCGCTGGATTAGAAACCTCAGAGATTGCTAGCTCACACAAATTATTTCCCCTCCTAATTTAGATCCCTTTACACATTGTATGGTGGACACTGCAGAAAACTGTGGGACACATACAACCCATACCTGGTTAGTGGTAGAAAACAATTGCATATGAGCATTTAGATTTCATAGTAAATATTATTTAGTGGAATAAAAAGTGCTGTTATATGTGCAGATTACTGCTGTATTAGGGGCTGCCGTGGCTCAGTGGTTAAAAAGTTAACCTTGATAGCTAGAAGGTCAGCAGTTCGAGACCCAGGTTCTGCATGATGTATTGAGTGCCCGTCTCTCTCCCAACTCCTGCCTACCTAGCAAATCGAAAGCAAGAAATTGCAAGTAGATAAATAGGGACCACTTCGATGGAAAACGATATTGGGGACATGAAAGGAGCCTCATTCAGATATCCCCTGAGCAGAGTTCCTCCAGCAAAAAACCTTTCAACCCAGGATAATTTCTGACACTAAATTATTATTATTATTATTATTATTATTATTATTATTATTATTATTATTATTATTATTATTATTATTATTATTATTATTATTATTATTATTATTATTATTATTATTATTGCTGTATTCATTCTGTTTATATCTAATCCCTTCATACATTCCTAAGTATGTATTGAAGTTGATGATTGCTTCTGGATGTCTTGTTTTTTTATTAGTAGTAACTAGCATTTTTTTGCCCAGCCTTGCTGGGCAGTTATTATCTGTGTGTTGGTAGTTGGGGCGGTTTTTTTTTGGGGGGGGTGCTAATGTGGAAGGGGCTCGCTTCCCTCCGGGAGGTGAAGACAAATAACGGAGTGCCATTCTCTGCCTTTGCTTTTCAGGGAAGTGGCTCGCTTCCCTCAGTGGGAGGGAGACGAAGGCACCAGTGCCTTTGGCTCCCGGCCCCCATGGAAGGGGCTTGCTTCCCTCCAGGAGGCGAATACAGAGAACAGAGTGCCGTTCTTGGCCTTTGTCTCCCTAAGGGAAGCGGCAGGCATGTGGGGAGAAGATGGGCTTCCCTCGGCAGTTTTTATTACCTGCACGCCGGCTTCCCAGCCTCCTCCATGCTCGCGCCCTTTAGCCTGATTGGCTGAGGGATTGTGTGGTGCGGAGGATGCTGGGAATCATAGTTCTTTTTGTTGTTCATGTTTGTGGGACGTTTGCCCCACTCTGTTTCCGGACATTGCAACGATGTTGTTAGTTCTAAAGGTAAGTGTGGGCAGCTCGGTACAGGATGGTTGGGTCGGGTATGGCCGCTAATGCCGGACACTCACCAGCCATCCACCTTCTTATAGGTATAGATAATAATATGTCAGATGTGCTTCAAAGTCCTAAAGTCAGCATGATGCACTTCCATTGAACTCCTTTTTTAAAGGTAACTGTTACATTAAGGCCCTTGCCTATCTGAAATTTTTGGTATAGCAAGAGAGCATTAGTAGCTCCTTTGGGCTTACAATTTCATAATTGCTGTACAGTACTTTATTGCTTTTTCTTCTGCTGGTATACCATACTTTCATCTGTTTTTTATTTTAAAAGGTTTAAACATTAGTTGTAAACTTTGTTTTACAAATAAGCCTCCTGTAACCTCTGTTCCTTTCAAACTACTTGAAACAACAATGTTATTATTCACAAATATAGTTTTTGTTCGTATGTTGTTAGGTTCTGTTAAGTTACTTCTGAGTCACAGTGATCCTATAAATTAATGACGTGAAAATCCTTAATAAATTTCATGTCTTCATTTTGAACTTTACATTTATGTATGTTTTCTTTTGTAGACATTTTTGTCTTAATATTCAACTGTAAGTTTGCCTTTGTCCTTTTACTTTAACCATTAGTAGTCATTTCAAATCATTGCTGTTTTCTGCTCATAATACGTAGTCATCTATATATCTTAAATTACTGGTGTACTTCCATCAGTGTTTATTCTGTCTTCACCTGAACTATTGTCTGTATGATACATTTTGTGCACACATACAAAAGAGATACAGAAATAATAATAAGAGTGTTATAGCAGGTTTACTTCTGCTTTAAATAAAGTAGTCCATCAAAGGGAGCCAATGCATCACAACTGCATTCCTTAATCAGCTCTACAGGCTGGGGTAAACTGCAGTGTCACCTAACTGTAGGAATAGCAATAGAAATTACACTTGCCAGTATATACTGCGCAATCTGCCCTTGTCATTCTAGTTCCATAACTGTTGTATTGTCTTTTCCATCAATTTTTCTGTCAATTCCATAAGAGAAAATGACTACCTGAACAGGGAAGCTTGCCTTACATACTACATAATTCTGGATATCCTAAGATGGTGATGGCGAACCTTGGCACTCCAGGTGTTCTTGGACTTCACTTACCAGAAGCCCAAGTTAGCAGTCCTGCTGATCAGGGCTTCTAGGAATTGAAGTTCAAAAACTCCTGGAGTGCCAAAGTTCACCATCACTGTAAAGAATTATGGTCCATTGTGATTGCATGGAAAAACTCCAGGGCTTTTCAGATTGTCCTCCTGCACATGGAGCCAGCAGCAGGCAGGGAGCATGGCTGGAATTATGTTCCTTCTCGCAATTTCAAATTAACTTCTGAACACCTGATGATGTCTCATCATTATGACTTTCTACATATATATGGGTAGTAATACTTACATTATTCTACACAATGCATAAAACTTATTTATGTTTCATTTTAGGTTACTTCTCCAGGCACATGCAATAACAAGAAAGCTGCACATTTGTCCCAAGAGTCTCATCACCATGAGTAAGTATCCATGTCTGAATCATCATAATATTTTCTCCCTGCTTTAAAATTCTTCTTGTTTTAATTATACCTTGAATTTTATTCTGTCTATTCTATCAACACTGATTAGAATTTGGGTCATGTACCTAGTACATGTGCAATCATTTTGAGTACAGTACTTCTGTCTGGAAACATATTTGTGAATCAACTACACAAAAACTTTTCAGTATACTGCAACTTTGTGTATACTACATATTTTGCATTGACCAACCTACAGCCAGAAGTGTAACAAGAAAGAAAAAGGAGCAAGATGAATTAGTTGTCTGGTTAACTGTATTCTTATTTCATTATGTTGCAATGAGTGTATGCTTAAGATCCAGTCGGTTACATAATGAACTTTTCATAGCACAGAAGAAAGAGAGATGTATGTTGTTTTCAAAATTAAAAAAAAGTCACTTTAAAGAGAAAACACATTTACTAAGAGATATGCTTCCATGGACTGCAGTCCTTTTCTTCCAAAACACGAAAAGTTATCCTGAATTGGCAGATCAAGCACGTATCTGAGAACACAAAGAGAGAGTGGATTGGCAGATCAAGCACGTATCTGAGAACACAAAGAGAGAGCGGATTTTAAGTACAGTGAAACTCCTGATAACACCTGGTCCTGATAACGTCATATCCGGACAATGTCCATCAATTTTCAGAAAATTGATGGACCAGATAGAGTCGTTGGGAGGTTGTCCGGAGCTGTCTATGTGCACCCTCCGGGGGGAGAACAGGCCAAGCGTGTGGCTGCTTCTCCCCCGGAGGGCGGGTCTGCATGCACCCACTGTGGCGCCTCCCCCAAACAAACCGCCGTCGCTGAGGACAGGGAGCCAGCTTGTTTGGGGGGAGAACGCGCCGGGTGGTACTTCCCCCGCCAAACGTCCTGTGCTGGGCAGAGCTCGCATCATTGGCTTGGTTCCTAGCACAGAACCAGGAAGTTGCCCAGCCACGGGTTCGAGTGGCCTAGCGTAGTGGGGAAGCATCGGAAAATCATCCAGACGGAGCAAGATGCCTCCAAACAGCCTTCCACCACACTGGTAAATGACAGAGGCTGTGGGTGGGGCTCAAAACAGACCCCCGGTTTGTTTTGGGGGGAGGCGTGGCTCCCTGCTCGGAGGTGCGGCGGGAGAGTGCAGACCCACCCAGGGCTCCTCCAGGGAGGGAACCAACCATGCGCTTCCTTCCCTTCCTGGAGAGGTTGTGGGTGCGCGCCCGCTTTCCCCCAAACCAAGCCAGGGCTTGGTTTGGGGGAAAGCGGGTTGTTGTTGTTTTAGTGATATCTGGTGATGGGCTGGATAATGTCCAAATCCGGACAACATCCAGACTTTTGGAACCAAGTTCGGACATTATCCGGAGTTCCGCTATACTGAGATGTGGAGGGATTTAATGCTGTGTGTGCTGAATGTGACAATTTCCTAAAAATTAAAAGTATTCATATCCTTGAAGTATCCATTCACAAAGCAGTGTTGATGCTAATTCAAATATCCTGGTATTTGTCAGCTAATTAACACTGTATTTGGATTAAAAATCTAAATGACAGTAAAACCCGAAGTTACGAAAAAAGCGGTTCCCTGGCCTATTTCGTAACTCAATTTTTTACGTAACTCGAGGCATGCGTTTAAAAAATAAAAATAAAAACGGAGAGATTTCCTACCTTCTGGCTGCTTCTTCTTCCTTTTCTTACACTTCTGGCGGTACTGTAAGTGATTTTTAGTGTAGAAAATGGTGGTGGCACCATTTTGGGCCCTCAAAAACAGTTTTTTTGAGATACGAATTTTTCTTAACCCGGGGTATTTCGTAAAATGGGTTTTTCGTAAGTTGAGATCCCAGTTTATGAAAAAACAGTTCATAAGTTGAAAAATTCGTATCTCGAGCGTTCGTAAGTCAGGGTTTTACTATACTGATACAAATGTAATGCCTCTTGCCTCTGAAGCTCTAATTTCCTATATTGTGTACCGTTTCCTCTTGCCTGTTGATGTTAGTTTGAGGCCAACTGAAGTAGCGGGACTGCAGTGGCTTAGTGGTTAAGATGCTGAACCTGATGACTGGAAGGTCAGCAGGTCAGTAGTTTGAGACCTGAGTGCTGCAACCTAGCAGTAAGAAAACAAGAAATTGCAAGTAGATAAATAGGTACCACTTCAGTGGGAAGGTAACAGCATTCCGATGCCTAGTCATGCCTGCCACATGTCCACGGAAACGTCTGCAGACACAGACAGCACTGGCTTTTTGGCTATAAACGGAGATGATCACTGAACCCTTTTGATCAAGGGCGACCTGAAGTAGCTTGATCCTGAGACTAGTGGAAAGTGAGAACGCTCCAAATTGCCCAGTAGTCTATCAAGAAAAACTGTTCAAACATTCTTTATATGTGAACCACATTATTTATTAGACATCATTGAGCATGGGGGCGGAGCTTAAGTCTGAGTAGACAGTCATAAGATTACATTGTAAATTGTCTTCCTCTATGTGTGTGTGTGCAGCAGAGCACAGGCTGTAGAATCAAACTCTAATAACGAATAAACATGTTCTGGTTAGCTTCTGATAGTTTCCCTTGCATGATATGCAGGTTTTAGATTTTAGCAGCACCAATGCACTGAAAATATTATCAAAGCAATTTACCTTATAAATAATTGTAGCATCTCTGGCATGAAGGTTTTCTAAATTGATTTTAGTAGATATTCACTGGCTAAACTGCAGAAATCTGTGGAATGAAATAAATTTTTGTGAATATTGTTAGAGACCTTGAGAGTTTTGTAAAATATCCCATTTAAATAAATCATAGCCAAAGGCTACATTTTTCTGGTGGACAATAAAATACCCGAGAGCACGCGCAGGCTGGTCATATGACAGCTCATGCTTCAGTTACCTATGTTACTAAACCTTTTCTTCTTCCCATAGCCATTGGTTTAGCCCTGGGGCTAGAAAGGAACACGTTCAGGTAAGAACTACTTTGATCAAGAACAATTTATTTCACATAGCTGAAGGAATTTAACTGTCACTTGTCTGGACCAACAGGAGCACCCAGGCACAAAATATCACCATATACTTCCTTAAAGTGTTTAAAAACATATAACTTGATATGAAAATCCTTGTGGCCAAGTTAGTGTATTTACAGCAATCATCAGCACACTTAATGCCTAATATACTGTAGGAAATGAGGAGAGATATCTACAAAACGTTATATGCAAATAGAGTTTAACAGTTATTCATCGTAAAAAGTTATCTCCCCCCCCCCCATGTTCAAAGAACATATGAATGGTTAGCAGGGCCATGTGCACCACTTCTGTTCTGTTTGGTTTCAGTTCTGATTTTTACATCTAGTGTCCTGCACAAATGGAAGTTTATTCAAATGACATGAAACAATGCTCCTAGACTTTCTTGTTCAGGAATTGAAGTTCAGGTGCAGAGCAGGAAAAGATGGGCACATTGGTGGGATGGGCCTGTTCTCCCTCCACTTGTGGAGAGATAGCATTTGAAGCATTTGAGATTTGGCAGAAAGTTTTCCTTATTTTGTTAAACTAATGCTGAATTCTGGATTGTCTTGGGAGAAAATGAGTCTTATGCAACCTTGTTTATTTATTTATTCTTTTAATGAGTCTTATGCAACCTTATTCATCCATTCATTCATTCATTTATATATCGCCCATCTGGATGATATCCCACTCTGGGCAGTGAACAACAGAAAATAAATGACAACAATACCCACACAATAAAACCCACCACCAACAAATACATCATTGACTAAAATAAAATAATTGGCGACAGAGGACATTGAAACTGAACATAGCTGGCTAATCTACTGTCAAGGGAACAATGCCCTGAAAGGCCTCCTTGAACAGAGCGTTTTTAATTATTTTTAAAGGTAGCCAGTGATGGGGCTGGCCCAGCTCCACCTGTAGTGTATTTCACAGTGTAGGTGCCACCACAGAGAATAGTATTTTTGGTAAAAGACTTTTGAGCCATCCTTGGTGTTGACACCTGGAGCTGTGCCGACTGTGATGACCGGGTGATGTGGGGAGTTGTTCTAAGGGAGAGACACTCCGGCAGATAGCAAAGTCTCAAACTGTATAGTGCCTTGTATGATAACATTAACACTTTGAATCTGACATGGTGGGCAACATGGAACCAGTGCAGACCTACCAAGACTGGAGAAATATGATGAAATTTCTTTAAGCCTGTCACCAACCTGGCTAGTGCATTCTGGACCCGTTGTAATCTCTGTATCAGACACAAGGGCAGCTCCACGTAGAGACCATTACAGTAGTCACTCCGCGAGATTACCAATGAATGGGTCAGTGTTCTGAAAGACTACCTGTCCAAGTAGGGACATAACTGCGCAATCTGCTGAAGCTGGAAAAAAGCAGCTTTGGACACCACCACTATCTGCTGTTCTATTGAAAGCAGTGGGTCCATGATGATCCCCAGATTGTGGACCTGGTCCCTAGGGGTAAGAGCAGTTCCATCCAGAGTAGGGACCAGGTCTCCTAGTTGGGCAGACGGCCTCTCAAACACCAAAACCTCTGTCTTGTTAGGGTTCAGCTTCAGCCTGTTAGCTTTAGTCCATACCATTATCGAGTCCAGGCACTCATCAAAACGTCGGACTGCATCCACTACAGACAATGAAAAGGAGAGATAGAGTTGGGTGCCATCCGCATATTGGAGACACCGAACCCAGAATATCCTAATTACTTCTCCCAACTGACAGTCCAGTATTCATGCAAAGCTCTCCTACCAAATTTCAAATCAGTCAAATATATTTCCTGTCATCTTTCTTTTGTGCATCTTGATGTGCGCCACCCACTCCCATCCCTGGGACTCTCGCCCACCCAAGGCCTGGGTGGGCAGAAGAGGAGCCATTGGGAGGGGGAAGAGGCGGCTTTTCCATCTGCACTGCTCTCCCCACCTGTCTGGGTGGGCAGAAGAGGAGCCGCTGTGCCCCTATGTATATTTTATGAAATGTAAACCCCCTTAAGTCGCCCCAGGGTGAGGAAGGCGGTATATAAAGAAATGAAAATAAAATTAATCTTTGCTTCAGTCCCACAATTCCTATGAAGTGCAGCTATGCAGGGCAGGTACCAGGAGCTTCAGTCAAGAGTATGTTTTGGAGAGTCTGATACTCCAGTACTGTGAAACAGTAGTTGAACACTTCCCAGAGTCAACATCTGGTTTTTGTAATCCATACACAAGTGAGCAAATGGGTTTCCAACAGAAGAGGGGGAAAGCAAATCCTGGTACTTTCATAAATATACATTGACCAATCAGGGCAAGTATGATTTGCTCATCTTTCAGCAAAGCTAATCAAATGTCCTTACTACCCATATCTCTCTTCATTATCATAAAGCAATAGGAGGGATATCTTTTTCTTCTTGTGTGCCTTTGCTCATCACTCCCAAACAAAAAATAGTAATATATAAGAATATACCTCTATCTACTATTGAAATGTTTTAGAGCAGGGTTTCTCAACCTTGGGCCCCCAGATGTTCTTGGACTTCAATTCCCAGAAACTCTGATCATCAGGTGTGCTGACTTAGGCTTCTGGTAATTGATGTCCAAGAACACCTGGAGGCCAAAAGTTGAGAAACCCTGTTTTAAAGTATACAAATCGGGGACCTTCTTTCTATGGATCTCAAAGCCATATGCACAAGTTCTCAGGTGGTTTCCTTTCCTGGCATTGATGAGACCTAAATCAGTTCAGTTTCAGCGTGCTTGATCCATCATGTCCTTTCAACCCAATTGCCCAGCTTACCCTTATTGAACCAACAAGAGATCAGTTACAATGCTGATGTTGTTTTCAGTTTAATAAGCTACAACTACCATAATATGGGTAATCATTTTTCAAGTATAGATGTGTTTTGTCATCTGGGTTGTTAGAGACATAAAGCAGAAACATAAACAAAAAGAGGCTTCTGCAAGCATTTATGTATTAATGAGAGTGAGCACTCCTTACAGTTAAGGTCACCCTTGCTCGAAAGCCAGTCATATCCAACTCTAGGGTACAGTGCTCATCTCTGTTTCATAGCCAAAGAGCCAGCACTTTCTGCTTCAGCAGATGTTTCCATGGTCATGTGGCAGGCATGACTAGTCACCGGAGCGCACGGAACGCTGTTCACTTTCCCACCAAAGTGGTCCCTATTTATCTACTTGCAATTTCTTGCTTTTGAACTGGCAGGAGCTGGGACAGAGCTGGGAACTCATGCCATCCTGCAGTATTCGGGTATCGAACTGCTGGCCTGCCACCTTCCAATCAGCGTCTTAGCCACTTGAGCTACTGCAGGTCACTCCTTACAGTACATGTCCATAAATTAGATTTTGATTCAGGCTAGTTGCTGGGGTACCATCTTCCATCCACCTGTTGTAGGCAGTCTACTTAGTTGTTAACTGAATAGTTAAAGAATAGTTCAGATCATTCACTTCTAAAGTAGCAACACTACACCTGCCCTTCCCTTCAGTAGCTGATCTGAGCAACAGTTGTTGTCCATCTACTCTCCCCAAATCTTAGATCAGAAACTGGACTTAGCACGCTAGAGCACTCAGTGCACTTCACAGCTCTCAAAATGTTTTAAAAGAAAAACTTTATTAGAAAACAAAAAAAGGATCGGGTAAGTCAGCAAACCAAGGTTTGTACCTAAATCGAAAAGAAAAAGGATCTTTGCTCACACAGAGACTCTGGGGTGGGAAGCAAAATGAACTAATTAAGCTAAATAGTAGCTGAGAGCCTTGTCGGGGTGCGGGAGCTTGAGCAGACTAACTAGGTAGTGCTGCCCATCTCTTGTAAATAAATGATGTTAGGCTGGGACTAAAACTCACTAAAGTGTCCTCCATCAGATCCCTTGGATAAGGTGAAAGCGGAGGGCACAAGTCATGGTCCATCTACCCAGTGGGTGATGTGATATCCAAATGGCTATAAAAACGCATGCAGATGGACTTGATTCTCAAGTCCATTTGGATGAGCTTAATGTTGTCGCAGAGACATCTACCAATGCACGGGCTCCTCACTGAATAACGACTTCATGGTATCCAAGGTAAGTAAAGTATAACACAAACCTTTCCATCCACAAAATCTGCCCTCCATTCAGCCTCAGTGGCTAATTCAAACAGGGCTTGTGTGTCAGTCTTTCCCCTTTCTCAATTTTCTTAAGGCCTAAGCTATCCTACGATCCATGGGAGGAACATATACATGAAGCACCACTGTGGCTTGGATCCCCTCTTTTTCATTTGTTTACAAAAACAGCAATCCTGTGGGTTGGAGTGGAATACGAACCTGAAATCAGTTCTTCTGACTACAGAATTCACCTCTGCTGCTTTATAGTGTGAAGGGCGGAGGGAGCTGAAAGGACGTTATTTCTGCTGTATGTTTTTAAAACTAAACATTAGTAATAAGTAATTCTAGGGAATCCTAGTTTGCTATGAATAAACTGGATGCTAATGAACATCTCTCATTTACCTCAGCATTGCTTATTCATTCCACTGCTGGGAATAGCCAGATTAGCTACGAACTAAACCTGGATTTCAGTTCTGTTTGATGACAAACAGAAATTATAATCCAGAAACAAACCTTTGTTCCAGTGGCTCTGATCTATAAGCAATGTTACAAACCAGGAATTCCAGTTTGAACAACTTTATGTACCAACTATAGCTTGATCATAACAAACTAGAATTCTCTGAAATTCTAACTTATTGCTACATCTGGAAGAAGCTAATTTTATTTTTTATTTGTGTCTAGCTGCAACTCCTCAGGGATAACCGTTCAGAAAGAGGACACAAGAAAAACAGCTCTGTAAAAACAGCAAGCAGGCAAGTTTAATATGCAATAAGGCTTATATCTTAAGAGAAATTGCATGTTAGCATGTTAGTCAACAGTAGCAGCAATGAGTCTTGTGACATATTAAAGACTAACAAGTTTTATTTGGTGTCAGATACCATCATTTCACGAGATATATGGTATTATCTGGCAGTACTTCATCAGATCAACAAGTGAAGCCACAATGAGCAGGCTGTGTGAAATGCAGTCAAAATGCAAAATATTATCTTAAAGGAGGTTGCTAAGAGTCATTCATTGGTACTATCTAACAGACATTGGTATTGCTTTGCTCCTATCCTATACCTCATATTTATCAATGCATATTTATTAAGTGGAGTACAGTAAAACCCCAACTTACATATGCCTCGAGTTACATAAAATTCAAATTACATAATGATGTTGTGCTAAAACCATGTCCTGATTTACATGATTTCCTATGGGTTTTTCTTCGAGTTACATAAAGATTCTTTTTCCTATGGGTTTGCTTCGAGTTACATTAAAATTAATTTCCCTATGGGTTTGCTTCAATTTACATTTAAAAATTCATTTTTCCTATGGGCTTGCTTCGAGTTACGTAAAAAAATATTTTTTCCTATGGGTATGCTTCAAGTTACATAAAAAATGGTTTAAGCAAAAGCCTACGGAACCGACCTTTTACGTAAGTAGGGGTTTTACTGTAATGGAAAAGATGCATCAATGAAATTTTACCATGAATTCAGTAGCTCCACCATTGAACTCATTCTAGAACAGTCAGTGCCTTAATTCAACCTTCAGTGAAGCTACTACATAATAGACAGACTTAGTAATGTTTAGCAATATTTTTCTAGATCTACCTGTTGCTGCATTTTAACTTCTCCCCCTCCCCCATATCAAGCAGTCCATCCTTCAACAAAATAACTTCAAAGAGAAATTCCAGAAGGAAACAATTAAACAAAAATGCATCTGTTTAAATAAATGCTATTTATCTTGTTTTAGGTTTGGCTTCTAACATTTGTTTATAACAAATTTTATTTATGACAATTTTCCCTCCATGTAATTATTGCATGTTTATTGCCTCTGATCCTTCTATTTTCAATATGTTGAAAATAGCATGTTATCTATGGACTTAACTCATGAGATCTATACCTATAAGAATGGGTTGGGCTGTGCATGTCCGGAATGCGTGTCCGCACATGTCTATCCTATCCCATAATGAGCCGGCCACACTTACCTTGCCAAACTGGGACCATCGCCACAAGGGTCTGGGACCCAAAACTGGGGCTAAGCCCCACAAAATGGGGAAAGGAACGGAAACTAAAACTCCCATGGTGCCATGGGAGAAAAATGGCAGTTTAACAGCCAGGCCTGGAAACAGAATGTTGGAGAGAGCTGATTTGCATGTTGTACTGTGATTGGTTGGGAGAAAATCTAGCCAGGCCTGGAAACAGAATGTTGGAGAGACCTGATTTGCATGTTGAACTGCAATTGGTTCTGATGCAGATGGAACAAACCCATTCCATTTAAGCCTCTACAGCCCTGGAATGAGACACTTTCAATGTACATCAATGCTGTGTGAGAGAGAGACAGGGAGTGTGTGTCTGTGTGTGTGTGCAAGATAATGCACAAGACAGTGGGTTCCTGATCAGTCACTTGTGTGTGTGGGTGTGCCTGAATGAGAGAGAGAAGAGAGAGAGAGACTCTGTGTGTTGGGGTGTATCAGGGTCCGAAAAACCTAAACATACAATTAGCTCTCATCCTTCCTTTCCTCCCTCCAGCTGTTCTTCTCCCCTTCCTTCTTTCTTTCCCTCCCTCATTCTTACTCCTTTCCTCCTAAATTTCCCCCTCAATACCTGCCATCCCTCCCTCATCATCACTCCGAAGTGAGTCTACCCAGGTTCCTTTACTGAGAGCCAGGGGGCACTGGGAGAAAGACGGGGGATCAATCCGTCCTGCAATACTCAAGAATCGAACTGCTCACCTTCCACATCCCAGTAAGCCTCCATCAACACACGGATCAGTCTGCTTCTGCAGACGTTTCCGTGGTCATGTGGCAGGCATGACTACACACACAGAGCACACATCAAACTATCTATGACAAAACAAAACACTGCATCTGCATCCCACACACACAAGCAGACACAATAACCAGATAAACATATAAGAAAGGACATACCTTCCCACAATAAAAAAAAAATAACACACACACACACACACACACACACACACACACACCGGCAAGGCCAGGCAATCAGCTAGTCTTATACTAAAAAAAAACCTCTTTCATCTTCATGGTGCTACAATACCCATTGCTTAAAATTTAAATATACTGCTCAAAAAAATAAAGGGCACACAAAAATAAGGCATCCAACGATCGGAATGACTGAAATACTGTATTCCTATCGTTGGTCACATACTGTAGTTGAATGTGCTGACAACAAAATCACACAAAACTTAACAATGGGAATCAAATTCATCAACCCATGGAGGTCTGGATTTGGAGATACACTCAGAGTGACAGTGGAAGAAAACACTACAGGCTGATCCAACTGTGATGTAATGTCCTTAAATCAAGTCAAAATGAGGCTCAGTAGTGTGTGTGTGGCCTCCATGTGCCTGTATGACCTCCCTACAATGCCTGGGCATGCTCCTGATGAGTTGGCGGATAGTGTCCTGAGGGATCTCCTCCCACACCTGGACTAAAGCAACTCCCAACTCCTGGACAGTCTGTGGTGCGATGTGGCGTCGGTGGATGGGGCAAGACATGATGTCCCAGATGTGCTTAATCGGATTCAGGTCTGGGGAACAGGCGGGCCATTCCATAGCATCAATGCCTTCATCTTGTAGGAACCGCTGACACACTCCAGCCACATGAGGTCTAGCATTGTCGTGCATTAGGAGGAACCCAGGGCCAACCGCACCAGCATATGTTCTCACAAGGGGTCTGAGGATCTCATCTCAGTACCTAATGGCAGTCAGGCTACCTCCGGCAAGCACATAGAAAGCTGTGCGGCCCTCCAGGGAAATGCCACCCCACACCATTACTGTCCCACCACCAAACCGGTCACGCTGGAGGATGTTGCAGGCAGCATAACGTTTTCCATGGCATCTCTAGACCCTGACACGTCTGTCACATGTGCTCAGTGTGAACCTGCTTTCATCTGTGAACAGCACAGGGCACCAGTGGCGAACCTGCCAAACTTTGTGTTCTCTGGCAAATGCCAAACGTCTTGCACGGTGTTGGGCTGTGAGCACTACCCCCACCTGTGGTCGTCGGGCCCTCATACCACCCTCATTGAGTCTGTTCCTGACCGTTTGAGCAGACACATGCACATTGGTGGCCCGCTGGAGGTCATTTTGCAGTTCTCTGTCAGTGCTCTACCTGTTCCTCCTTGCACAAAGGCGGAGGTAGCGGTCCTGCTGCTGGGTTGTTGCCCTCCTACAGCCTCCTCCACTTCTCCTGATGTACTGGCCTGTCTCCTGGTAGCACCTCCATGCTCTGGACACAACGCTGGCAGACACAGCAAACCTTCGTGCCATAGCTCGCATTGATATGCCATCCTGGATGAGCTGCACTACCTGAGCCACTTGTGTTGGTTGTAGACTCCGTCTCATGCTACCACTATAGAGTGAAGGCACCGCCAGCGTTCAGCAATGACCAAACCATCAGACAGGAAGCAAAGGAACTGAGAAATGGTCTGAACCACACCTTTATTGGGGATGCCTTGCTAATTGCCTCTGATGTTCACCTGTTGTCTCTTCCATTTGCACAACAGCATGTGGAATTGATTGTCAATTAGTGTTGCTACCAGGGTGGACAGTTTGATTTCACAGTATGATTGACTTGGGGTTACATTGTTTAGGTCTTCCCTTCATATTTTGGAGCAGCATAGTATTTAAGTATTTAATTTCCATGCCAGAATGTACCTAGTTGCTGAACCTCTGATATGAGTGCAGAAAGACGTAATTATTGTTTACATATGCTTTATCAATCTTACTTTAATTTAGACCAATCAAAATGGTCACTGTTGCAGCCTCTCAGCCACAAGAGTTTTAGAAGGTGGTCTGAATGTGTTAAACCAGTTGACAATACTGAATATAGTTGCCCATAGGGATCTCAGGACTGCAGGAGACATGATAGTACAGATGAAATAAAATGCATTTTCTCTGTATGTGTGTATCTACAAGAGAGGTACATGATTACATTACATTTATTGTTATGTTACTATTACTTTCACATTGATTATAGTGGTTCTGTTGTCTATAAACATCAATACCTGGTTGTAAAATGAGCTGTTGCACTACTCCCAAGCTATTTTTCACAAGCTTTCCAAGTACACATACAGCCCTTATTTTCTGTTTATTTTTGTTCACTATTTTAGAAAAGAGAGTTGCAGTGTGAAGGCTATACATTTCTTAGCTAGAGAATCAATTCTTAAAGTAGAGCAGTTGGTTTTCAAACATTATCTTTAGGTAAATCTCAGAACTTCTACAATGGGTTTGCTGAAGGAAAATGGAAAATTAATTTAAATTTGTAATCTCTCAAGTTTTACTTAAGCACATCTCGAATTTTCTCTATTTCTTTTGTTAAATTTGAGGTTATAATCAGAAATAATTTAATGGTATCTGGAGTTGTGTATTTATGTAGTTTGGGGCTTAACAATAACTAATAACTGCAAGTAATTACAAATGTTGGTGAGTATCATATTTGCCGGCATATAAAATGCACTTTCCCCTCTTAAAATACACCGGAAAACCTGGAGTGCATCTTATACTCCAATGCATCTTATACGCCGGCAGATACGATATTCACCAACATTTGTAATTACTTGCAGTTATTAGTTATTGTTAAGACCAAAACTAACTACATAAATATACAACTCTAGATATCATCAAATTATTTCTGATTATACCCTCAAATTTAACAAAAGAAATTGAGAAAATTCAAGATGTGTCCTGGTATCTACCTTATTTGCTGGTGTATAAAACACTTTCTCCCCTTAAAATACACTGGAAAATGGAGTGTGTCTTATACTCCGATGTGTCTTGTACACCGGCAAATACGGTGGGTACCAGTGGGATAGCTTAATACAAAAACTTCCATATGTCTTTAGCAAAGAAGCCTTATGCCATTTTGTTGGTGAAAAATCTCTTTCCATCTGAACAGAGTTTGTACATTCCTTCTGATGATACTGATAACTATATTTTGTTACACAAAGGTTTCAAGTAGAATTACAGCTGCTGTTATTTGATCTTCTAAAGAGGTAAAGATGTGCAAGTGTTATGCCTGCTCTCTTTTCCCCCATCATGTCATCTGTTGTTTGGAAAGGAGTCCTAATGTACAATAGATAGAAAATTACTTGTGTTGCTCGGTTTGCCAAAAATAAATGAAACCATTAATTACTATCTTTTTTTCAGCAGCTGTTAATAGATTGGGATAGAAAAACTGTACATTATACTTACTGGTTAATTACCAGACCTATAATTGTTTCATGTGGTTTTTGTGGAGAATAATGACAGCACCAAAAAGGTGAACGCTGATTGTATAAAACATAAACACTTTGTTCTTTAATAACAATTTGCCTGGATTTTAAAAATAACCAAGAGAAATACCTGCCTACTTCTGTTCTTCCTGCCAATAGAAAGAAAGTCCCCCATGCAAAGGAACGGTTGCAGGTCTCCTGAGCTGAGAAATCCAGCTGGAGGAAAATTAAATGTTGAAATAAATAGACTGACAGGCTGGGGAGCTGTAATTCAGGGGTGCCCAAACTTTTTGGGCTATTGGCCTGTCACATGGTTCCTTCTAAAGGAAGCAGCATGGTCCGGATGAATTGATGTCAGGGGCTGGATCTGGCCCGTGTGCTGTTTGGGTGCCCATGTTGTAATTGAAAGGCAAGCAGAGAGTTATACCAGACTTGGAACCCTGTATGGCCAAGCAGAATATGAGGAACCAATGGGTTAGCAAGAGGAATAGAGTCATTCTGGAACCTTAGAATGCTACTTGTTTCATACTTCAGTGCTACTGAGTTTCCTTTTCAGCAAGTTATGGTGGAAGATGAGCCTATATACCAGTGGTGGTAAAACTATGGCACTCTCTGTGGGCATGTGCGCTGTCACCCCAGCGAGGTGAGGTTACCAGACACCCCATACACACACCTCCTATACTTACAAGTGTGTTTGCGTGTATGTGTAAGTGCCCAAGGAGAAGGAGGCGCGTGGGCACCGCATGTGCACATGTACCCATATGACATCATTGTTGCACCTCAATCAGCGCATGTGCGCACGCACCCACTTTATGTCACTGGGCGACAAATGCACCCATGTGACATCGCTGGCATGCCTCAAGTGGTGCACACACGGTGCCTGACCATGTGCCGCTGCTTCCTTCGGCACTTGGTCTCTAAAACAGGGGTTCCTGACCTAAGGCCTATGGGCCAGATCCAGACCATGGCACCATTTCATGTGTCCCCCCACACCCTTCCAAGTGCATTCAAGAAACAAAATGGACACCCCGATCGTGCAGCCAGGGCAAAATGGCTGTCCGGCCCTCAAAGCTGACTGAGTGACCTGGCCCCCAGCTTGAAAAGGTTGGGAACCACTGCCTGTACATTTTTTCACTCTTGAAAGTTGATCCTATCTTTAGCATGAGTTGGCCTTGGTCAAGTGGGTGGTATAGAAATCGAAATAATAAATAAATAAATAAATAAGAGAGTTGTGTAGCTTTATTTATTATTTATTTATTAGTTCAAATTTATATTGCCACCCACTCGCCGTAGCAACCCAGGACAGCTTACAAACAATACATTACATAACAATACAATAGGTTGACATTTCATAGACATTTAACACAACAGTATCAATGCAATGTCACCATTACTGTTGGGCAGCAATATTCAGCAATATTCAGCTTAACAGCATTTTTCTGCAAAAGTTGTTTCTTAGAGGATGAAGAAATTTTTCATGAATTAGTATTATGCATAAAGTTTTTTAAAAAATAGATTCATGATCCTCATTCATACAGGATCTAATTTTAGAAGTCCCATCAACACCGATTATTTTAACTTTAAGAGTTACAAAGAAGATGAAATACTGAAGATTTTTGCTCAAAATAACAATTTGTGCAAAACAAAATTCTTGTTTTAATGTTCTCTACAGGAAAAGCAGGGGAAAAAATGTTTTCTTGGAATTTCTGAAATAATGGGATTTTGCTGTCATATAAACCTTTTTACTTCACTGGATCTGACCTGTATGAGTTGATTTTTAGCATTAAATAAAACTTGATTGAAGTAGAATTTTACAGGACAACTGTCTTTGAAAAACATAAGAATCCCACACCAGAGCTGATAAACAGTTACGATTTCTATAAAAATATTTATATTACTTTTTAGAATAGTGTTGTTTTCCCCCAGTATTCTAAGATTTTTTATATAAGTGCCATGAATATTGTGCCCTGATTGTGTTAGTTTATTAACAAACGGATTTCTTTTCCCTTTGACTTGTTTATGAAATGAAATATTGGTTTACGGTTGCCTTTGTCTAATTCATATACTTTTGATCAATTCCAACTCATGCCCAATTATATTACACTGCATTAACATAATTCAACAGATGTTGATATTTAAATGCTTTCTGGCATTCACAACTTGGACAGCTGTCTTAGAGCTTAGGGAAAAGGCAAACATTTAAAGTTAAATGCTGAGCATATGCTTAAATTACTAATTAGAAGCAAGAAGAAACAACCTATTATCCTTTCCGAGGACAGAAAGATTCCAATACAGATATTGTTTAAGTCTTTTTGTTTGGCATAAAGTTCATGAGTCTCTAGAGACAAGATAGTGTAGAATAACTGTACAGTTGGATTTCATTTCCTAGAGACTCCTTTTCTTTTTTAAAAAAACCTGCATCCAGCTTGCTGCAGGTAAATGTCCAACAACAACTGTGTAGAAGCAGCTAGGAGGTGTAAGAGTACTGTGCAAGGAAATGAGAGAGTGTCTGCTGGCAATGAAAAAAATGATAATTTTCTCCCTCTTTCATATGTTACTATTTCACATAAAACAAATATGTCACTGTTAAAGCCCTAATCTTAAGATATTGGCATTGTGTGAAAGGAGTTTGAGATAGCTGAATTGTTCTATCACATCTGTTTAACATTTCATTTTTTAAAGGACGATCATAGTTTTTGTTGGTTAGTACAATTGCATTTCAGTAGTGTGAAAGCAGGTGTTGCAATGTGTGTTATGCCAGTGATGTCATTGTCACAGCTAAAACTGAGGAAAGGGTTCAGAAATAGGCACGCCAATAGTTGAATTCGTTGAGTAATTCTTACACCTACTCTTGTTAAAATAACCACAGAAGTATATTCTTAAAAACAATTTTTTGGGGGGAAATGAAAAAGTAGCTTTTCTCATTTTTCAAAGAACTGCCATCCATTTGTGTTTCTTTGTAGTGGAAACACCAGTGAAAAATTCATGGTGGCTCATTTAGTGATACAGTACATTACTGTATTCTCTTTCCTGTAATTTCTATCACACAATTCCACTAGGGAGCTCAGAATGGATTTTACCAAATCATCAATTCCTGTACATTGTGGAGATATATTTGCCCAATCACCCATTTAAAAGAGTGTCTATGATAGCCTACACACACTTCACAATGATTATTTTTGAGAAAATTAAAATACAGTAGACCCTTGCATAATGGCGTTACTTGGTTCCCCAAGTAGCATTGCTAAGTGATTTTTGTTACGCGGGTTTCAATGGAGTTTCCCGCATAACAACGTTTTTGTCCGGATAATGATGGTTATTTTAGCGTTGTTGTCCGGACAACAACACTAAAACGTTGTTATGCGGGAGAACACGTGGTGCATAACGACGCGTTGTTAAGCAAAAATGATGGATTTCTATTGCCGCCCCTCACCAAAGCAACAACGGGCAGCTAACAATCACCATAAAACACTCAAATATAAAAACATCCCCATGGCAATTAAAATCATAAAAACATTTAACATTTAAAAGCCATTAAAATGCCTACCCAACAATCACAGTAAGTTAAAACTAAAACCCAAACGGCCTTTCATATGAGCCAGTGTAGATCCAACAACAGCACCCCACACCAGCTGGGTATGTGCATCTATGTTTTGGGCTACAGTTCCTGGAATCCTTCAGCTGTCATGCTACCTCCAGAATTCTGGGAGTTGTAATCCAAAAACACAAAACTGTACATCTGTAGTAGCAACTTAATAAAATCAAAATGCATCTCTTCAAGATAACTGTAATTGTTGTGCTGCAACATTTCTGTCTATATGCTGTTAAGAGGTTGCTAAACTGCTGGTGCCAGATAAATCTGAATTCAAGCTACTAGTCCCTGGCATACGTTGCTAAGCAGATATGGGTGCATTTGGCTGTAAATGCAAACCATTTGTTTCTACTGTGCAGCCTAAATAAGAAATGTTGTGCTAGCTCTAGTTTCTGGCCTCCATGAGTAGAAAATTATGAGCAGTTTACCATGATAACAGCTGCCAGAATTACATCTGTAGATATTAGAACAGCAACTAACATTCTATATTGAAACCTCCAGATGACAATGCTCTAATCTAAGCTTTCCTATGAAAGATACATGAGATTTTTGACATTTGATTGGACTGAGGAGTCAAAGATATGACATTCATCATTTAGGTTTTTTATTTTTTCCCTTCTCTCCCTCCTTCCCTTTCATCTTTAGAGACTATGTTCACAAAAGTTTCTCAAATATAAAATACAGGGTTTCTCAGAAAATTAAGATGGGCCGAACTGCTTGAATAAGTGCCTGCTAGATTGCCTCCCCCCTCCGAGTATTAAGTATTATTATCAAAGGATATTTCTATTCATAGTATAGGAGCTGCAGTGGCTGAGTGGTTAAGAAGCTCGCCTTATAATCTGGAAGGTCAGCAGTTCGGGACCCAGGTACTGCATGACAATTTGAGCGCCCGTCTCTGTCCCAGCTCCTGCTAACCTAGTAGTTAGAAAGCAAGAAATTGCAAGTAGATAAATAAGGACTACTTTGATGGGGAAAGATCTTGGGGACATGAATGGAGCCTCAATCAGGTGTCCCTTGAGTGGAATTTCTCCAGCAAAAATCCTTTCAACCCAGAATAATTTCTGTCACTAAATTATTATTAGTCATAGCATAACCAATTCTGAAAGGGGTGTGTGTGCTGCAACAGCAAATAACACAGTTTGCCACAGCATGAAGTTACATAGGACAGGTTTTGGCCAAATTATGCCAGAGTGGTATCCAGTGTCAATGTGCTGCAGTGGATTAAGATTTTGTAGATCTAAATTCAAATTCCTGCTTGGCTCTATGGGGCAGCAATAGTAAAAACCACCCCATAAATAGCTTATATACCTTAAAAATCCTATCAAGGCCTCCATTTGTTTATTTGTTTGTCTGTCTGTCTGTTTATATTAGAATATAATATTTATGAATTTAAAATCTCTTTTGTTGTGTTAATTCTGGGATATTTCCAATATCTTGGGAGTGTCAATGAATTGCAGATTAGTAATAGAACTGGTGTTAGGAGAATGGTTAGAGTTTAGCTTGAATTTATACACCTTGTTTTTCCTGAACCCACTGAGAATTCCAGTGCCACATGAATCCTTTTTACACAACAACAACAATAATTGCGTGCCATCAAGTTAATTCTGACTTATGGGATCTCTTTCCAGGGTTTTGTAGGTAGAGGATACACAGATGAGCTGGACAAAAAATCCCAAGTAAAAAGCATCAGATCTGTTAGAATAATCTTTGCCCCAGGCATTTGTATCTGTTAAAACAAAACTGTATATGACAAGCAGCTGAAACTTGGGAACCTTGTTTATAGCTCTTCAGGTGACAGTGTCATAGAACATCTACATTGTAGGTTTAGTTCTGTATGAATTCTGCAACATAATATGCTCCTCAGGGACTAAAATGTCCCATCCTGGTAGGTGAAGATTTTTTTTAAAAAAAAAATTGGCATGTGAAACAGCTGCTCTCATTTTATGGACTGACTCTACTATTGCTGTCCAGATTCTCCTACTAGTTTACAATGACAAGGAATAAATACAAATACAAGTCAGGTATGGATATGGGCTCTACTGAAGGTTACTTTCAAGTTTTTGTTGTAAGTGTCGCCATATTCCCAAGTGAAACGTTTTCTGTCATTTCCAAGACCTGAACTACATTCCTTCATTTGTAATATATAAAGCAAGAGGAAGTAAAGACAGCTGTACTTAGAACAAATTGTATAGTTCCTAACTCTCCGTTCAAACAGTTATGGTGGTTACCCCCAAGTTACTCTGTGTGTAGAAATTAATAATTTAAATGGAAATAGAAGGGCACGGTTTATCATTGTGTAGGATGCATACACGTAACATGTGGAAGCCTGCTTGTTTTTGCATCAGTAATCTTAGTTTTATAAGATATAAGTAGACAGTGCTGCACTTTCAGGAACTTGTCCTATATAAATTATCTTCATTTTAACTATTTTCATTTCATTTTCCATGGTTTTGCAATTAAAAACAAATGTTTGTGCTTTTGTACCTTTTTTCTTTTAACCTTTTGTTTTCTGTTTTTCAACTTTCCAATACAGGTGCCCCTAAATACAATATGCATTTAGTGTACTGTATGTAACATGCAATCTTACATCTAGCATGTAAGCTTCACTAAATTGTTACAATTTACAAAATCCACCAAAATGCTTGGAGATAAATTTTTGTTTTTTGAATTAGTTGCATTCTAAAATTTCACTTACCTGAAGTTATTTTCTCTCCTTTCAGAAATAAAGAAAATTTAACTCTGGACATTTTATTCTATTCTTCTGAGATCACCGCGGATATTAACTTTCTTATCCAGCCTGTGACCTAACTGCACACAAAAGAATAAAATCAAAGGGTTCTGCAGCCATCTGCAGGAATTCACTGATACTGTGCCAGTATTCTCCTGCAGCTTTTAATACTTCATCTTTCTCTAATTGAGCAAAAATGTGTTGATTACAGTACTCTATATAAAATAAAATCTAGACTGAAATCAATTTACTGCTTAAGTAAATGAAAGAAAATTATTTTTTTAAAAAAAAATACTTTTAGGAAGACACCATGGAAGCTTTTAAATTTAACCATACAGAACTTTTATAGATGCAACTGTGGTTAGCTTCCTTGGTCAACAGCTTATTATATCATTTGAACTGTTCTGAATAGAGAATGAGTGTTATTATTATTTTTGTATTTTTAATAGAGAATTAGTCCCACTTTATAATTTATTGTCAAACCTAAAAGAAATTAAAAAACAACAGTTTTTTATGATTTAGGTACAATTATATTATCTTCTATGAATGCACTTGTATGACATCTATCGCCTTCCTTAGAAACAGAAGGCTTTCGAGTTGCCACCCAAAATATAACATGGGGTATATGTGCCAAGGCAAGGTGGAATATTGAAGCCATTCATACTCAGCATACAGCATACAGTGGCAGCAAACAGAAACAAGGTCCTGGATCTCTTAAATCTTGTAACTTGGATGCTAAGCTTAAATTATTGAAAACTTGAAGACATATCAATTGTGAATCTTCCCAGAAGGAGTAGAATCATTTGGATTTGTATTATATAGTTGATTTTGGGGGGAAATAACCACAGCTGAGTAAAAAAATCTTACAAGCAGACCGTGAATAAAATCCTGGTCATGTTGACATAATGTAAAGTTATACCAATGTAAGCATGCAAGGCTCAGACAGTCCAGTTTCCACAATCAACTGCAGAAGTCCAGTTTCTCCTATTGTGGAATACAGATGCAGAAATGCATTATGAGTAGTACTTTTGCCTCTCATTTTTAATCATGATGTTGCAGTAAACTTTGTGTTAGTCACACAGAGCTTCACAGTAAAATTTTGGTATAGCTTCTTTACCAAAAGCAATTGTTTATGGAAAATGTAATAACACTCTATTATTATTATTATTATTATTATTATTATTATTATTATTATTATTATTATTATTATTATTATTATTATTATTATTATTATTATTATTATTATTATTATTATTATTAATTTAAATGGAGAAGCAGGAGAATCTTGTTGGAAATCACCAATTTGAGGTGTGAAGTGAAAATGTAGGATCCAAATGTAACGAAAATATATAAGAGATTTTTGGTGGAAAAGAAAGGATTACACACAGTAATCCACCTAGGTAAAGGCAAGGATAAAGGTCACCCTTGCTCGAAAGTCAATCATATCTGCTGCGCTGTCTGTATTTGCAGACGTTTCCGTGAGCATGTGGCAGGCATGCCTAAACACGGAATGCTGTTTACCTTCCCACCGAAGTGGTCCCTACTTATTTACTTGCAATTTCTTGCTTTCAAACTACTAGGTTGGCAGGAGCTGGGACAGAGATGGGAGCTCACTCCATTGTGCAGTACTCAGGTCTTGAACTGCTGACCTGTCGCCTTCCAGTCAGCATCTTAACCACTTGAGCCACCGCAGCCCTTGCAATCCACCTAGTATGGTTCTAATTCTTATCTGAGGACCATAGGAACTGCAATTAACAGTATTAAACGATACATACTTTGTTAGACTGCATTTTTATGGCTTTTATACAAATGATTGCAGCATTACAATGCTATGCTTGGTCCGGCAGAGAATTTCTCAGCATTTTAAAATACAACAGTAGCAGTAGTTGCTTGAGAAAGTTGAAGGAGAGATTTGTTTGCCATGTAACATGATTCTTCGATTGACCAGACTACCTAGGGCTGAATTCCTATTCCTGCCAGTCGCAACGCACTTACCGTTCCCTTTGCTGCCACACTCTTAAGGGAAGGCAATTTCAACAATGGATAGAAAGCAATGTTGTCAACATCAAATAGGATCTGTAATTTATTGTTATCAAATCAGCTGAAAACATTTGCCTGGTAGCATTGCCGCAGCTTTTAATGGTGATTAATAACTTTCCATTGATCACCATAAATTCTTTCCTAGTGTACCTCCTATATTTCTAAATAGCATCTCTGTCCCTGTAATTACTTACCAAAATAAAGGAAATACTACATATTGAATGCTAGAGAAAAGAATTTGGCAGTTGTTTTCTGCCCCCACCCCCCACCCCAGTTTGTTCATTTTATGTCAGAATAACAAATATATGCTTGGCCTAGTAGTACAAGTTCACACTGGTCTGGCTTTTTCAGCCTTTTTCCTTCCCTCTGCCTCAACTTTGCCGCAGCCGTGACACTTGCAGGCCTGCTCCACTGTTGTGCAGCTGATGCCCTGTCCATGCTTATATCTTTCTCAGTGACAGTGAGTGTTCTTGCCAAATGCCAGGGACCATAGTCACATCTGTTTGTCTCCCGAGCTTGTCTGAGGCTGCTCAGGAACACTTTTTAACCAGGGGGCAGCTTTAACTAGGCCTAATACTCTGGAAAGCCCTGTTTGTAAATGCATACAAAGAGGCGACAAGTTTCTGTTGTCTTTCCTTTAAAATTATTCCCTTTGACACAGCTTGCTCGAGTCCCTGTCACCAGCACATCAACAGCCAAGTTTTCAGGCAAGGTGGTCTTAACAACTTCTATCGCCACTGCCACATAGCATGCCTAGCTTCCTGCCAGAACACTATTTATAAATGATAGCTTGCAGCGATGTATGGATAAGTAGAGAGGAATCAGGAGAATTAGCTGTTTTGTCATTTCAAAGCTGAGGGATTCAAGCTAAGGAACACAGAAGCAGGGTTGCTCAGAATCTCTTCTACTTTAGATGTGTCCCACTAAAAGGAGGGAGACATGTATTTAGGTACCTCCTCCCTTCAGGATATTGGTGGGGGGTTTTAAGCAGTTGTCCTCTGCCCTTAGCCAACAGGGCTCCCAGAGAGGCATGGATATGATGAACAAAAATAGTAATGGCTGGTTAAAAGAGTAAAAAGCTATTTCAAAAAACTGCAATAATGAGTTGAATCTCTAGGGCCGTGATGACGAACCTGGGCACTCCAGGTGTTCTTGGACTTCAATTCCCAGAAGCCCAAGCCCCCGTGAATCTACACGAATGAGTTTACTGCGATTCATCAGGCCCGTGCCACCCACGTTGCTCCCGGAAGCGGAAGTAAAACGGTACGAGCGTGTTATACTTCTGCTTCTGGGAGCGACAAGGGTTGTGTGGGCCGGACGAATTGCAGTAAACCCATTTGTGTGGATTCATGGAGGCTTGGGCTTTTAAGAAAGGCACAAAGTAAGTCCCTTCCCATGTGTTCCCAGAGGGTTACATTTCTGGAACTAACCCACCAGCCTACCTGATCTCAACTCCAAAGAAGAGGCTAAAAAGTAGAAATTTCAATCCAGGATGTAGTCACGGCGTTCTCAAACTTTTAAAACCAGGGCTCAGGTCACGCTCCCTCAGACAACTCCAGGGGCCAGATGGCCATTTTGCCCTTCCACCACATGGCACTTCCTGGTGTGGTGGAGGGGCCACATGAAATTGTGCTGTGGGCCACAGGTTGAGAATCCCTGATGTAAAGAGGGGTTTTAGAGAGGGGTTTTAAAGCTAGATAAGGGGGACTGGGCTGCACGGCTCTACTCCTCTTAGAGACTCCTTTGCTATGTCTTTCACCACTAATAGCTTGGTTGGGCAGGGCACAATGACCCATGTCTAGTGATGAAGATGTCAAGGCTAAGGTGATGCTGAATCAGTTGGGAAGTGCATTGCCAAGACCCCAAGTCCCAAATGCTTTTCACAGCCAAACATCTCTTCCTCATCCAGGGTAATTGATGAGTTTTTCCAAGCCTTGGAACTCTCACCCTCTTATCCCTTCCACTTTACTCTCCACTCACTGACCTTCATTGACCTATGGCAGTGATGGCAAACCTTGACACTCCATATGTTTTTGAACCTCAATTCCCAGAAGCCCTGAGCAGCAAGAGTGCTGACTTGGACTTCTGGGAATTGAAGTTCAAGAACAGCTGGAGTGTCAAGGTTTGCCATCACTGACCTATGGTGGCACCTTCCCGCTGGCAAAGACTCAGGAGACTCATCATCTCCCAGGCTTCCCTGAACTTGTGGGATGGGGTTTGGTGGGCTGCTGGGGATGTGTGAGTGAGAAGGAGTGGTCCTCTTCGAGAGGCAAAGACAGTGCTCTAATCTAAAACTACATTCAAAGCTTAATTTTTCAGTTTCAGATCGGTATATCCTAGGTCAGTGGTGGTCAACCTAAGGCATACATGCCAGAGGAGCCACTTAGAGCCCTCTTTGTTGGCATGCCGCTGTCACCCCAGCACAGAGTTTTCCCCGCCCCTCTGCTCGTCAGCCCAATGGGAACTCTTCCTCCCTCCCCCCCAGTTCACCCTGCCCCTCTGTTTGGACATTTGGTCTCTAAATAGTTTGCCATCACTGTCCTAGGTGATCATTTAGCATATGTGTAGTGATTCTGATTGCAAGCATCTGTCCATAACTGGTACTAGGTAGCTTTATAAAAAAAAATTCTTATTAATTCAGCACTTTGAAGAAGAGCCTTTTCTGGAAACAATGCTGCTTGAAAATTAAATTGTTTCTAGGACAATACTCACATTTTCTCCATGTGTTACAATTTGCAGCAAACCATAGATGTACAAATAGGCCCACATTTTCACTTCCTGCTGTTAACCAGAACTCCCAGACAGAGTGATACACAAGACTCAGATTTGAGGAAAGCTTTCACAGCTCATTGTGTAGCTGACATGTCAAGTTTGCTTCATCAAGAAATGACACAGAAAAAGAGTACTGTGTAGCTCCTTTCCACCTTTTGTTGTTAACATGCAAAAGACTTCTCCCACTTAAAATGCAAGTTTGACCACACTGATTATCTTGTTTGGAGGGGACAGGGAAGATTTTTAATAATAGCTCTTCCTTTTAAAAATCCTTAGTAACCGTTAATTGTATTTAATATGCAAAAAGAACCCTGCTTTTCATCAAAACAGCAGTAAAAATAATTCTCACCTTGAGTAGTGAGTAAATGGTTGTGCTTTGCAAAGACAAATGATTCATTTATGCTGAAGGAATATAGCTGTCTTTCAGATATTCATTGATTTTAAATTAAAAAGTAACTGCTATGTTCTACACAAAGGGGTGACAACAATAACACAGCAGTCCTTATTTAAGAGTTATTTATTGCAAGTTCATTTCATGTGCCAATGGAGGAGCGGCAGGGGAGGGTCCAAGTTCCATAATCTAACTGATCAATAATCTAGATATCTCAATGCAGTGTAACAGATAATCAATGTGAACAGAATTACTCAAGCACAGCTAGCTGTGATTCCTGGAGCTAGGGTCTTCAGGTTCAATTGGCTGACTTTATTAATTTTTATCTTTCATCCTGCTTGAATTCTTGTGTCCTGCCTTCCAAATTTCTTCTCAGGCTGCCTTTGTTATAACAGTCCTGACAAATACTGAATTCTATTATTATATGGGCTGTGCACAGGAATCTCTTGTGTTCAGTGACCTTGCAATAATACTGGGACCTATTGTGAACAGAGAATGAGGCTAAATCAGGGGTGCCCAAACTTTTCAGGCCATGGGCCGGTCATGTGGTTTCTCTCACCAGAACCGGAAGTAAAACGCACCTTGCAATCTGTTGTGCCAACAGGATTGAGATAGATTTTCTCTGCTTAAACCAGGGGTGCCCAAACTACAGCCTGTGAGCTGGATCTGGGCCCCAATTCCAAATCATCCGGCCCACACCACCCTCGTTGCTCCTGGAAGCGAAAGTAAAACGTGCCTGCCACATTTTACTTCTTCTTCCGGGAGCGATGAGGGTGGAGTGGGCTGGATGAATTGGTGTCAGGGCCTGGATCCAGCCCACTGGCCGTAGTTTGGGTACCTCAGGGCTAAATGTTCCTTTGTGAAAGTTATATTAGATTTCATGTACTGTATTCTAGTATCTACAGTAAAACCCCGACTTACAAATGCCCCAAGTTACATAAAATTCGACTTACATAATGATTAAAACCATGTCCCGATTTACATAAATGTCCCGATTTACATAAATTTACATAACACGGTTTCATATGGGTTTGCTTTAGGTTATATAAAAAATCATTTCCCTATGAGTTTGCTTTGATTTACATAAAAATTTCATTTTTCCTATGGGTTTGCTTCGAGTTACATAAAAAACAATTTAAGCAAAAGCCTATGGAATTGACTTTTTGCGTAAGTAGGGGTTTTACTGTAGTCCGCTTTTGGACCAACTTCAGTCAATCTACAAAACCTGTTTTAAAAAAAAACTTCAACATTACTGTATTTGCATTTCAATTTAGATATCTTCAATTTAGATATCTTGATCTTATTGTTGGGGATAATTGACAATTTATTTATGTTTCTGAAGAAACATAAAGTACAGTTTAACCAGTCTTCCGTGGGTCCAATACAAAATGGTTGTATATCTTCATATGAAGGGTACCTGAATCCCCTCTTTTAAAAAACTTTTCCTTGGCCCAAACAAATTAAACTCTGGTTTGCTGTGATGAGTTTGTAGAGAGGAGGCTGATAATTTTACCAAAGTTATCAAAAGTACACTTAAATGCATAATATTGGAGCTTTTAAACCCACCCATTCAAAGAGACTGAGGAGCAAATTAGGTAACATAATCAAAAGTTTTTCATTTGTCCTCATTCAATTAGAAAAAAACAAGGAAATGCAGAAGAAAGATCTGTAACCCCATACTCATGGCTTACCTCCCAACTGTTATCTAGTCCACTCACTTCTGTTTTCCCAGCCCATTTCCTGTATCCGAACTAGACAAAGTGGCTGGAATACGTTCCTGGGAAACCTATAGGTAGGGAAGAGTTTAATAGTTAAATGTGATTACCCCATCCTGATTTGGCCCAGATGGCAGAATAATGAATTGTTTTTGAAAGCTTTTATGTTAGCTTCTAAATGTATGCTTTGACTTTGGACTCACCTTTCTGTTTATATCTTTGCTTACCATAGACCTGCAGTAGATATTGTTAATGTTGCCTTTTGGAGGCTTTTATTGTTGTTTATATATTTGTCCTAACACATTCTCTGTGCCATTTAATTTTTGGGGGGTTGTGTATTTAATTGTGAGTAGCAGTGCAGTATGAGGCTCTGCATTATTACCAGATTCTGTTTGAAAGGGGAAAGGGTTCTAATAGCTTTGACTACTCTATGTCTATGTAGTTAGTTCTTCAGGCAAATAAATGAGGGTTCGGTAACTCTTTGGAAAAACTGTATGGACTGACATTGGAAATTAACCGAGTGGTATTCTGTATCCCAGATAGATGTTTGAATTGGAATAATCATTCCCATGCTTATTAAAAGACTGTGCTACACAATTATGCAGTTCCTGATAGAGCTACCCTTTTCCACAGTGTTTTAGAATGGATTTCCTCGCAGTGGTAAAACTGGAATAATTACAGCTTCATCTTATCAAGGTTCATTCATGATCATTGGGATTCCAAAGATGAGTCAGAATAACTCTGGTGTCAATGGCAAGATATTTATAAAGCTGCAAATATTGTGGAGATAGTGAAAGATTGCACCCGATCAATCCTTGCTACTGAGTTATCCAACAAAATAGTTATATTCAGGACAAGCAGATGTACCTATTTCTTCATATACTGAATAACAAATATGGAATTCTTTATTAGAAGCTGTCATGAGTTATGACTGACAATTTTAAAGCAAAGTAAAATACTGCGCTTTGTGCCTGCCATTTAAAAAATCAGAAGGTATTTAAAAAGTAGTGTGTATTTGGTATTTTTGAAATTATATCCTTTGATTATATTGATCACATTGTTGCTATTGCTGTTATACTGTGTTTTATGGATCTTGTATGTCTAATATTTATTGTTTAATTTGCTGTATTGTAACACTGTACCATTTGTAATTTTTGTATACTGTATTTGATTTACTTGTTGTAAGCCGCCCAGAGTCGGCCCTGGTCGAGTAGGGCGGGGTATAAATCGAATAAATGAATGAATGAATGTGTCTGTTGAAGGTTTATATCCTTAGAGGAGTCACTTAATAATGCAATAGAAGACTGATTATGTTTAGCAGTTACAGGTATAGATGTTATTCCAAAAGTAGGTATTAGAAGCCAATTGACTACTAATTCACCAGGAATATTGTAATAATTTTGGTCAATGGATGTTATAATCTTGTCATCAGTGTTTCATTTTGAGTACAATTTTTTTGCTAGTTTTGAAATATAAATGTGTTTATTGTATATTATTTATTCCAGTCATTATTTATGTTACTTGTACAAATGGAGTATTGCTCAACACAATTAGATTTTCATTATCAGAAGGATTCCAATATACATCTCCATCTTTGTTGACACAGTTTTTGCAAAAATGCTGATTTAACAATATTTATTATTTAAGTAGTTATATCAGGAGTTCTCAACCTTTTTAAGCCGGGGCCCGGGTCACACTCCCTCAGATAACTTCGCGGGATGGATGGCCATTTTGCCCTTCCTCCACCACATGGCACTTCCTGGTGTGGTGGAGCTGGTGGGGGCCCACATGAAATATGGCACCTTGGGCCGCATTCGGCCCATGGGCCACAGGTTGAGAATCCCTGAGTTACAGTAAAACTTCTTGTTACGCAAAAAGTCCATTCCATAGGCTTTTGCTTAAATCGGTTTTTTATATAACTTGAAGCAAACCCATAGGAAAAATTATTTTTTTATGTAACTCAAAGCAAACTCATAGGAAAAATGAAATTTTTGTGTAAATCAAAGCAAACCCATAGGGAAGTGAATTTTTACATAACTTGAAGCAAACCCATAGGAAAAATGAATTTTTAAGTAACTCAAAGCAAACCCATAGGAAATCGTGTTACGTAAATTTATGTAAATTGGGACATTTATGTAAATCGGGACATGGTTTTAGCACAAAATCATTATGCAAGTCGAATTTTATGTAACTCGGGGCATTTGTAAGTCGGTGTTTTACTGTATACTGTATCTTTATGATTTGTTAATGTCTCTCTCCCTCTCTCTCTCTCTCTCTCTGGTAATTGCTTACAGACAGACAAGTGTCCACTTAGGATCTTTATGCATGGGTGATATCAAACGAAGGAGAAAAGCTGCACCACTGTCGGGATCTACTGGTAAGTAGATTTACTATGATGATGTATCAATATGTATCAGTCTGCAAAACAGCAGAGAGAATAACCTAGTGCAGCAGTTTATTAGGAATGAAACCTAGGCTCAGAGCGGTTTGCTTGACTTTCCAAAACATATTTTCATGTTTGACAACGGAGTTTTTTAAGGCTGGAGACTCTTGTAACTAATTTAAGAGAGAATAAGTGCCCTTGACCATAGTGGAAGTTATTTCAGTATAAATACACATGGGATTGCAGTCTTGTAGCAGATAGGCTGATGTGTAACAAAACAAGATGTTGTGACGTGATACTGAAAACTGTGAGGAATTGTTGTCCAGTCACTAGCCAGCCCTGATCTTTCTTTGCTGTTTTGTTTGTGTAGAAAATTGTTTCATTAGCAATAGTGGGAGCATTCCATTCATTACTGAGATGGGAAGCCTCATTTCAAATCGCGATCACATCAGGGGGTGAAAGAGTAAAACCTCTGTACATTCCGACACAGCCCTGATCCTGCTTTCTACATAGTTACTGCTTAATCTTTAATATTGTTTGTTCAGTAGGCATATGAACTATACAAAATACATTTTCGGAAAGTGATTTCCATATGTATCAGAAGCACACCTTTATTGATTTTGTATCTACATGAGCCACTGATGAAATGACTCCTGTTAATTGGCTGTAATTTACCATGGCTTAGTTTCTGTGAGTCTTGGAAAGCGACTGTGCTGTGCATTTGTCGAAAAGGAAACATATTTATTGTCGATTCACATGTAGTTCTTATGCACAGCTCTGGCCTTCAGAGCTGTTCCCTGGAGTTGTCCGGCTTTGGCACTCAAGTCAAATTGGTGTCAAGTTCCATACTGTTTCAGTCATCAATGTTAGCAGCAGACCAAGAACAGCCTAAAAATATTGCTAAAGCACCTTGGTGGCAGTAATGTGGAAAAAGAAAATTTAGGGGTCAGGTCCTAAGACTCCAGCCATATGCATAGTGAGAAGAAAAGCTCTTAATGACCAAGGAGAGGATAATATAATTATTGCTACAAGGTTAATTTAACTTCACCACTTGCAAGTGACAGAAGGAAGTAATTTCATTGAGTGAATGTAAGTATAAACTATAAAGAAACATAAAATGTAATTTAGTGTATGTTTTTCGCCCATTCTTCCAATGTGTTCAGTATTTTATTGTTAGTATAAATCGGTTCACCTGTACAGCAATGTTTGTAGCAGCAGCATACACTCAAAACATTATTTTTTATTTATTTATTATATTTATATACCGCCCATCTGGGATATTATCTCACTCGAGGCTGTGTACAACAGTTAAAATGTTTACAAATATTGTAGCCATAACAACCAGTTTACAATATATAACTTAAACATAGTCATTTAATTTAATTTAATTTTTGAATTTATGCACCGCCCACTCAGGCGAGCCTGACTCAGGGCGGCTTACAACTGTCTAAAGTACATACATAAAATATAAAAACCATTTAAAACAGTTGAAATACCACCCACATAAAAAAGATACCTACCCACCCACCCCATTCCTAAAAAGAGAGAGGGAGGGAGGCTCCTGCTTATTAAACGAGCCAGCGAGCAGTGGCCACACTTCCATCGGGCCTCCATACCTGCCCCGCCAGTCAGGTTTTAAGACCTTTCCTAAAGGGCATCAACTCTTTCTGCAACCGTAGCTCTACTGGCAGGAGGTTCCAAAGGGCCGGTGCGGACACGGAGAAGGCCCTCCTCCTTTTGCTAGAGAGGCGGACCCCTCTAGCTGATGGTATGATTAGAGCCCCTCCGGTCCACTCTAGTTGGACAGACGAATGTTCTTAGGCCGATGCGGTCTCTTAAACAATGGTGACGAAGAGGCATAAAATATCATAAATTAAGTAAACTATTAGTTGGCTATTGGAAGGATATCTCTAAAAACCTCTTTAAAGAAAAGCTTTTAATTGTTCTTTAAATACAACCAGTGATTGGGCCTGGTGCAGTTCCACGGAGCCACCACCAAGAAGTCTCTTCTAGTCAGAGCCTTCTCACTAGTTTTGTATTCCATAACTTTGGATTTTTTCAGCGAAATGGGCTTTCATGTTGCTGTTAATGCTACACCTTTAAAATCACCAATTTACAAAGTAAGAATAGATGGAAGTGCTCTTCATATTAGTGATTGCCACCGCTTTTAAGCGCATGAACTGTGAGCCCTAAATCCTTCTGGTACAAAATTGGGTGTTGCCAGGCAAGCTATTATCTATTAGCCTTGTTCTCTTCTTTCTCCCATGATATGCTTTTATAAGCTTCCTAGACTACTGTTTATACTAATTATTTGCAGGGTATAAATTCACAGAGAGAGAGAGAGGGAAAGAGAGGGAAAGAGAGAGAATATCGATAGATAAATAGATAGATAGATATAAGAACATAAGAACAGCCTTGCTGGAACAGGCCACAGCCCATCCAGTCCAGCATTTTGTCTCACACATTGTCTCACCATTTCCTTCAGGGTATTCCCAAGGAGATGCCTCCACCTGCTTAGGATTCCCTGGAAAAGGCATTGAGAGATATCCTGCCTATCTCTCCAACCCGGAGGTTGTCCTTAAGTATCCATAATTATAGCCATTGATACCCTTGTCCTCCATGAACTTGTCTAATCCTTTCTTAAAGCTGTCAAGACTGACAGCTGTCACCACTTCTTCTGGCAGGGAGTTCCATAGACCAGTAATCCTCTGGGTGAAAAAGTACTTTCTCTTATTTGTTTGAGAACTAGTACCCAAAAGTTTCATGGAGAGTCCCCTAGTTCTAGTGTTATGCGATAGGGAAAACAGTTTTTCCTTATCTACTTTGTCCTCACCGTGCATGATTTTATAAACTTCAATCAGGTCACCTCTTAGACGCTGTCGTTCAAGAGTGAAAAGGCCCAACCGTTGCAGCCTCAGATGGTAAGGAAGGTGTTCCAGTCCCCTAATCATTTTGGTTGCCCTCCTCTGCACTTTTTCCAACTCCATAATATCCTTCTGGAGGTATGGCGACCAGAACTGTACACAGTATTCCAGATGGGGCCTCACCATAGATTTATAAATCTTTATTTTCATTGTCCTGCACAGAACAACGAGATTTGTGTGTGTGTGTGGAGGGGGGGGGATACTTATCAACTCAACAAAACCTAAACAAAATACAACTATACAAAATTATCAACATATTCCCACCCCACATATACACAATTAACCCCTAAAAAGCTCTAAAACTCTAAGGCTCTAAAAACTCTAAAACTCTAAAAACTATATACAGAAGCTCCCTCATAGAATGCATTGCACTGCATTCAAAGCCAGAACTGCTTTTGGGTAGAAACTATTTCTCAAGCGGCTGGTCCTGGTCTTTATGACCCTATACCTTATTCTAGAAGGCAGAAGCTGAAAGAGGTCATTTCCGGGGTGCGTACTATCTTGCGCAATCACTACAGCTTTCTTATAACACCTGGTGGTATAGATTTGATCTAGAGTGGGAAGAGTATGCCCGATTATCCCCTTCTCAGTCTTTACGACCCTGGACAGCATTGTTCTTTCCCTAGCTGTACAACTCCCAAACCATACGCACAGACCATAGGTTAACACACTCTCTATGGTACAGTGGTAGAATGCCAACAGCAGGTCCTTTGAAAGATTGTTCTTCCTGAGGATTCTCAAGACGTATAACCTCTGCTGTGCTCTCTTCATCAGATCATTGGTGTTTGCTCCCCATGTTAGATCATCCCTCAGCTCCACTCCCAGAAATCGAAACACCGAGACCAGTTCCACACAATTCCCTTCAATAATAAGTGGCTGGATGTTCAATTTGCATTTTCTAAAGTCCACAATGATCTCTTTTGTCTTTTTTACATTGAGGAATACATTGTTTTCCCTACACCACTCTGTCAGCATCTCAACCTCCTTCCTGTAAGCCGACTCCCCCTCCCCAGCTGTAATCACACCAACCACCGTTGTGTCATCTGCAAACTTGATAATCTTCTTGTTGGGGTAGCTGGGAATACAATCTGCCAGAATAGGGTCAGAGTATTACCAAATTAGCAAATAGCTAAATAAAAGTCCAGAACTTGGGTTGAACCTAGAATTTATTTATTTTATTATCATGACATTCTTTTAATGAAAGCCACTGTCCCAGTAGTTTACACTAATGTTAAAATCATGCAACCACCATCCCATCCCAAGCAAAAATAAAATAAAAGATTCAAGTACAAAACATAGACACCAAATGTTGCAGTAGATTTAAAAATAGGGATCAAGAAGAAACTACTGCAGAGGGAAAATATTACTAACGGCTTCTTTATAAAGCTCTGCTTTAACAAACTGAAAAAAGTTTGGGGAGAAGGGAGCCTGGCAAATGTCTAGTGGAAGTTAGTTCCACAAAGATAGAACTACCACCAAGAAGGTCAGCTGGCACCTTCCAGGCCTCCCCTGATGTGGGCACCAGTAACAGAAAGGCATGAGAAGAATAGGTGACATGGGTATCAATTTTTGAGGGAAAGAGGCTCTGACAGGTCTCAAGGTCCCAAACCATTTAGGACTTTATATGATAATACCAACACCTTGAATTTGTTATGGAAACACACAGGGAGCCAATTCAGGAAGGCCTGAATCAGGTAAGTATGATCAAATATGCTTGCCTTGAAAACTAACCAGACCACTGTATTTTCGACTAGCAAAAGCTTCCGTACCAAATTCAAGGGCAGCTTCACATAGAGAGCATTGCACTAATCAACTTTTTACATCACTAACACATGAAGTAGCCTTGTCTTGGAATATTTTTCCTTGATATTACTTTCACAAGATTGATAAATTCATCATAGTTTTCTGGGTGCGAAGGAATCATCTCACTTTTTATCCAAGTGTTCTAGAAAATTCACCCATTTAGCCTTGTTAAAATTAAAATGTCTGCAAAAAGGCACCTCCTGGGGTTTCACTACAGCATTTACTATACACACTATGGGTCTGTGTTGAGTGCGCAAAATCAGAACATTGATAACTTCCATACACTGTTCTGCTATCTTCTTGCTAGCAAAGATGTTGTCCGGATTATATCCTCCATTTACCACTGTTAAAGGATGCAGGCAGTTTTGGCTCATGGACAAGTTGAGGATCATTGCTGTCTGCCCAAGATACAAGTTTTGCACTGTCTTCATTGGTCTGGTTATATCCCCAAGCCTCACTTGACAATTAAAATCTCCAATAACAAAACATTATTTGATCATATATAAAATTGTCTGGTTCATTAACACTCAAATTTACTTCTGGTGGCTTATAAGAGGATGCTGTGGTGATTGCCCTTCATGCTGTTCTTGCACATTTGGAGCGGGGGGGGGGGTGCCAGATTGCTCTTTGTAGATTTCAGCTCGGCATTCAACACCATTCTACTGCAACATTTGGTATCTAAGTTGAGAGATCTGGGGTTCCCGCCATCACTTTGTGGGTGGATATTGGATTTTCTGTCAGAACGCTCCCAGAGGGTCTGGTTGGGCCCTTATACCTCTAATATGCTTAGTACAAATACGGGAACGCCACAGGGATGTGTGCTGAGCCCACTCCTTTATATTCTCTATACGTTTGACTGTCTCTGTCCACCCTAGCAATAGGATTGTCGAATTTGCAGATGACACGACTATGATCAGGCTCATCTCTGATAAGGAGGGTGAGACAGCCTATAGAGATGAGGTGGAGCGATTGACAAAGTGGTGTAGAACCAATAATCTGCTACTCAACATAAAGAAAACAAAGGAGCTTGTGGTGGATTTTAGGAGGCAGAAAACCGATGTCCAGCCACTTTTGATTGACGGAACCTGTGTTTGCGAAGAAGGCGCAGCAGAGACTGTATTTTTTGAGAACTCTAAGGAAAAACCATGTTCCGCAAAAGCTGCTGCTTGCCTTCTATTGCTGCGCTATTGAGAGCGTGCTCACTTATGGCTTATGTGTTTGGTATGGGAGTAGTACTCATCAGGATAGGATAATGTTGCACAGAATTATTAAAACAGCGGAGAGTATTATCGGCTGTCCACTCTCCACTTTAGAACAAATTTACACCATCAGGTGCCACAGAAAAGCATATAGTAGGAAACCCATCGCGTCCACTGCTTCTTCGAGCTTCTGCCTTTGGGATGGAGATATAGAACAATGAAGGTAAAAACAAGCCGTCTCAAGAACAGTTTCTTCTCCAGAGCAATTTTGGCCTTAAATGGAAACTCTGGACTCTGAAGTCATTTTATCTTATTTTAAATTTTTATATTGTACTGTATGCTACTGTATTTCTGTAGCTGTTTTAATTATGGGGTATGCCTTTTTGAGTTGATATATGGCAACCAAGAAATTTCGTTGTTCCCGCACGGGGACAATGACAATAAAGATTTATCTATCTATCTATCTATCTTATAAGCAGAGATAACAGAATTGTGGGGTTCGGATGTGAGAATTTCAGTGTTACTAATTTCTGTCAATGCACCTGATATTATACTAAGATCAGGTCTAACAAAACTTGTACTGGTCATGCAATCTCTCATTCACTAATTCTATTCCAGCCACTTTGTGTCTGTGATTTGCTATCTCCCAATGTGTTTCCTGAACCAGAGACATGTCATTTGTATGTACATATCCGCTAGTAAAATACTTTTATTACTAGACAACCCCTCAATATTTATTGAGATTGTTTTTAGGATTGGCCTTGTCAAAGACCTTTTTGGTGAATTCATTTCTAGGTTCCTTTGGTTTGATTTAGTGGGAGAAGGATTAGCCAGCAAAACAAGGTTGCCCTTGCCCATTGTACATCTGACAGTAGTTTTAAAATTAAAATGTAACATATGCCCACTATCTTTGAGGAGGCTCCTTCTGTGTAACCCTCTTTGGCAGATTTCAAAAATAAATGAGATTTGGGCCTTTTTGATTTAAAAATGAAGTTGAATAAAATATTTAATAGAAACATACAACCTGCTTTCCTTTTCTTTGATTGGAGGATGAGCATAATTCTATTGCCATGGTCCATTCTGCAAAAACTATATTAAAAAGATGGAAGAATTAAAGTACCGTTGTAAGTTTTATATGCACAGTGAATTAAATCTTAAACATAATCAAATTCAATGTTCCTCTTTTTGACATCTTATCCATGGGCAACTAGGTTCATATATAATTTTATCCTTCTCTTTTATATACTAATTAATTTAGTTATTTACCTAACCTTATTCCAAAGACAGAGATCTTGAAGAAAGGGCTATGTCATAGTAATAGACTTGTTACCCTAGCAAGCCCATGAAGAAAAGATTCCAGTTTCCACATTCATAAATGTCCATTGATGACAAATGGTTTCCCCTATCTTTTTATGCAGCATGCTGAATGGCTTTATTTATGCATGCTTGGAGTATAGATAGCACAATGGAGCTAACAAACTGTTGAAATTGGGTGTTTGTGTGTTTGTGAATCTTCTGTTCAGCACCTACTTGCAGATATGTTACAAGGCTGTAGACTACTGTAGCTAGAAGTGTTATTGGTTAAACATTTATTAATTGTGACAAGAACACCCAATTTATTTCAGCGCTCTGGCTTATTTACTGCTCTTTCACCTTTGTATTTTGTATTGAAAAAGTAAAATGAATATTGATAGAGTTAGCTATTGATTTCTAAATTTATAGCCTGTTCTCAGCCTTGAGACAAAGTCACATACCAGTAGCAGCACTGTGTGTATTAGTAACAATGGATGTAGATATACTCTTATAGCAATGAGAAACTGTTGAAGCAAAAAAACTTTGAGCAGTGGAGAGCATTTTATAGTTTGAAAAATGTCATCTGTAAAGGTGAACTAAAGCAGTGAAGACATAAGGTGAATTCTATCAGAAAATTCCCAGTCAACAGCTAAAGTAATATGGTTCTAATCTTTATTTTTTCTTGAAACAGGCAACATTTGACTTTATAGTCTACGATAAAGCTTTTTTAGCATTGCAGCAACAAACCAGTGAGAGTACCAACTGAAACAAAAGACAGTTCTCTTCCTATATTGCCCACAGTTTACTTACAACCTTTTAAAATTTCAAAGAATAGTTAGAATGCATTGTTCCTATTATGGTGGCCATGAATTTGTTTCAGGAAATAAATACCTAAAGGAATTGAAGTCTAGTGAAGCAATATAGTATCTGGCATAGGATCGTGTCATTCTGAATGCCTTTGTCGGCTTGCTAACCATCCAGACAGTAATACTATTCACTATGGATCCTTAAGAGGCTTTATTGCAAAAACAGTGTGTCCTTGAATCACTAAATATATGTGCATTCTCAAAAAATACATTTTGTGCTTCTGTTGCTAAGAATATTCTACTGATTCCTTGGAGTGTGATGAGGGGAGCATAACATCAAATAATCCAGCTCCAATATTCAGTAGAGTGCATTTTTCCTCCCCAGATTAACAATGCTAATTTGAGAGGCAAGTGATTCAGACTTAACTTAATTGGGCTTTCATACATCTTAAAACATGTTGTAGATGGATGCTTAAATTGGGGTTCTCTAAAATAACTGCAAGTTTCTAAGATTCTGCCAAGGGACTTCAAATTTAATCAAGTTTATTGATGTAGATCTTGTAATTTGATTTCCATAGCTAACTGTACCTTCTTCACCTATGCTTCATTGAGATAAGTTGTTTCCATCTTCTGGATTGCTTTTCAGAGTCCTAGATGTGTTTTCCTCTGTCTGCTTTCTGGATGTAGAGTATTTTCTTGTCACGGTTATTCCATTCATTCACTCTTCAATCATCTTTCCCTTATACCAGTGATGGTGAATCTTTTAGAGACCGAGTGCCCAAACTGCAACCCAAAACCCACTTATTTATTGAAAAGTGCCAACACGGCAACAGGGGAGGGAGGAAGTGCTCCCATTGAGCTGCTGGGCAGAGTGGTGGGGAGAACTCTATGCTGGGAGGAGGGAGAAAGTGCTTCCATTGGTCTACTGGGCAGAGGGGTGGTGCTAGAGGAGGGAGGAAGTGCTTCCATTGGGCTGCTGGACAGAGGGGTGGGGCAAACTCTCTGCTGGGGTGACTGCATAGGTGCCCACAGAAAGGGCTCCGTGTGCCACCTTTGGCACATGTCCCATGGGTTCACCATCACTGTCTTATACCATCCTCTGTATCAGCCATCCCAAATCTGGAGTCCTCAAGAGCTGTTGGGCTATAGCTCTCATTATCCCCAGTAAGCATAAATTGGGTGGCAAAAATTGTAATCCATCATGGCTGGACGTCATCAGATTGAGAAAGGCTGCTTATACTTTCTCACACTATGATTTTTCTCCCAGCTTCAATGGAGATGGGATCCAATTAAGTTGGCCCACTCTAGGAGATATATGGATCCAAATGGCTTCCTGGGGGCTTTGGGGGACATGTGATCCTGTCAGCTCCTAGTTGATCCAGAGTGAGGAAATGCCCAGGGCAATGGACACGATCACTCATAAGCATCTCATTCCATGAAGTAGAGCCAAACTAGCCCCTTTGTTTACAAGGGAGCTGTCAATGATGAAACAAGTCAGAGGGAAACCAGAATGATGAAGGCAGAAAATTGGGAGCACATCCAAATAAGCTTAGAGTTCATAAGAAAGCCTTCTTTGTGACTAAAAAAAATCATTCTTTTCTGGCTCCATTGTATTTTCAGAGAGCCATCCAGCAGAGCAGTTATAAATGATCAAGGGCTTATTTACATACTTGCCCCCAAGAAGAAGATACAGGCAACTTGATCACTTACTAAATAAGGAAAGTTGTGAATGCTTTCTCATTCCAGGGCACAATTGCAATGTGCCTAAAGGAGGTAGTAGGAAAATGACAATTAGAAAATCCCTCCTTGAACTCCACCAGTCTTTATAGCAGGGATTCTCAACCAATGGCCTGTGGGCTGAACCATTTCACATGTCCCGCATCTCCACCAGTGGAAGTGGATGCATTTACAACAGCTGCGGATGCATTTTACAGCATCGTTTACAGCAGGGAGGACCACCAGCCTGGCCCGCTCAGCTGTCTGAGGAGATGTGGTCCGCCCCACAGCTTGAAAAGGTTGAGAATCCCTGATTTATAGCTACCAGCCAGGCTGTAGTACTCCATTTCTGGGCAAGGTATTCTATAATAATAAAATATTGTAGTTGGAAAGGACATACAAGGTCATCAAGTCCAACCCCCTGCAAGAATCCAAAAATCCAACTCAAAAGATATCTGACAAGTGGTTTTCTTATTTTCTCCAGAATGCCACTCACCATCTCCTAAGGTAATTGGTTCAATTGTTGTACTGCTCTAAGAATTGGGGTTTCCACCCTGATATTCAACCAAACTAAGGCTTCCTGTAACTTGAACCCTTTATTGCCTGTCCTGCAGTTTGATTGAGAAAAGTTCCTGCCCCACATCTGTATGACAATTTTTTCAAGTGTTTGAAGAGTGCTGTCATATCTCTCTTCAGTCATCTTTTCTCACGACTAACATGCCCAGTTCTTTCAGCCTTTCCTTACAAGGCTTGAGGGAATGTGTTGGCTTCGCAACTTCACATATTCCTGAATGAAATGGATATCTAGATCCATTTCAGTCTGACTTCAGACCTGGTCATGATACTCTGATGGCTCTAATTGCCTTGGTGGATTACCTGCACTGGGAACCTCACACTGGGATGTTGATTCTGCTATGACTCCTAGAAGCCTTTTGTTAAATCAACCAGTTTATCCTTTGGGGCCAACTCTCTGAGACTCAGTTTTATGATGGCTCCAATCATTCATAGAAGGGGAAGCATAGAAGACTCTGTTGGAGGGATCCTGTCCAACATACTAGCTATTGGATTCTGAATTCACTTCTGTCCCCACCTTATTCAGTGTACATATGAAACCATTTGGCAAGCTTTTGGGGAGTTTGGCACTTCTGTGCTACTTATATGCTCATAACATCCAACTCATGTCTTTTCCACCTAACTCCAATAAGTCTGTTTTACATTTTAAATAGGTGGCTGATTTCAATTGTAGACTAGACAAGGCCATGCAAAGTTTAGTCCAGAAAAAGATAGAAGTGCTCGTGATCAGTCAAAAACCAGATCAGAAAATAGGGATTCAACATGTATTAGATAAGGGTACATTCCCCCTGAAAACTCAGATTCACATCTAGGGCATGCTCCTAGATATAGCCCTGTGGATGTGCAAGTTGCAAAGATAGCCAAGGATAGGTTTGCAGAGTGCAAACTAGTGCACTAACTATTATCCTTCATTGAGATACATGCCTTATTTACATTCTATCTGCATCGTGGCAACATGCTTTGCATGTGTCTGCCTTTGAAGAGTATTTGAAAATGTTAGTAGGCGTGGCATGCTAGTCCTGTCTAGAGCTGATTATAGGGAGCACATAGTTCCCCTGTCACATCAACTTCACTGGCAGTCAGTTCATTTCCAGCCACAATTCAAAATGCCCATGATGGTATGTAAAGTACTTTGTGGCTTTCATCCATCCCATGAGAAGGACTATATCTCTATTTCGCCTGGCCTGCATTATAAGGTCACCTATGGGACTATCATATTTTTTCCACTGGTCCTTGGAAGGGTGCAGGAATTCCCTCAACCAGAATTCTGGGTGCTTTAGTCAAAATATCATAATCTGGTGGGTTTTTTCCTCTCTTAACACTTGTGGAATAAAAGCTCTATCTCAGACATGAAGAGTCTTTATTAAGCTAGTGGAAGTTCTGAGCATTTGGGAGCTCCAAGGGATTGGGGTTTGATAATGGTCCATATTGGATATGGTCCATATTGGATACCTCTCAGGAAAGCACCAAACCTTTAGTGCCTTGCAGTTTCCACAGAGTTTGGCCTTTCCCAGTCACTTACTCTGTCTTCATAAAGATTGGCAGAGGTGATTCAGTGACACTTTTTGTCTATTGAAAGCTTCCCTCATCCCAAAACTCTCCCAAGGCTTCCCCAGTACAAAAGGAAACCCTAGGGAACCTCAGAAACTAAAGAAAGAGTAAGAATATTTCAATTTGTTTAAATAATTTCCTGCACTGGATCCAGTTTATGCCAGCAAACATTTATGCAGCAGGATTTTGTTCCATGTGAATTACCTTGATAAGAAGTGCTATATATTTAAGAAAATCATGGCCACATCAAAATATGGTGACAATTGTCCTAGGCACACGTGTGGAGTGGTCCCAGAACATTTAAAAAGCTTGCTTTACATCTTTCCCAGGTAGGATTCAGCAAATGCCGGCATGTAACTGTTAACAGATAGTCTTTGTTCAAAAATAATTTTTTACAGTTTTGTTTGTGTTGGTAAACTGCTTGTCACATTTCAGGCTGATGCACTTTAGAATGACTTGTGTTAACTATTCTTTTTTTCTGAGAATGTGTTTTAATGAAAAATCTGACAGATTCTCAGATGTGGCATATAATATCAAGTACTGTACTGCTGTAAGGTCATCATGACTCTCTTTAACAAGGTAATCAAAAGGCTAAATGTTTTCATTCCGTTCAAAAATTGCTAGCATAACTATTTTGCTGACATCTAATGTGGTGGTGATTAAAAATCAGACTTGAATATGTGCACTGCCAAAATGATGATTTGAAAATACTATGATTATACTATTCTAGCAGAGGTTACCCAGGCCAGGCTTCTGGTGAAGGTCAGTCTGATGGAAGAAAGACAGATTTGGGTTAGCCGGATAAACTCGGGAAAACATATAACACATTGAACATGAGAGGCTGCTTCCAGTTCTGTTTATGATTTATACTTTATTAGCCTTAGAACAAGCCTCCACATTGTCTGTGTCAAGCAGAAATTTCTGTTGGCATTACACATGCACCTGTTTAAAGATTCTGTCAAAAATAGGAACCAGTATACTGTCTGCATATAGTAGCCTCAATATGTTTAGGCTGCCATAAGCCTAAATATGGAATGTTGTAGCATGGACATGTAGCAAGCCTTTTTAGTCCCCTCTTCCCAAGAAAAGATCCTTTTGCTTCTTCTTTTTTTTTGGGGGGGGGCAGAAGTGTTTCTGAAAGAGAGTAGCTTGCTGAATAAATGAAGCTGGCTTACTGTAGTCAAAGCTTGCAGGAATAAACTTTCCCAATGAATTGAGCAGAGATCATTCTCATGCTTACTACTCAATATTCTTTTAACTGGCAGTACAATGTAATGTACCAGGGACTTCCTATGTACAAAGCGAATCTTCCTCTGAACTATGGCCATTAGTATCCTGGGGTGATACAGACAAACCCTTTTTTATGTTGAAAGCATCTTGTTTGTTGGCATGGCATTGTGATATGAGTTTACATAAACCATGGAATATCTGCTACTGCAAGGTCAAGTGTGGAATAAATTCAGCTCTAAACAACTGCATTTGAAATATGATATGGCAGTTTTATTTCAAAGTCCTTTCCTTATTCCCCCAAATGGAACTGGTGTTTATTTTGCTTTGCTTTGTTTTGCTTTTTATCAACAATAGGTCAATATTTTCATTTAACTGTCTACCACAACCCAAATATCCTTATCTTGATCAGATGCTGGCAGCTCAGATTCCATCAGTGTATATGTGGAGTTCAATTTTTCTCTCTCCAGTCTGTATCATTATTCCCCAATGTGCTTGACAACTGGATCTTGTTTAGCTGTAGTATGCTTCCACTGAATATTGTTTGCCTTTTTAATACTTATTTTCCAAGTTTGAAGAGAGCCTTCTGGAGTGCTTTACAATTCTTCTGCTTTCTTTTGTTTTATCAGCAAATACGCATTCCTTACTGCTCAAAACTAACTCCAAGGAATTTATGAACAAATTAGAAAATACTACAGATCTCTAAGTAACTCCACTGGCCACGTCCCTCCATTGCAAAGACTGTCCATTTATTCCCACTTTCTGCTTCGTGTTCTTCAACCAGGTTTTAGCACTTATTTCACTACTGCTATGCTTGCCCCAAAGTCTTTGGTGAGCAAGTTTGTCCAAAGCTTTTTACTAATTGAATTAAGTAATATGTACTGGATCCAGTGGTGGGATTCAGCAGTTTCATCCCAGTTCTCCAGCCCTGCCCATCCAAGTTTTAAAATAATGCACGGCTTTCCCCCTGGCCATGCCCACCATACCACGCCCACAGAGTAGGTAGTAAAATTTAAATCCCACCACTGACTGGATCTCTCCTGTCCATTTACATCAGGGGTAGCCAACCTTTTTATGCTGCAGACCTGACCACGCCCCTGGACAGCTGAGCGGAAGCAAGCGCATTTGCAGCTGTCATAAATACACCTACTTCCACGTTTACAACAGTTGTAGGCACATTTACACATGCACGAGCGTGTTTTATGGCTCATTAAGCCACAGATATGTTCAGCAGCAAAGACAAAGGGTTTAACAAATATTTGCATTTATCATCCTCAACAAATAATGGTAGCTTGAAAAATCAAGGCAACCCATTGAAAACCCTTATTTATTCATATTTTTAAACATATATCTTGTACATCTAATGATGAATTCAGTACTCGGGGAAATGTATGCAAATCATTAAACAGAAGCCACCCACAAAACAATTAAAATTAAACAATAATACAAGATTTTAAAAACACTCAATAAAAGTGGCAAAGCTGGTGCATAAATTACTCCCTATGGGGAAAATGTCTCAAAATGCTTCCTGAACAACTCTATCTTCAAGTGTCTTTTAGAAACCAGGAGAGGAGGGGACCTGGCACACTTCTTGTGGGAAGGCACTTCACAAGATAGGAGCTACTACTAAAAAGGCTCAGCTTCTAGTTACTACCTTTCTGCCCTCCCTCATTGTAGGTGACTTCCAAATCTGAGATTAATGTGTCAGATGGGTAGGTATTCTACAGGAAATGTGCTCTGACAGGTAGCAAGGTTTCAAACCAAATAGAACTTTATATGCTAGTATCAGTACCTTGAATCTGATATGGAAAACCACAAGTAATTAGTGTAGGTGAGTCACATGATCCAAAGGAGCTCCATTTGTGGAGCTAAGACAATAGGCTTGAGTCTGTAACCTATTTTCTAAATGTCATTTTGCCATCAGTTGGCTAGAAATAAATGTGAATAGATAAACATTTTCTTACAGGATTATGTTAAATCATCTTCACTTGAAAGCTTGTTTCATTAGAAGCAAATTAGGAAGCTTTACATGACCATGTTACTTCAGATCTCTAGCTTGTTCCCCAATAGATGGCTTTAATGTGGGGAATGACCTATTAGTGATAGCATATGAATCTAAAATTTTTTTTATAAAAAAAAAGACTATATAAAAGCATAGCATTTTAATATAAGTTCTTCACTTCATACAGATGTAGGTGGTAAGATGGTATCCACAATACTTACATGAAATTGGTGTGATTAGATATTGCCCACTCAATAGTTGTGTGCTATATATTCATATGAAGAAGATCCACTGGAGGAGTATATAAGACTACGCTACAGAAACAGTTAGAGCAGCTATATGAGTGTGAGTATGTATGACCTTTTTACCAATTCAACAGAGAGAACAGTTTCTGAAATTCCACTGAGCTCTTTCGTTCTATGAGACATTAACTGGATTAATCTAGATGTTTGCCATTCTTAACTGGATAATAGAAAAGGTTTCTGAAAAACAAAATAAATTGTTTTGAAATATATACTGTTTGATTGCTGAAAGTGATCCTGTTATCCATACAGACCACTGTTTCCTAACCTTTGGTTTTTGGACTTCAATTTCCAGAAGCCTAAGTCAATTCCCCAAAGCACTGATCAGCCAGTGTACTGACTTAGGCTTCTGGGAATTGAAGTCCCTCTGTGGGGCATGGACCCCACATTGGGAACCACTGCATAGACACTAATCGGTATACATGTATGTATGTACTGTACTTAAAAACATATTCACCGATTTACTTGCTCTGGGAGATCTTTTAGGAAAAAATATTGGAGCGAGACAATGTATGGTTTTGAGGACAACACTGTGGTAGCACAGCTTCCTTGCATCATTATTAAAAGTCCACTGTTTTAGACCTTTGCATTTTGCTGGCTGGCTTTGCAGCCACAAAGAAACAACTGAAAGGAGTACCCTGAATGTTAAATGCCTTCAGAGAGAGAGAAAAGTGAGGGGGAGGTATACTCAGTTATAAAGCAAAGCAGCATGTATCTCCCTGTTTTCCATTGGCTGTTTATCCAACATCAATACAACACTTTAGGAGCCAAATTACTAAACAAGCTGCCAATTAGGCTTGCAGTCAGCTGGATAGATTAGTGGCTAAGAGAGGCAGATACAAGATTTTCATCTCTTGAGCCAATTACTCAAGTGAATTACCATCCCAGTGCTCCTTGGAAATTTGTCGAAAGTGTAACTCAGCTGTGATAGGCATCAGAGAGATCCAGGATGGGGGTGGTCAAAGTTACCAAGCCTCACAGTGCGAAAAATTGCCTGAACTAAAAGTGATTCTTCTAGGAAAGGATTTAAAGGATTTAGGACAGCCAAGAGTGCTGGGAAATAAAATAATAGTTGTGGGCTGTTTTGCCACTGCAAACTTGTAAAATTTGTATTTGGTGATCTTATGAAAAGGGAGCTGAGAATCAAGACTATTGCAGTTAAGTCTTTTCTGTTGTGAAGTGAGAGAAAAGATGTTTTGAGTATAAAATGGCACTGCCTTATGAAGAAATTATTGAACACTTCTCCTCATTTATATGCACATACAGTAATTCCTCGGATAACGAATGCATCGGACAACGCTAAAATCAGATAACGTCGGGGAATTTGAGGAACACTTTTGCACCGCACAACATTAAGATAATGTCTCACCCCATTTCCTTGGGGTGAGAGTGTGTGCGTGGGCTCTCACCCCAAGGAAACGGGTAGTCTGAGTGTCGGGCTGCCAGTTTCCTTGGGGTGAGAGCCCACGCACACACTTTCACCCCAAGGAAATGGGCGGTCTGAGTGTCCGGCCGCCGGTGTCCTTGGGATAAGAGCCCACTCGCACGCTCTCACCCCAAGGAAATGGGCGGTCTGAGCGGTTTCCCCAAACCAAGCTGGGAATCACAGCTTCTGATCCCCGGCTTGTTTGAGGGAATGCGCATGGGCGTGCCCACGTGGTTTTCCCCAAACCAAGCTGGGGATCACAGCATCTGAACCCTGGCTTGGTTTGGGAGAATGCATATGGGCACACCCACACGGTTTTCCCCAAACCAAGCCATGGATCATAGCGTCTGATCCCCAGCTTGGTTTGAGGGAATGTGCATGGGCACGCCCACGTGCATTCCCCCAAACCAAGCTGGAAATCACAGCATCTGATCCCCGCCTTGGTTTGGGGGAATGCTCACGGGTACGCCCATGCCCTTTCCCCCAAACCAAGCTGGGAATCACAGCGTCTGATCCCCACCTTGGTTTGGGGGGGAAGCGGATGGGCGCACTCATCCCCGGCTTCCCCCAAAGGAAGCTGGCTTTTTTTAAAAATGGTGTGCGATAAATTTATCGCATAACGTTAAAAATCAGATAATGCTAAGACTCGTGGAACCAAGTTTTAGCGTTATCCAGGGTATTACTGTATTACTAAATATACTGGCTAATGAACATTAGACAATGGTAAATCCAAATAGTTAAATTCAGAGTGTGCTGGAAATTGCTCATCAATTGTAAGTTAATTAACTGCTTATATTGAAGAGTTTGTAACTGATTGATTAAAACTGCTCCGATTTAATTGGGAACAATTTGTTTTTTAATAATAGTTATTTTTTAACATGATAAGGTACTTTAAAAAGCTGTGCATTTTAAAACAGGCATTTTCTCACAGGAGGGAACATTCTTCTAATAATTCATACTTTTCAACCCATACAATATATGCACCACCTAAAAAGCCATGGCCATTTCCTTCTTCAAAATAGCTTTTATAGTAGGGATGTGCACAAGCAGCAAAATTTGGATTTGGAATTCAGAGTTACAGCCCTTCAGATTTGGATTTTAGGATTTTAAAGATTCAGAATTTCAGGATATCCAGAACTGTATTACTCTCAGTATGAATATTATATGGTCATTATTTTCCTCTTTGAAAAACATAAATAGGCAAAACGTTTTCAAAAAATTCCCCTGAATCCTCTGACACCATCCCCAGTGTTTGTGCTAAACAAAAAGAGTGCACACCAGCAGCCAGCAGTGCCTGGGTATTAGGAAATGTAATGGGAATACTGATTAAACCCTGAACAGTGGAAATGCCAGCAGGAAAAGCCAGCCGCATTGGGGGAGGACACGTCACACTGGGATGTAGGCAAATGCCCAGGGCAGCGCTGCCAGGCAGACTGGAGGAGCAGATAGCCTGTGGCAGCTGTGCTAACAGTTGAGCACAATTTTGGAGTTAGAAGAATAAAAGAGGAAGAAGGAAGGAAGGGGCAGCAGACTGAAACCTACAATACCTAGTGCACTCAAACCTCTGCATACGAATTTAATCCGTTGCTCGAGATTGGTTGTATTTTGAATTTCCCATAGGAATGCATTGAATGCAATTTCGCATAGGAATGCATTGAATTTTGTATCGTTAAAAACCTGATTTTTGCCCCTGAGATTTCTGGATATATCTCGAGTTTTTCTTAAGTTGAACCATTCTTATCTCGAGCTTTGACTGTACTGTAAGCAAAGAGTGCCTTTCTCCCTTACTTAAAGGGAATTTCACAGACGCCCAACAATGGTTGGTTGACCACAAGGAAAATAAGTCTTTCTATAGATCCATATTCTAAGTTTGAGCAATGTGTGCTGACAGTGTCCCCTGCCAAAAAAAGAACACTCTCACTAAAAAGAACACTAGTTGACGGGCAGTACAGCAATCCTACTGCCACCTCCCCAAACAGACTCCTCAGCCTAGTAAGACAACAGATCAGTTTCTTTTGGCTTGCAAGGCTCCTGAATGTATGTCTCTACCTCAGTTTCTGCTGTGTCCTTCCTCTGGGATGGTGACTCTGGAGGATAGGCCCCTGCCTGCTTGTTATGGCAGCATCCCAGATTGTCCTGTTGTTGCAGGGATGCAGGATTTGGACTCTAGAATTTAACTGCTGGGATATGACTGGCTTTGGAGCAAGGGTGACCTTTACCTTTACCTTACTGCTGTTGAGGTACAGTACTATGAACATTTCCAGTTTCTTCCTGCTCTGTGTGACCTCTCAATACTAGCCAGATCTTCTTCAGTAGCTGCTGCTGCATATGATGGATATTGGCAGACACTACACCCCCACCCCCCGCTTTGCTGCTTAATATCCATTGTCTGCTGTTTAATTTGGCAGTCCATGAGAGTTGCTAAAACATACTACTCCTTCCACAAAGAGGCAGGCCTCTAGTGAAGCTGTTCCTTTAGCTTCCTGGCCAGGGCCACCACTCCAGGCAAAATTGAAAATGGAATTTTCTACTTAATCTAGACCAGTTTTATACAGCTTCAGTGGGTTCTTTACTGGGTTTTTTAAAGTCTGAAAAATTAGCAAAATAAAACTACACTAATTGTCACAGTTACAATTATATATTAAAAGTATAGATAAAGATTTTCAAGTGAAACTTCCAGTATAACTCTATTTCTTAAATATTACGCAAATGTAAACGTTGAGCTTCAACAAGCTGTTGTATGGCAAAATGATTAAACAGATGTGAAGCCTGTAGCAGCATTAGACCTCTGATCTGATTTTTATCTTACAGATGGGATTAAATTAATTCATGGCAATCCATGTAAAATCAAGAGTATGGCACTGAATGCTAGTGCTCTGTTTAACCAGAATGTACCTGTTCCAACAGCTGTTAAGAAAAATTGCTTGCCTTAATTTTCACAGAAATCTACCTTTAATGACATCATAAATATTATTTTGAAAGAAAATTTTCATCACAAGGTTTGTTTCTTCTATCTTTCTCTCTTTAAAAGTGGTACCTTGATTTGCCATATACAAACTTTATTGCCTTTTACTTTTATTGGCTTTATATTAAGTCTCTCAAAGATTTGCATACAAAAGGATTGTCCCTACAAATAGAAAGCTTCCATGTTGGTAAAATTCTGAGGCTATATACTTACTTACTTACTTACTTACTTACTTACTTACTTACTTACTTACTTACTTACTTACTTACTTACTTACTTACTTACTTACTTACTTACTTACTTACTTACTTACTTAGTTACTTACTTATTTTGGTTGCAGAGTATGGGACAAGTATTACACAGCTTTTATTCTGCCAATTAACTTTGTGGTCCAATTAATGTTTTCCTTTCATTGGTGCCATGGCAACAACTTGAGAGAGCATTTGGCAAATCAGACATTATTTGTTCTTGTAGCAATTTAATTTTGCAGGTTCTAAGTGGCAGAATGGTCTATACACCACTGGAACAACCACAAGTTCGTTAACAAACATTAACTGTAGCCCATCAGTAATTGTCTCTCTTGCTGAAGCAGCTGAAATTGTTTGTATAACTGCATTTCTTCCAAATGGCAACCGTTGATATAAGTAATCATCAACATAACCAGAATGCACTCCCAAAATTAACACCATCCTTTCTAGCACAAGTAGAATGTTGGACTCTGATATAGCCCATAAAAGGTAATGCACTGTTTTTACTAAACTGTGTGGTTTTTTGTTTCAACATGAACCACTCTTTTAACCAGTAAATAAATATTAACTGAAAGTTGTTTTGTGGCCTCACCTTTCAACCAAATGGAGAAATTTGGCAATTAGGTGTTCTCTATCTATCTGAGGTGGTATAGAAGATCTGCAAAAACTGTATTACACTAATTAGTGCCTCTTCTAGAATATTGTGCTGAACACAAACCAGATAAAATGCCTACAATTTGCTAAACCTCTTCAAAGCATCTTTGAGAAATTGGCTTCAGAATTTTCCATAATCAATAAAATTTGATTGTATACGGCAGCGTTTCCCAAACTAGGTTTCATGGAACACTGGTGGACTTCAATTCCCAAAAGCCTGAGCCAGTACATTGACTGACCAGTGGTTTGGGATATTGACTTAGGCTTTTGGGAATCGAAGTCCACCAGTGTTACGCGGAACACACACACACAGGTCTGGAACAAATTTAATGCTCTGTCACCGAACCATAGTTTGTTCATGACGAACACATGCTGGTTTTGTGTGCTTCCTCACCTTTCCTTTCCTCCAGATTTGGAGATAGCCATGCTTAGCGTTGTGTCTGCAGCACATTGATTTTGCAGACCTGCATCTAACAATTTTTTCAGGCTGATTTGGTGGCACTGGTCATTACCTCCAAAACTGAAAAGGAAGGGGATTAGGAGGGCAGAGGGGAGCAGTTGATATCAAGTACCTCTGATCACCAACCCAATGAGACAGCAACACAACTGCACTGGACTAGCAGTGGTAAAAAGGAGAGTGGCAGTTTAAACACTGGCCTCCAAACGTGTCTTATAGTGCAAGGGTGCTCAATCTTTTCAGGCCGTGGGCCGGTCATGTGGTTCCTCCCACCGAAAGCGGAAGTAAAACAGGGCTTGCAATCTTTTGCAACAGGATGAGATAGATTTTAAGCTGCCATTTTCTCTGCTTAAACCAAGGATGCCCAAACTACAGCCCACGGGCCGAATCCAGCCCTTGACACCAATTCATCTGACCTGGAAGTGGAAGTAAAACCCACCTGTATGGGCACATTTTACTTCCACTTTGGGGAGTGACAAGAGCTGCGTGGGCCGGATGAATTGGTGTCAGGAGCTGGATCCGGCCCACAGGCTGTAGTTTGGACACCCCTGATATAGTGTATGAAATGATAGCTGTGCTGTGGGCTGCTCAAAAATTGTTTTTAACTGTAGATTTGGTTTATACATGTAAACACAGGAAACTGTCTTATAGCAAGTCAGGTTCTTGAGCTTTCTGCCTCAACAATATCAACACCAGCTGAAAGTGGGTCTCTAAGGCAGTCATGAGCAACCTGTGGTCCTAGCACAGCAGGCAGCTTTCAACCTGATTTCATGCATCTCTAATTTCAAAAGCCCTCTGCAGGAAAGGAGGAAGAGGAGAGAGGGATGTCTTTTTTGGTTCTGGCTCCATCTATTGCAGACTTCAGACTTCTCCATTGATGACCTGCATGACCTGCATTTCTGCCCACCAAAAAAATGTATACATGTCATCGAATGCATCCTTTGATGACAGCAACAAAAACCTGTTAGAGTTTCAATGCCAGAGAATGAATTTGGGATGTTTTCCTCTATGACTTTGCACAGCCAGAGACACAATTCTCATATTCTGACTTCTGTGCAGTGGACCCCCAAATAACGACATGTTCGATTAACATTGTTTTCGACTAACAATGCGGTTTTTGCATCAAAGTCATCTCTCGGTTAATGACGTAGCATTGTTATTCCAGGGGCCGTGTTTCATCTCCTACCTTCCAAGCTGGAAAATCGCCATGGGGTGTCCCTGTTTCCGGTTCTCTTTCTCCCCAGCAGTATGTGGAAGGCTTGGAGGACCTGTTCTGCACTATTCCCGCCTTCCTAGGTGCTCCCTGTGCCGTGCAACAGCTAATAATAGTTGCAGCCGCCATTTTGTTTGGGGTTTTTGTTTTTCAAAATGGCAGCCCTAGGAAGGCAGAAATAGTGCAGAATAGGTCCTCCAAGCCTCCTACACACTGCTGGAGAGGCAGAGAGCTGGAAACAGGGACACACACACCCCTATGGTGATTTTCTAGCTTTGAAAGGTAGGAGAGCACATCATAGGAATGGGCAGAGGTGCGGATCGCTTCCCCCAAGCCTCCCAGAGGTGGCAGGGGTGATGGAGACCTGAAAATGGGTGAAATGTTTTTCAACCATTTTTGGGTCCCCGCTGCCCCTGGGAGGCTTGGGGGAGGCGATCCAAGCTGTTTCCGACCCCCATGGACCTTTTCCGATGCTGCTCCAAGCAGAAACCTTCAGCAGACAAAGGGGTTTACTCCAGGGGTTTTCCTTGCAGCTACGTTGAAAAAGGTCCAGTGGGGTCGGAAACAGCTTGGATCACCTCCCCCGAGCCTCCCAAGGATGGCCGGGACCCAAAAATGGGCAGAAAAATTCCACCCGCACAACGCCAAAATCCAGGTAACAACACGACTTGGAGAACCAAGCTTTGTCGTTAAACTTCATTCTTTAATTATACAGTAGACGCTCGATTAACAGGGATATGTGCAAAGTTCTACATGACCAAATGCACAGTTACTAGATGGGGGATACATGGCTCAGTGACAACTAAAAGCAAGAAGATCTTGGAGTTGTTGTAGAACACAAGCTGAATATGAGTCGACAGTGCAGTGTAGCTACAAAATAGGCAAATGCTATTTTAGGCTGCATTAACAGAAATATAGTCTAAAAATCCATGAAATAATGGTCCCCCTCTATTTGGCACTAGTCAAACCACATCTACATTACTGTGTCCAGTTCTGAAAACTCTACACTGTAAGAAGGATGCCAACAAACTGGAACAAATTCAGAGGAGGGCAACAAGGACAATTAGGCTATTAGAAACCAAACCCTGAGGAAAGACTGAAGGAACTGGGCATGTTTAGCCTTGAGAAAGGAGACAAAGGGGAGATATGAGAGCACTTTTCAAATACTTTAGAGATAGTTGTAAAGAGGAGGGCCAGGATCCTGTTCTCAACCATCCCAGACTGCAGGACACATAATAATGGGCTGGAACTCTGGGAAGCCAAATATAGGCTGAATATGTAATATGTTTTTTAAAACTGTTAGAGCAATACAACAATGGAACCAATTACCTCAGGAAATGGTTAACCCTCCAGTGCTGGAGGCATTTAAGAGAAAATTGGACAACTGTCTAACATCTGCTTTGATTTGGATCCCTTTATTGAGCAGGGGTTGGACATAATCATCTTACTGGCCCCTTCCAACTCAGTTCTTCCATGATTCTATGAAAGCAAGAATGTTTTTTTCTTTCCATAGCCCTTTCTGCAATTCTCTACACTTTTCTAATTCAAGCCTACTACATTTTATCTTCAGAGGAATTGCGTAAAGAAAGTCAAGTTATTGGGGTAAGGATGCTTTTGTTCAAAGCCTCCACCCAGCAAGTTTTCCTAGCTGAGGTTAGGTTTAAATCAGGTTGCAATCCACATGCATATCCAGCACTCAGTCACTATGATGGGAGCAACAGTAAGTCGTCTCGCCATACAATTAACAAAGCTGCTTTTGGGGTTCTTTATTAATAGGTACTGAGTGGAACAGAATGCTTGGGTTTCAAACTCTGATAATTATATCTTAGGTTGAGGAGGAAAATTCATTATATTGTATATTAAAGTGCTTAAGCATGTGTTAAAAACAACACTGTTCCAATTACCTGTCACTCACAGAAAATTATATACTTTGTATTGATGGGCTGGCATCAAGAATAGATGCACCATTTTATAAAGTCGCATATCTCAAAGTACAGGGTGTTCAACTTTGTTTTCTAAGTACAGTGTTGCTTTCAGGTAACATTTATAAGTCTTGGTTCTGCAGACTCTCCTTTTTAACTTTATGCAAGTACTGTTATATTTGTTTGCAAAGTAAAGTTCGGTTCTTATCTGCGGTGGATTCTTCATCATTTTAGTTCCAGCCCAAAGACATTTCACTTCTTGGCAATGATGAAAATGGTATGCAGACTCTACACAAGCCACATATAGAAGCCAACTAGACTGGCAATTTAATCTTATTTTAAAACTGGGAACAGGATGGCATCTTCCATTGCATCTGAAGGAGATTATCCAATGGCTCGGCTTTATCCTCTGCCCCTAGCATCTGCTGTCTGTGACAGCTGCCTCGCTTTGTCTAACAGTAGAGCTGGCCCTGAAATTTCTTCCAAATGAGAAGAATATTACCAGGTGGTGGTATCAGGTGTAGTTTTGTGATGACTCGCAGAGTAATTCATTCAGGGAGATCCAGCAGTTGCTTGGTTGCTTTTCAGTGAATGCCTTACAAGTTCAAGTTGCTGAACTTGTGAGAACCTTTGACTTTGTATGTTGAAAGAACTTCTCATCACTTTATTTGGTCAGAAAGTTTTGAAAGGGCGATTGCAATGAAAATGATCAGAAAGCAGAAGTAGAGAGAGAGTCTTAATCCATATATGTACATCAAAACCAGTGTTCAGGTAAATACTTCTTGGCAGGTTATTGTGGTCACTAAATGTGCATTAGAGGTCATTTTACCACTTGTGGGTCCTGTATACATCCAGCCTGGCAAAGTGTGAATTACTTGATCAGCATAGCTTTGATAACCAATCTTCCATCAGCTACACAATCAAAAAGCATCACCTTAGTGTTTTGTATGATATAACACTTGTTTAGTCAGGGTATGGTTTGCAGAATCTGAGAAGTATTTTCACATAGATTATAACAATAGCAATTACTTATATACCACCCCGTAATGCTTAGTGCCTTCTCTGCGTGGCTCACAAGTTAATTAGCATTTTGCCCCCAACATGCTGGGTATTCATTTTACCGATCTCAGAAAGATGGAAGGCTGAGTCAACCTTGTTCCCCATCAGGATTGGACTCACAACCTTTTGGACTCACAACCTTTTGGCTGCAGTACAGCAATTTAAGTACTGCATCACTGGGGGTAAACAGTGATAAACATCACTCATGTTCTTGTTTTGATTTGTATGCTTTTATACCTCTTTGATTATGCAGGAATGTGAAAACAATTTTCCAGCCCACTGTAACTTGTAAGCAGATACTTACTTCCCTACGGAATAAGGGGGGAATTAGCCTGTAAAATCCTCTGATGAGTATGTAACCCTAAGTTCAGTGTGTGGAAAAACATCCCCTTCTAGCCACCTATTGATAAATCAGGAGAATAAGAAGATTTAAGGCTTATGGGGAGATTATCCTGTTTTTCTGCATATGGCCATAATGATTAACGCTATGTGTTTCTTTTAATCTCAGGGTTTGTAGGTGAAAACGCTCAACCAATCTCAGATAGCAACATTGGCAGTCGGATGCTCCAGAGTATGGGCTGGACACCTGGCACAGGCCTCGGACCAGACGGCAAGGGGATAGCTGAACCAATCCGAGCAATCCAGCGGCCAAAAGGACTTGGACTTGGGTTCAGTTGACTGAAAGACAACACATCAAGATGACCAACCTTAACTTTGATACATCTGAAAACATTCTGTTCAGCTGTTGTCAGATAACCTAGTGATTCTTCCTGTAACTTTTGCAGACAAGACATTTCAGTGTTTTCTGTTAAAACAGCAAGATGCCAACCAATAGGGCAGGCCTGGTGTTTTAATCCTAAATCTGTAATGGTGCTAACATTTTAAATTTTACTTTTTCAAAAAGCCATGGTCTTAACTAATTCTCTTGTCAAAAAGTTCTAGAAGTAGTTGAATACACTCTTCCTCTTCCCTTTATCATAGGCTTTTCAATACCACACACAGACCTGAATTATCTTTTTTGCAAGATCTTTATACAAAATGTGATTTTTGCTGCTTTTACTTATTGTGGAAAACTCACAAAACAGTTGTGTTAACCAACTAGGACAATGATGAAGCAATCTAGCAAACATTCTGTTGGTCATCTCCCATCCATTTTAAAAGGTCTTGATAATCTGTGTACTAAACAACATGGATATAGCATTGTTTAAGTAAGGAGCTATAGTGTTGGCAAAGTAAGACTGACACTCTTTTTAAAAGATTGAGATACTTTCTCAGTGGAAGCCAAAGTCTTGTCATCAGAGCTAACAGAGTCTGACTAGAGAAGGCCCTTTTTACGTTTGCCACATTTTAGGTCAAAACATAGGTATCTTTCTCGGCGTGCAATATTTGTCACTGATTTTGCATGAAAAATGTGTGTCAGACAACATATTTTGCTTGCACTAAGTGAAGAATATAAACACATAGACCAGCACCCTCTTGCAGAGAATTTTAATTGGGCCCTTGCCCTTCCCATCTTACATGCATACTTAAAATATACATTTTAAAACAACTGTACTGTCATTCTTACCCATTGCTGTGAATGTGTAGTTTTCATGGACTAACAATGAGACAGTGGAGCAAACTGCATTTTGAAAAATATTTCTTAACTGACAGATAATGGTGGGAGGCCTTCTGGGCATGTATTTTTAAAAGAATTCAAATAGTAAATCTGACAATAGTTTCATAATATGAACAATCATAATTTCATGCTACGAATTTTGGCTTGCCTTTCTGTTTGACACCTCATGTTCATTAAAGAGGTCTTGGTTCAATGGACAAAGGGTTATTTGTGTTTGTCTGGCTAAATTGTACCTGCCCCCTAAAGTGATTGCTTTAACATTCATAAACAGAATTCATGTACTGCTGCTGCTCCTGTTTTATACCTTCCTCCACAACTGTGATTGACTTAGTAATATTCCCATATCAATATTGTCAAGATATAGAGGATCAGAGCATAATTCTGCTTTTACAAAGTGTGAAGAATCGCTTAGATTGTAGATGGAAATGGGGGAAATCTTGCTTGAAGCAAAGAGGTGACATAATCAAATTCCATTCCTGAAGTTAGGAAGGGGATTACTCAGATGTCACTAGTCCAAGGAAGAAATGGAATCAAGTTCCATAGCAGGCAGAATTCTCAGTGACTCTTGAGATCTGTGGGTGGAAGCAGATAACCAGTGTGATGTGGAATTTCTTCCAGCATTTGGACACTTGAAGAATATTACTTGTCACTCCATCATAGCTGATTCTTGTGGGAAAGGGAATTTGACTACTTTTCAGCCAGGTCTAGGTTTACCATAAATTGGTATTTCTTATACAGGAAAAATCAAATGACTGGAAAATAAAGAAAGTAGACATAGGCTTCAAATGATAAACAGTTGTGAAACTGTTTCTGATATAGTCCTGCTATCCCAAAGTAATAACTTACATAATAAAATGGGCAGGTCCCAAAGTGGTAAAGTGCAAATGTTCTTTACCATGTGTACATTTTTTAAACTTCATGGGGGATACAGAGTAGATATGGGCTGAAGGGGAGAGAAATAGTCTTGATATAAATGGTGTACCATGTTCAGAAAAGCCTGCTTTGGGTTATCATGAAAGATAAGGAAATCTTTTTGTGGTATTTTACTTAAAGCCCTGGACAATTTGTCAGCCAGTAAAGCAGGGGTGCCCAAACAATGGCCCATGGGCCGGATCCAGCCCATGGGCTGTAGTTTGCACACCCCTGGTTTAAACAGAGAAAATGGCAGCCTAAAATCTATCTCATCCTGTTACAAAACAGGCCCCCTGAACCAAGTGACCGGCCCACAGCCTAAAACGTTTGTGCACCCCTGCAGTAAAGTATTGGGCCCATTTTCCCTGCAGACTTTCTTTTTGTTTGCAATTTAAAGGAAATATAAGAAAGCCCCCCAATATGCCTGTGATTGCATTATAAACACTAATGCTGTGGATGTCAACACCATAACGCATAACTGTCAGGGGACATGGACAGGGGGAGTACGTTTCTTCCTTTGAAGTTGGGAAATATGGTAGCTCGGCTGAGAAACAGTCCTTTTAAAACAGCCCCCTTTCCACTTGCCTTCACACACAGAGAGAGAGAGCGGACCTGGCCCTGGGAAGTTGCCCCGCTCGAAAATAGCTTTTACCTTCAAAGACTGGGATGCCCCGGCAGATAGTAATCCCAGCCCAGGCAAGGGATGCAGATGTCCTCCTCAGGATCACTATGACTATGGCAACGTTATCACTCCCAAAGTGAAAGTCTTCTTTGAGAAGAGTTGCATCTCAAGGTTAAGCCCTTGCAAAGATGTAGCCTTTATTTTGGCCACAGCCCCTTATCTTGGCTCCTCTCTGCTCCGCAAATACTTTCTCCTTCTGTTGGTCAGAGACGTGGCTTGTGCTGGTGTCTTTGAGATGTTTTATTAAAGAAGTAGTTTCATCAAAAATATATCAAAATGTAGATCAAAGCAATCAATCTAACTCTACTTTGAATCCCTAAATACACTATCATGTCCATAGAAAGGACCCCTATATCTTAACCTATAAAACCAAGCATTAACCGTTGGAACTGGCTATAGGCTGCTATGCGTCGCCCTACTGACCCACACCCACCCTTCGTGTGCACGGCCGAATTCCCTACACAGGTCAACGAAGGATTTAAAAATCCGGCACGGGGGCCTCAGCCCCACAAACGGCAAGAAAGGGAAAGAACTTCACGTCCCAACAGTCATTGCGCCGCGGCGCGCCAGAGCCAATCAGGCTGAGAGGCTCACGCACGCCGCAGCGTTCGGACACGCGCCGCAGCCAATCAAACGAAAAGCATGTTAAAAAAACGCAGCACAAACACAAAGCACGAACCCATAACTACAAGCCCCAGCGTCCTGCGCGCCACGAGCGCGCAGAACGCTGAGGCAGCCTGCGCGCGAAAACAAAACTTAAAGAAAGCCGGCTCCGCCGCCATTCATCCCCACGGGTGAGCCAGCATGGCCCGTGGGGGAAGAAAATGAAACAAACCCGCCGCCCCTGCTCTTCCGTTCGAAGGGACTGCCACCGCGCCAAAAATAAAAACAATCCACCCACCACCCGTCCCCCGCAACTGCCCTTCTTCCCAACGGGAAAACAAGCATGGCCCGTGGAAACGAAAGGCACCCTCCCCGCAACAACGCTCCCTTCCCAAGGGCCATCCAGCATGGCCCATGGGATCAAAAGGCACCCCCCGCCGCAAGTGCCCTTCCTAACCACGGGCAAACAAGCATGGCCAATGGGAAGAAAAGGCACCCCCGCTGCAAGTAGCCTACTTTCCCACGGGCCACCAAGCATGGTCCGTGAGAACAAAAGGCACCCCCCCCCCACCTAAAAAAAGGACACACCAAAAATCAAATCAAAACCATTCAAAAAAAGAAGTTAACCTTTAAAAAATAAACACAAAGACAGGAAAAACATACAACAAAAAACAACAGGCCCCCCCCCAACAAAATTCATATCCCAGCGTCCTTTTCACTTAAATATCGGAGATCACAACTTACCAACACAGGTCCAGCCACGCCGAGAAACAGAATTGAAATGGCAAAAGAACAGGAAGAATACACAGGACAGGACAAACATTACGCAACAGCACCACCAAGTGGCCACAGGAAAAATGACACTCAATGAATTCGAATTACACTTACACATTTTTTAAAAAATCTTATCCAAAGTACACCTATCACCAAAAAAAATGACAAATTATTTTTAAAAATGCAATTATTGGGAAAAAATATATATCAACCTTTTCACTTTTAAAAATCCAAATTTATTTATAACAGTTTAAAAAACTACCTATGTATAAAAAAAATATTTTTAAAAAATAACATAACTCATTTAAACACACATACAACAAAAATCATCCAAAACCATTTCTCATATTTTTTTAAAAACAAAACCCCAAAAAAAGCCCGGCAACGCCGGGCAACCCTTGCTAGTCTATCCTAACTTAAACAAGCTAAATAAAATAAGAAATAACTAACTCTTGTAAGTTGGCATTTCTTCTGTCAGATTCTAAGTGCTTTGCCCCAGATGGTTTCAGCAGACTCAGTGCCTGCTGTGCTGGGCTCTCGCCCCCATAGGGTTTCCTTAGATGTCCATGGACTGGGTTTGAAGTGACGTAGGCTCACGTCCACTCCCAATAATTGCTTGTGAACCCTCAAATCTTGTGGTTTTTATTCTATTTTGACCACTCACACCTCCCCCAGAATGTGAAGTATCTGGTTGTTTTGACTAACAGGTGTTTATCCTGGTGTTTTCCCAGACAATGATGTAACTAATGATGTAACCCCTCTCACAGGTGTTCAGTATCCCATAGTCCACTTCTATGAGAATGTCACCTTTCCCCTTTCTAAGGTGATGGTTGAAAGTGTGAATATCAAAGTGGGAAAAGACTGGTGAAAGTGTTCTTCCTGTTAAGGCTTGGGTGGAGTTCCTCTCCTTTCCTTTGAGTTGAATGCCCCATTGTTACCTTGGATTTATCTCCGTCCAATTGCTAATGCACAAGCATGGGCTCCCTCACAGGTGTTTAAATGTTGCTTAACCAGATGCTTGGTGATGTCTTGATGTGTGGAATGTGAATGGTATGTGTATTGGTGTATTGAATGCTGCTGACATTCGAGTGCCTTCCCTATCGAGTTAGCCTTTCTCAACCTTACAGAGAATATGCTATATGAACTTTAATACTTAATAAATGAAAAGAAATTAAAATGTGTGAATGTCCCTTGGGATTATCATGACAGTAACTTCATGCAGTGTTGGCATGTTAGTCTCTGCATTGATCTTTGTAAGAAAGTGATAGATTTGCAAATAGTGTATGTAGCCTGGTGGAAGAGCTTACTGAGTTGGGTATCTGATTGTGGAATCATGGGTTGGAGTTGAATTCTCCACTGTATGTTCCCAGAGTGCACCCAGAAGAAGGGAATTGTAAAACACACTATACAGTAAAATCCTGACTTCCGTATGCCTTAAGTTACGTAAAATTCGACTTATATAGGGATTTTTCGCTAAAGTGGTGTCCCAATTTACGGTAAATGTCCCAATTTATGTAATGTGATTTCTTATGGGTTTGCTTCAATTTACGTAAAAATTTCATTTTTTTTCCTATGGGTTTGCTTCAATTTACGTAGATATTCATTTTCCTATGGGTTTGCTTCAATTTACATAAAAACAATTTACGTAAAAGGCTACGGAACAGACTTTTTATGTAAGTTGGGGTTTTACTGTACCTGGAAAGTTCTGCATGAATAGGAGTTGATTTGATGGCATTTAATTATTATAAATGGGTATTGCAGTGGCTCAAGTCGCTAAGACACTGACTGGGAAGCAGAAGATCAGCAGTTTGATTCCCGAGTACTGCAGGACGGAAATGAGCTCCCGTCTTCATCCCAGCTCCTGCCAACCTAGCAGTTCGAAAGCAAGAAATTGCAAGTAGATAAATAGGGACCACTTTGGTGGGAAGGTAACAGCATTCCGTGCGCTCCGGTGTCTAGTCATGCCTGCCACATGACCACGGAAACGTCTGCAGAAGCAGACAGCGCTGGTTCTTCAGCTTAGAAACAGAGATGAGCACTGCACCCTAGAGTCGGATACGACTGGCTTTCGAGCAAGGGAAACCTTTACCTTTACCTTAATTATTATAAATAGTGCATATAATAGTGTTTCCCCACCTTTGCTTTTTGAATTTCAGTTCCCAGAAGCCTAAGTCCATTCCCAAAAGCAGGCATTTGAGAATTGATATCCCCCTGTGGGGCATGGGCCCCATGTTGGGAACCACTGGTATCGAACAAAGTCCCACATCACTGCAATTCTGTGGTACTCCTTTTCTGGTACAGGCAGGAGGCATAATGTCGGAAACTGAAAAGGAAGAAGAAGGATGTTTCCAGAGAATTGCACGTTTTATAGAGGACCAACTGTTCATCTGTCTTCTCCCTTAGGCATATATGCATAAATACTGTATCACTGTCTTTGTACTTCTGAAAGCAGCATCCTTGTAGCTACTACACCAATCCTTCCCTCCTCACTCACATTTGCATGTGTAACATGTAGCTCACCTTCCTCCACTGCCAGAAAAGCAAACACTGTTGGACTTAACAGGTGAAACTGTAAAGAGACGAAATTAAGAGAGAGCATACTTATATGAGAAACAAACAATACTGTTACAGTATCTCTATAACATGAAGGGACTGGTGGCTTAGTGGTTAAGATGTTGAAGTTAATGACTGGAAGGTCTGCAGGTCAGTTTCAGATCCGAGCACTGCATGATGGAGTGAGCTCCCATCTCTGTCCCAGCACCTGCCTACCTAGCAATTCTAAAGCAAGAAATTACAAGTAGATAAATAGGTATCCCTTTCATAGAAAGGTAACAGCATTCCATACACTCCAGTATCTACTCATGACTGCCACATGACCATGGAACCATCTGCAAACGCAGACAGTGCTTGCTCTATGGTTGTAAACAGATGTGCACCGCACCCTAGAATCAGATGCAACTGGCTTTTGAGCAAGAGTGACCTTTACCTAGAACAAGGGTTCTCAACCTTTTAAAGCCGGGGGCCAGATCATGCCCCCTCAGACTGTTGGTGGACGGTGCTGGTGTTCCCCCGTGCCACTGTCTTCTTACACTATCTGTCCTGCTAGGCAGATGGGAAAGGGGTGGGGGCACAGGCCAGATGGAATGGCGCCATGGGCTGTAGGTTGAGAACCCCTGACTTAGAACATGAGTCCCAGCGCAGGACGACATTATCCAAAGTTTAGGCGCTAGTGAATCCTCTTGGAAACACAGCTATAGAGAAGAGATACGGTATATCTGGAATGATTGGAAAGGAAGCCGCATTAAATAAAGGCGATGATGAGGCAAGTCTTCTAAGAGAACGGAAGCAAGACCCAGTTCTCACATACACACAGAAGCTGTCTTAGAGGAAATCAGACGTTGTCTATCGAGACTAATGTCATTTGCTGTAACTGGAGGTGCTTGTATAGGGTCTCAGAGACCAAAGATGCCAGAAATTACATTTCCTCAGACACATGGTAGAATCATAGAGTAATTGAGTTGGTTGACTAATTTTCCCTTGAATGTATCTAGTGTTGAAATACTTGTCACCTCCCAAAGTAATTGATTCCATTATCATATTGTTGTTATAGGAAGATGTTCCTGATATTCAACTGAAATTTGGCTTCCTGTAGCTTGACCCCATTATGAATTGTCTTGTACTCTGGAATGATTGGAAACAGATCTTGTTCCACCTCTGATGGCTATCTTTCAAGTATTTGAAGTCTTCTTTCATCCTCCTTCCAGGAGAGGAAATCTGGGCTTGCATTTAATATTATATTAATCTGCCTTACAGTAAATCAGACCTTTGCTCCATCTAGCCTAGTATTGTCAACTCTGATTGGCACCAATCCTTTCAGACAGAATTATTTTCTATCCCTACCTTAAGATCTCAGCTATGTCCTGATCATCTACACACCAGATACTAACCAGACCCATTTCATTTCTCAATTGAGATGGGAACCGGTGTGTTCTGCTGTGTTGTGAAAGAATGTGGTTCTGCAGGGATGAGAAAGATTCAGTAATAATATCCCAGATATTGTGATCTGGATTTAAAATGCCTTAGTACAAGACAATAGTTACTTTGAATCATAGGAGCTAGGGCCCTTTTTAAAGTGGAGCCTGTATTTCTGAGTTTCCTGAGCTTCTTGCACAGATCAGTAGTTCTCACCTGTTGGTCTCCCAGATGTTCCAGACGTCAGCTCCCCAAATACTTAATCATTTGCCATATTGGTTAGTTCTTCTAGAAGCTGAAATCTGGAACCACAAAAATTGAAGACCACTGACCTAGACCACAGTTCTTATAAAAATATTCCTGAAAATTGTGGGTAGCCCAGGTCACTGATTGGTCAGCTACCTTTCCCGATTGGGTCGTCTAGCTTGCACACGAGCAGAAAACCATCCGGCCTTTACAGGAGAGGAAATTGGTATGGGCTAATAGTGCATTAGCAGAAGTAACTCCATGTCTCCTTGGCTGGGAGCACTGAGTGGATATAGGTTAAGTGTCACCCAAATGTCGCAGTGACTAGTAAACAGCACATAGAAGATTACTCACATCCTAGGAGACACCAAACCACAGTTAGACCAAACAACTAGAGCAAAGATGCCTAATGTTTACAAGAACTCCAGATAGGCAAGAACAGTCAGTTCCACTGTTCCTGTTGATTAGCATACTCATGGCTAACCTAGGCACGCAGTAACTTCTTAGACTGGCAAATGTACTTAGCCAATGATATGCTAGGAAAACAAGCCTTCTGTCATGGGGTCTCACACAGGCTGTGCATGTGAGATCCAGGAATAGAATAAATACAGACCACCCGAGGATTCGGGACTGGCTTTTTCCACCATACACTCGACTCTCCTGGCCTTCCTTGAATTCAGCACCTTTACTCCCACGGATCATTACAACATAAATATTGCTGAATGCTGCTCTGGAACAATATGATGAGGTGACCAGTCATCTTTTTTTAAAAAAAAGTTCAGTTGCTTATTTCTAAAGACTGCCCACAGCTTCTCTTGTTATGTTAATCTTTCCAAACATATTGTATTTTAAGAAATGTTGCTCTGATAGAACCACATGTCACTTTAGGGGCATTGAATTGCCTTTTTTTATGAGGACAAAGCTTCCAAATAATTCAGTATTATATACTCCTTGATTTAGCCGGCTTTGCTCCTCTATATATTCAACTAACAAGTGGACCATGAAGCTTCTTTCTGGTGGTCTTCCACTAAGCAAAGACTCATTACTTTATACACCTGACATTTTAAGAAGATCCAGATTTCTCTCCAGCAAGTCAACCCCATTAGCTGCCAGCATGATGATCTACTATTGCTACTTTTTGTTTTATCTGTACATTAGTTGTCTCCTGTCTTTGAATTGTCAAACAGCATAAATCACCCCCACCCCACCCCCAATTCAGACATCGCTGCATTTGCAGAGGAACAATGAGGCTTGATTCCTTAACAACCTTTCCCACAAAAGAGAAAAAAATATTTTGTCATTTTGTGCCATTGCTTGTTCATCCCCAAATCCTAGTTATGCACACAACTATGAGGAAAATCTTATAGCCAAAACCTACAAGATCATTCCTCCCTTAATTTGAATGAAGAGAAATATTTCCAAATTGTATAACATTTAATGTTACAGTAGGTAACAGCAGTAGGTATTCAGATTGATGTAATGGATACAGTGATGGATTGGGACTCTGGAGACTAGAGTTCAAATCCTATCTTGAGCATGAAAACTCATTGGGAGAGTGGACCTGGCAAAATCACTCCATAAATATCTCATTTACTATGCAAGTCCTATTACGGTCACAATAAGTTGGTTCCAAATTGACAGCACATAACTAACAACAGAAAAGGCTATTTATGATTCACATTATAACTGTGTCATCAAGTTGTTTCCAAGGTACAGTGACCAACCCAAGGTTATCTACAGGTAAGCATAAAGCACTCAGAGGTGTGTTCTTGTCCTCTCATCATTGTGCGTTAGGATGATGATGCTTGCCTAGAGCTCCACAAATGGCCGGGCACCTGTCTCCATCAGCCACGCATGCTCTGAATGGTCCCATATATCCTTATCTTCAGGTGTATAGTAATGCAAGATGGCTTTCTTCTACATATTGTCCTTATATGAGCAGAAATTGTCATTAGATAGCTGGCTTACACTTGCACAATTAGGTCCTAGATACTTTTACACACAAGTAGTGAACAAAATTGGACTACTCACACTGTGTGATCCATTGCATGAACAATTTGACTTTACAGACCCAGATCATGGTTCTTTACTCATGTTTAATGAGGCTCAGAAAACCAATGTACTTGCACAACCTGCCCCAAGAACAAGCCCTTCCAGAGTTCAGTACGGTAAGACCCCAGTTTACGAATGCCTCGGTTAACGTTTGCTGCATTTTGCGACGGCAAAGCGTATTAAATTTATGACACAGGTTTACTTTTTTTGTTTGTTTACGACCAGGAATTGATATGACCAGCACCATTTTAGAGTCAAATGGCAGAGGTGGCAGCTGCAACAGTGGAGGCGGTGGTGGCAGCAGCATTTTTGCCGCTATTTCCACGCTGTCCGCCACTTCTACTGGCAGCTCATTCCTAGCTGTAGTGCTGCGCAGGGAGCTTGGGCAAAAGCCAGAACTGAGCAGATAAGGTCCCCACACTCTCCTGCTGCCAGTAGTGGTGGAGACTGGGCTCCCCCAGCAGCTGAACAAACCGTACAGGAAGAGGTTGCAGCATGGAAAAGGTAGGGAGATCGCTTCGTCCCTTTTGTGGGGGTGGGAGAGGATCATGTCTGGCATTTTTGTATTTTTGGAGGTTTTTATTATTATTATTATTATTATTATTATTATTATTATTATTATTATTATTATTATTATTATTATTATTATTATTATTATTATTATTATTATTATTATTATTATTATTATTGGTCCAGTCAGAACTGTTTCCCTTTTGTGGGGTTGGGGGATGATCATGTCTGGCGCTTTTTGGATATTTTTTAGCAGTTTTTTGGATTTATTATTATTATTATTGTTCCGGTCAGGACCTTTTTTATTTTCAATGCATTCTTATGGGAAAACATGCTTCAGTTTACAATTTTTCTGGTTTAGGACGAAGGCTGTCGGAATGGACCAACATTGTAAACTGGGGCTTTATTGTATTACCATCTCAGATTCGACACTGGAACAGGTAGACCAATTTTCTTACCTTGGTAGCATCCTGTCTAAAAACTGCATCTGTGAACAGGAGGTGATGAAGAGAATCAGTGCTGCCCATTCTGCCTTTCGTCATCTATCACACCGGGTCTTCATGAAGAAAGATTTAACAGTTCATACAAAGCTCATGGTATACCATGCTGTTGTTACCTCAACGTTATCACTAAGACATCAAAAAGCTTGAGCGCTTGCACCAACAGAAGCTAAGGTCCATCTTGAATACCAAGTGAGTTGACTATGTCACCAACATCACAGCTATCGATAAGGCACATGTAAATAGCATTGAAGCTTCCATCATAGATCATCATCTTAGATGGATAGGGCATGTCTGCCATATGGACAGTTTGAGGTTTCCTTGTCAAATGCTTTATGGAGAACTTAGCTCTAGTACCAGACCTTGTGGAGCTCCTTTGAAGCATTATAAGGACCAGCTGAAACAAACCATGAAGGTGTCAGGTATAAACCCACAAGCCTGGGAGGCAGCAGCTGTAGAGCCTCCACTTTGATGCCAAACTATCTCTGCTGCTACTGATCACTTTGAAGGAGAATGATGCAGGCATGAAGAGGCTAAGCAACAAGCATGGAAGCTTCATCAAACTCCGCTACACCCTCCACTATCTATTTGATGTAATGTGTGTGTTTAGTGTAAGGGACCAAAGACAATGAAACAGCCGAAGGGTTGGCTTAACACAGGTTTATTGCATGATGATCCGGAGGAACATGTGGTAATGGCGGATGGGTAGCTCAATATATACAGCTGGCTATACATTTGAATGTGGCTCGTTGACAGACTATTGGTTGCTGCCTGCGTGACGTCGTAGGAGGTCATGCCCTTCTTGACCAGGTGAGGAAGTCGCGGGGAATCTTCCCGCGCTGCTGAACCAGGTGGCTATGATCCATTAGAGCTGAACGCTCGCTACTGCCCTCTGGTGGTCACTAGCTCGCGTCCCCTTATTAGGCTTTACATTGATACAGGTGATGGTTATAATGTTGCACACAGAAAGGTTACATTGATAACACATGGTAAAGGTACATTGTTAAAGGCACTGCTTTACAGAACACAACAGTGTGGTCGCATGTTTCATGCCAGAAACAGTTTATTGAGTCGCCTGAGACACATCCATCAATTGAGAAAATGATTTCAAGGAAAAATGTATGCTCGTATACGAGTAGCAGACAACGACAATGACTCATGCTTAGAGCTTGGAAGTAGGTAGTCATATGTTATGTAGCCACATATCACTTTTTGGCAAACAGTAATGTAAACTAGTAGTTATAAAGTTACTTTTAGGTATTCAAAGTAACACATTGGCCCAAATCCTCTTGCTTAGCTATACTAACATAATGTCAGTAGCTTAATATTTGGAGGTGAGTAGCTTCAAGATGGTAACTACATGTTAATAGCATACAACTCAGTGAATTATTTGTGCCACTGGAGGAATGATAAAGGTGGTCTGGCTACAGAGAAGTAATTCAACAACAATGCCAATTTCTGAGCCCTGCCCACATTTTTATTACAGTAAAACACCTACTTACAAAAAAAAAATCCATTCCGTAGGCTTTTGCTTAAATTAGTTTTTTATGTAACTCGAAGCAAACCCACAGGAAAAATTGTTGTACGTAACTTGAAGCAAACCCATAGGAAAAATAAAATCTTTATGTAAATCTAAGCAACTCATAGGGAAATGGATTTTTACATAACTCAAAGCAAACCCATAGGAAAAAAGAATCTTTATGTAACTCGAAGCAAACCCATAGGAAATTGTGTAAATTGGGACATGGCTTTAGCACAAAATCATTATGTAAGTTGAATTTTTTGTAACTCGAGGCATATGTAAGTTGGGGTTTTACTGTATAACTATTACATAAAGCTGATTCTTTAAAAAAAATAGACAATTTTCTATACATCAAGTTTCTTTGATTCATTGCAACAGGATGGGCTAGCAGTTGAAATGATTTAAATATAGTCCTTTCAGATACCTTACTAAGGCACAAGCAGTAGATTGGATTGGTTTAGGATTTGCTTGTTTATGAAATTTTAATAGTGCTTTTATTATTTAAAAATACAAATAGGACTACAATCAAAGTAAAATTTTAAAAACCTCAGTTTCTAAAAATAATGAAACAATGGTAAAATGGAAAATAACTTAGAGAGTATTCCAATAGTTTTCACTTGTTTCTAGCAAGGTCTGATTTTCAAGAAGAGATAAATTGGAAACAGAGGTTAAAAATAGGTCTATTCTTTTTGTGAGCAGGTGCTTTGATCTTTGGAGATACAGAGAAGATCCAGGTGAGGTGTGAGGAAGAGGTTCCCATGCCTTTGGCAGCTTTTACTTTGTCTTTGCCCTGTTCCATTCATTGCATTCATGGGGCAGGGGGAATCAAACAATATTGCTCATCACCCACAAACTTCCCCTATTTTTCCACTTCTATTTCTGTCTCTTTTTTCTTAGTAGAAAAATCTATGAAGAGGAAAAGATGGAATAGCTTTGCAGTGCCTTCTAATTGCTCATATGAGGAGCCCTCTGTCTGAAAATGGCTATACTGTCAGAAGTGTAATGACTTCATCTCTACTTATTCCTCTCTTTTTCTCCAGATAACCTCAAATGAAATTTCCGTATATCTTCTGAGTTGTCTTTCTTTCTGTGTTGCCAGGAAATGTAATTCATTGCACCAAAAATCTGGAAGCACACATCATTCCTCTTTTGGCATACCTCATACGTAGCCTGCTTAACTCATTAGGAATATTGAAACATCACCAACCAATGAATTTTAACACTATCAAAATTTGTAAGCATGGATGGTAAGTCCTGCTGGATGAGGAGGACTAAGAAGACTGTCTCGAACAGGGGTGTCCAAAGTTTTCAGGCCGCAGGCTCAGTGGGCCAGTCTTGTGGTTCTTCCTACTGGAAGCAGAAGTAAAACGTGCCTTGCAATTTGTTTTGCACAAGATGAGATAGATTTTAGGCTGCCATTTTGTCTGCTTAAACCCGGGGTGCTCAAACTATGCCCCTTGGACCAGATCCAGCCCCTGATGCCAATTCATCTGGCCCACGCCACCCTCATCACTCCCAGAAGTGGAAGTAAAATGTGCCCGTATGTGCCCCCCCACACCCTTTCCTTTCCACGGGCCAGGGGTCGAGCCTGGGCCGGGGGGGGGGGAGACCACCACACCCCGCCGTTTTCTTTCAATGGGCCAGGGATCGAGCCTGGCCCATGAAAGAAAAAGACCACCCCCACCCTTTTCTTTCCATGGGCCAGGGATCGAGCCTGACCAGTGAAAAAAATACCCCCCCCAAAAAAAATGGACACACAAAACATCCAAAAACAGTCAAAAAACAGTCAAAAAGAAACACAAAAACATCCAAAAAATAAACACCAAAAAAATCACACAGACCCCCCCCCCCCACACACACACACACACAAAACCAAAACACCCCCCCCCCCCAAAAAAAAACCACAGAGCTTATCAGGAGACGTCTTTACTCCATGACGCCCGGAACTCAACTGAGAAAATAATGAAAATACTCACCGGAAGAAGAAGCGACACCCAGAGGACAGTAGAGAATAATTGTAGAGTAGAAGAAAAGCTCACCACCCCCACCCAGAGGCCACAAGAGAAAAAACATTCTAAAATATTAAAAATAATAGGATTAATTCCCACATTAATCTAATAAATTATCAAAACATTCAAAAATATTCACACTAATCACAAAAAATACCAGAAAAAACTTTTCACTCAAAAAAACAAAACAAAACATCTAAACACAGTATGGAAACAGAGATTAAAAAAATATTCTTACACATTTTAAAAATGATTATCCAAAGCACAACATAGTAACATTATTTGGTTAAATACAATAATTATAAAATATTTTATCATCCTTTACTCTTTTGAAAAACCAAAAAACCAAAACAAAAAATAAAAAATGCGTCAAAATAAAGATTTTAAAAAGCAAAATTAAAAACTAACCTCATTTATATAAACATAAAACAAAAACCTGCCAAAACCATTTTAAAGAGCCCAGCAATGAGGAAGCCGGCGTGCAAAAAATAAAAATAAAACACACACTGGGAGCGCAAGTCCGCCGCAGGCGGATGCAACGCCTTAAAGCCACAAAATCACAAAACCTTTCAACACTGTTTTAAACAGCCCGGCACCATTTGTTCATGAAAAAAAAATGAAACCCTTTACTATGCAACACAATTTTAAAAAGCCCGGCACCGCCGGGCAAAATATGCTAGTTGAAAATAATAACCTCTCTGAAATAGCCCAGGCCTCAGTGTTTTCTTCTGAACTGCTCCCCCACTAACATTTTACACATAAATGTGTGTTATTAGGTCTTTTTTTTGTCCTGGGTCCATTATGTATCTGCTCCTCCATTTTAGTTAAACAGAACAATAAGTCTGCAAATAGGGAAGTAAGCTAGTTTTAGCAATTTCTCTAACCAGGTTTTACATTTTTCTTCTCCTTCACTATTCCTAAATGGATTTCCTCTATAATAAACAATTTGGCTGATCTGACCTGTTCAGGGACATGGGGTTCACCTCCCTGACACTGGATCTGATCTGTTTTTAAATGGCGGGGTGGCTTTTATATGTCCTTTAAGGGCAGATAGGGCCAAGCTGCTGCTAGCCCACTCTTGTGGCAGATGTGCTGGGTGAGTGGCAGCCCCTGGGGATACTGACTCCTACCAGTTCTATTGTCTGGGCTTCTGCAACAAAAAGACTCATGAGTCATAACACTGGTGTTCTTCTAAGAGTCCTGGTGGCACAGTGGTTAAACTGCTGTATTGTAAGTTCAATCCTGAGCAGGGCTCAAGATTGACTCATCCTTCCATCCTTCCAAGGTCTATAAAATGAGTACCCAGCAAGATTGTAAGTTCGATCCTGATCAGGGCAGGGCTCAAGGTTGACTCATCCCTCCATCCTTCCAAGGTCTATAAAATGAGTACACAGCAAGGTTGTAAGTTCGATCCTGAGCAGGGCTCAAGGTTGACTCAGTCTTCCATCCTTCCAAGGTCGTTAAAATGAGTACCCAGCATATTGGGGGCAAAACACTAATTAACTTGTGTACATCCTCCCCCCCCCCCCCAGAGAGCACACTAAGTGCTATGGGGTGGTATATAAGTGTGATTGCTTTGCTTTGCTCTGCTTCAAAGAATACAATGGACTCACATTCATGAACCGATCAGCTTTCTCCCTTTCCAAGCTCCTCTGCCCTGGCTCCTATACATACCTGTCAACTGTGGCTCCGGCGAATCCGGGACCTGCGCGGACCGGGTTTGCACAGGTCGTGTTGTACGCATGTGCGTGGAGGGCTACGCTGCTTGCGTAGCCGTCTACGCATGCGGCGTAGCCTTCTGCGCATGCGTGGAAGGGAGCTACGGAAGTGTAGAGCGCTTCCACACATGCGTGCAACACGACCTCCTTTCCCCCGCATGTGCCTCCTTTCCCCCACTGCCAAAATCCGGGGTTTTGGCAGCGCGGAGCGGGAAAGGGCAAAAATCGACGCCGAAAACTGGGAAATCCCGGCCAATCTGGGAAGGTTGACAGGTATGCTCCTATATGGGACATCAACTTTTCAGAGTCACATCACACATACAAACATACCACTAAGCCAGTGAGTCCTGGCATTAGTTAGGTGTAGATGGATACCCAGACTTCCTTCAGAACTGCTCAATCTGAGGTTTGTGCTCCTTAAGGAAACCTGAACAAACACAGAAATTCCTCAAGGAATGCGTTAGTGTCCTGAGACTGGAAACTCCTAGTCTTTGGACTAGTTATTTTTTGGCAGTCACAAGTTCTGCGGTGGGTCACTGCTTTCTACAACTTCTTCTTGTGCCATATCTGAATATGAATTTTGGCGATCATCATGGCAATCAGCCACGAAGACTGTCCTGCAAGTATAATGCAGTGATCTTTCATCTTCCTTCCGCATCGCAGCATGATCCCTGTACCACAGATATAGTTCCACAAGTCACTTTCTGGTCCTGAGCCCTTTTGGCATGCAAAGTCCTCATCAGGCCTGGGGCCCAGTATTGATGAAGCTGCTGGCCTCCATCAAGATGGATTCAAATGGGATTTAATCCATTTGGGAACCGTCACCCTTCCCTGGGGACTTCACAAAGGCCATTAGCCCTCAGGGTTGTCAGGTTAGTTAACCACCACCTGACAATCGGCATTGAGTCACTGGCAGTATGGTCTACTCTATTACCATAGCAGGATAACCTGGCCAGACTGGAATTACAAAAAAAAAAAAATGCCTCTGCAACTACAAAAGAAACCAAGGAAAACCAAGAAGAGCAAATAATAACATACAGAAACAAATAAAATATATTAAAAGAGGTTTTAGAAGCAGGATAGACAAAGCTGAGGTTGCTAAGTTCAAATATTGTTATCAGTATTTCGATGCACTTTCCCCTTACTCTTTACCGGATGGGTTTTTATATGCCTAGAATGGTCCAGAATACTGAAGTATTCAAAATGAGAAAACAACTGAGGAGATTTTGAAAGAGGGAAGAGGAAGACACCCCCCTCTCTATACCTCTCTTGCACTATTGTATTTCGCCACTATGCCAGTTAACAAGTACACTAAAAACAAGCACCAGATTCCTCCCACCCACCCACCCACCCACCCCCGCTCCCTGTGAGTAATTGTCTGCATAGCAGTGACAGATGTGCAATATAGCAGCTTCTTCAGGAAAAAAATTAACAGTTTGTCCAGCATGTCAGCTCGCTCTTTTTAGTGCTTCAGAGGTCCTGGCCCCATTATGGATGATTTAGAAATTGAGGCAAGCTAAGACCAGCTGCCTGAGTTGAAAGCCTTAGTTAGTAGGCCTCATCTGCATTCCAGTATTCACTTACATCTAGAAATTGGTAGAGCCCCTCCGGCCACTATATGAGTGGGGGCTGACAATGCCTTGATTTGTTGAGAGAGAGAATAAATGGGTTTTTCAGAAGATGAGGAAATATCACCATTACTGGCCAATTTACAGCATTTTATCTGTTCTTCAAACATGTCACTTTTGTTATTGTCGCCTGGTAATTACATAGTGAAACGGAAAGAAAACAAATTCCGGTTACATATTCAGATGGATTGCAAAATCATATAATCCTGATAAATGCCCATTTATGATACACATGGATGAAAGGTTCATTTTAATTTTGAATAGCTAGCACAAAGCCATAAATACGATATAGGATTAGATCCTGCTGAATCTGATTATGAAAAACAAATAGCATTTTCCCCCACTTCTTTTCCTCATAATCAGCAAATTTATAACAAGGAAGGTATTTAAAAGAACACTGCTTGAGATTTCCACCACCCCTGCCCCCGTTTTCTAAAATAACGTTTTGAGCAATTTTCCACCCAGCAACTCAGTTAAACGTGTTGAGCTTAATAAATGTCCATATTTGCAGGCATCATTCAGCATTGGTAAAGGTTCACAATACACAGAGAAAGAGCTTGTAATTCCTGGACAAGTAAAGCATTTGAGATGCAAACAGAGCAGTTGTCGTTAGACAGTTGTAATAGTTTTCTTTTTAAAGATAGGAAGAATAGTGGTTCCAGAAATATGTGACAAACATTATAGGAAACTCAGACTCTGTTAAAGGTTTCAGGTTTAGCGGTGATATGCTAAAACCATAATGGCTTACCATAAGAATCTGTTCTGGTAGTGAGATAAAGAGTATTATCTGCTAGAATTGTTTCCTGCACACATCATACCTATAGATAGGGTTGGCCAACCTTTTGTTGCTGCGGGCCTGACCATGCCCCCCAGACAGCTGAGTGGGTTGGACCACACACCCCAGTAACGGATGCCAGCGCATTTACATCCGCCGTAAATGTGCTCGCTTCCACTTCTTGATGTGGCGGAGACAGTGATGGGCCGGATGGGATGGCGTTAGGGTCTGGGTCCAGCCCACGGACTGTAGGCTGGGAACCCCTGCTATAGATGGAGGTTGCAGAAGAATGGACTGTCACAAGGAAGTGTATAGTCTCCAATGCTGTATAATATAGAGACAAATGACCAATCAGTTCCTGACAATACAAAATTTATCATCTATGGGAACAACACAGCAATGGGCATACAAGGATCAAGTTTGACAAGATAGCTGGAAAATTTACTGGTGCACTTGAAAAATTAGGACAGTATTAAATAATGCAAGGCAAAAGCAGCTTGACTATTCTACAAACATTTATTCTTCTACATTGGTTTTAAAGTACTTCAAATTTATTGTAAACATATAACATATATGTGATCCAAAATGTCTTAGCATCATTGTACAATCATATAGAATTGTAGATCTATATGAAATATGAAATTTTGAACACAGGAAATTATATACAAGAATGCTTTGGACAAAAATCCAACCCCACTTCAAAATATTCCAGATTAGTAAGAGGTATAAACTAAACCTAAGTTACAGGCAAGTACTTAAAAATATGAGTTATATGGTACAAGCAAGCACTTTGAAAGTGAAAAGCGCTTCTTTAAAACATTAATATATTAAAAATGAAAATTTTACAATAAAAGTATTACTTAGCCTCTAAGCATGTTAATCGCAACCCTCTGGTTGCAGGACAGCAGTTTTGTCCTATAACAAAAAGGTTGTGAGTTCGCTCCTGACCAGGGCTCAAGGTTGACCCAGCCTTTCGAGGTCGGTTGCTAATTAACTTGTGATCCACCCAGAGAGTGCACTAAGTGCTATTTGGGGGGGGAATACAAGTGTGATTGCTTTGCTTTGCTTTTGACACACAAAAAGCATCTCACCCAGCCATGCCTCCTTGACTCTATGGATGGAGATCCATGCTATCCTATCTGTCTCCTCCTTCTCCCCTCGACTTTTATGGGCTGTCAAATTTATATAATTTCCTAATAGATCACAATCTCATATCAACTGATCTCATACATACATGTTATTTGTCCCTCCCACCCTCTCATACTGAGATATAGACAGAAGTTCAACAAAACAGATTTATATGGTTGTCTTCCAGTCAGTGGCCATCTCATGAGAGATGAAAGGCTTCTTTCCATCCACCTTTGCCCACTCACAATACCTGTATGATAAATATGTCTCATTTTTACAATTCAAGATCATACTCATGCCCCAAAATATCCTTAAAGTAACCCCTTCCCCCACAGGCAGTATTTGAATGTGGGGTGGTTGTTGTTTTCATTTCTCTCATTTCAAATGCCTTTTGTCTTTTAAGTTTAACAAAATTATTACCTTCTCCACCCTACCTCACCTCCATTCTGGATTTTGTACATGAATCATATGGTTGTGTTTGTTGTGTCCAAGAGTTATTTGTTATAACTGCTTGAGCACCGTAATGTCTATGGCACTATTGCGTGCCTTTTTACAAAGCCACCATTTTCAAATGTCTGCTAAAATAGCTGATTCATCAGCACAAACTTTCCCGCTTCCCCGGAAGCCCACCAAAATGTATCAACCTGTATAACTGCCATTCTCCCTGTATATAAGCTGGCCACCTTGTACATGTTCCCCAGTCTGGTATTATGAGCTGAATAATAAATCACTGTGTTTGACCCGATCCTGCTGGTCAGAATACTTCTTAAGCGCCGGATTCAACAGTGTTTCTTTTTCTTTCTGCATCCTATGAAAATAAGGAAAAACAGATGTTACTGCTTTAAAATAAAATAAAAATAAAAAATAAAAAAGAAGTATGTTACTGAACATGTAGAGTGTTATAGTGTGAAAGTGAAATTTATCCTTATTCATGAACTCTTAAATTTTGGAAGGTACAAGGAACCATTATACTTCTATGATATCCTCAGAGTTCACGAGTTTGATGGCTATTTACTTGCAGCTATTTTTCACAGCTTGGTACATGTATAATAGAAGTTGAGACTTCTGATTTCTCAGATACTAATGATGATGATCTCTTGGATAATCAAGACATTATTTTCTCTACATATTCTACTTATATTGGCAATTAATTTAGTTCACCTTTTAAAAATAGCAGTGGTACAATTGCTCCTTGTTAAAGAAACATATCCTGGGAAGGTCTAAATCTCTGTGCTATGAAAAATGTTTACCATGCTATGTTGACTTCTTAAAAGCAACCCCCCTTTTTGTGGATTTATGACACCCAAGCTTAGAATCAGAGCATAAATCCCCACTTTATACAGGAGTATATTTGTGTCACTTAAATGCAACATGGTCACTGGTTTGGGTTGCATCTTTTAAGCTAAGGCATCTTTCTCTTACCCTATGTTCTCTAACAGGTCTTCTTATCCCTCTGAAATATGGGCATTGCAGATGATCACACCAGGAAAGCTTCACATTTTGTAGCATATTTGCAATACTTAATTCAGCCCAAATTTAATATTATTTTCTTTTGAACTCTAGAGACCACAGAACTTGTTGGAATTGCTACAGATCTATACAGGATTCTGGAAAAGTGCAAAAGCCTATCATGCTCTAGAACTGAGATCTAATAAAGACATTTTATAGTAATTCTTTCATGGATAAATACAATTAGGCAGTTACTAAATGCTTACCTGCATCAAAGTCAAGTCTGATTCATTTTTTGGCTATTCTTATTTAAATGTGTCATAAATATGACTAGGTGCCAGCAGCCTGAACAACCAGCCTACAGCTAAATCTGCTCTGAACTGATTAAATTATATCTGCCTGAACTTCCCTGACCATGTAATCACTTAAAGATTTACAGTTTTAGGTCAGGTATTACAGGTTAGATTACAGTTATAATAAGACTGAGGTTGGTGCAGGTGAATATTATAAATGACTGGTATCATTTTTAATCTTATATCTAAGCTGTCTGTAGCTAATAAGGTAACCTTTCTCCTCCTTTTGATTTAAACATCCAAATAAATATATTGAGGCTTGATCCAGGGCTATTCCTTTGTGAGGCCATACAATGAGAATTAGGCAGAATGGGGATGTTAGTTTAGAATTATTTTTCTTTTATCAGGGAAATGCATCAAGTAGTAGATAATGGTAATGACAATGCACTGAAAAGCATAGGTGGCCAATTATGATAATGATGAAATGAATAAAATTAAAAAGCAATAGAGTTCTGTGGCACCTTAAAGGCTAACAGTTGCTCTATGCATATGCTTTTGTGGACTATAACCCACTTCTCCAGATGCACAGCTTGTCATAAAATATGTTTGTCTTTAAGATGCCGAACGAATTGTCGATGTTTTAGCTCCAACAAAATGACATAGCTATCCTTGTTTTAAAAAATAATGAAAAGTGTAACAGTCACGTTTCCTGTGGTGTTCTGTGATTTCAGGGACTGCTATTCTCAATTGAGAATGATCAAAAATATGATAAATGAGAAATATATGAGCAGATACATAACCAATATCTGCTATAGTAGCATGAACCATTGCAATATATATAATGTAATACAAGTAATGGGGAAATGCCATCTTGCTTTTAGCTTAAATCAACAAACTGCACTGGAACAATCCTGCACATGAGGTTTTGGAAAGTGAGCGTCAAATTAATAACAAATTTTGATCAAGGCTAAAAATTTGATTGTTGTGTTTGTTACTTCAGTAGAACCATCCCCTACATTTTTCCTTCTTGCTCCATTTGGCCAATAGGAAGCCATAGAGAGAGAAGCTGCAGTGACTTCCAGATGAATGTTCTGTGACTTCACAAGAGTTGACTGGATACGTTCACTCTGTCAAACTACTAACCGGTACTGTTCCTCCTTTGCTTTCTTGAATTCAAAGGAAAGTAACCTATGGAAAGCAATATGTGGCACAAAGCAACCGCGAATGACATTTCTTATTTGTTCAGATGCAGAATCAACCCTAACTTATAAATTGATACAACAGCAAGAGTTTATCAGATTATTTGTTTTGGTACATCAGATTGAATATCTGGCTTTGTTTCCTTCAGGATATTCAGTTGACTAAAAATAACAGTGGATCATAGGCTGAAGACTAAATACAAAGACTATTACAGGTTGAGAAGCCATCCAGAAAGTTTGTTGATTTTTTACATAATTTATGCTCCTTAGATTTGCTATCTTCTAGGCAGAATATATGTGGTTTAAATAAATGTGGTTTAAAAGTAGCTAGTGATACTTGGCCTCCTCATTTGCTCCTAGAGTTCACCTTTGTGAGAATAGGTGGTTCATTTCAACCTACCACCTGATGGAATAATATAAAGATAGCCCTTCACAAAGGAGAAATCTGTATCAGATTTCATCCTCCAACTATGGTTTAAGCATTAAAAAAAACAAGGATGGAAAGCTGAGCCTTGTATTTCCCCATCAACATGGAGTACCTAAATGACAAATTTAGCAGACACACCAGATTAACTGGCCATGGTCCTCTAACTATGGTGAAGCATCCTGTACTCCTATTTAAATAATTGGAATGATTTTTAAATATTGCACATACATTAACGTATTGGTAAATTTTATATAAATCAGTATTCTCTTTTGTCCTTCTCTGGTCATGCATTTCCTCCTTTTGGCAACACAACTGATCAGCCACTGATCCTTCAATGCAAGAGTTAAAACCTTGGTCAGATGCCATTCAGTAGCACAAAGATGATAACTATGTAACCTGTTGAAACAAAGCACAATTCTTCAATTCAAAAGCTATGCAGAGGATGAACCTCCTTTCCAAAGTGTCCTCTGTTTGAAAGAGTCCAATTCATGCTTGCTTTAAGGGTAAAGGAATATAAGGAGGGAGATCAGGGATATAGCATTGCTCATTCATAAACAGCACCCAGACAACTCCTGTTTACCAATGAGAACTTAGGTTTTGGCAACGACAAAGCAATGAAATAGCTTCATTTAGACAATCCAGGGTTTGATTGGGACACGAAAGAAAAAGAAGACCCAGACAACTGACTCAACGGGTACCCAGGTCAACGGGTACCCAGGTCATGACTACAATCTCCTCTATTCAGGAGAGGTGCATTGTAGCAATGTTTCTGTTGTGAAAGTCCTTGGGTGGGGTGTATCTATATGTAATACATATACTAGCATGCACAATTTTATCCAAATTGGTTTGATCTTGTTCTTTTTTTTTTTGGTGGTGTATTAGTGGCCACCTTAACTATATACCATCTCTTTGGAAGGAGAGGGAGAATTGGAGCCAGCCTCAGCTCTCTCCACACTGCCTTTAAAAACACTGAACATAAGACTAGCCAGAACATTCCAAGCCTTTTTTGTCTGAATTGCATTATTCCCATGGCAATCTCGCCCTGTTCCTTTAAGACAGGGGTCAGTAACCTTTTAAAATCGGGGGCTGGGTCACATTGAGGGGGCCAGACTGGTGGTCCCACCGCTGTAAATGCTGCTGTAAACGTGTCCACAGCTGCTGTAAATGCATTTACGGCTGTCATAAACATGTCCACGGCCCCTTCCAGCGGTGACGGTGGTTAGAGTGAGGGTGGGGGCCAGATTATTTGGTGCCACAGGCCGTAGGTTGCTCAACCTGTTTTTTACATTTCTTTTTCTTATATATTTAATTTTGCATTTTAAACAATGCTGAGAATCTATTTCTAGAGCAAAATTTAAAATACAGTACTCTAATAAATGAAGTATATATGATTGGGTTATCTATGTGTATATTTCCAGTTACATATTAGCTCACAGCAATGTGCATTGAGCCCCATCCGTTTCTGCACACGCATTGTTGTCTACTGAATGACAAATGTGTGTTGGGAGGGCAATGCAAACGGCTGCTGAGGAAGAAATTAACACAAAAATGCTGCTAATTGTGGGAACAGGGCTTCTTAACACAGTCTGTGACATGTCTAGTCCATCCAGATTGAAGGCAATGCATACCCAGCAGTCAAAGCTGCTCCTTTTATTTAAAAATATGGAATCCCACCACTAGGCTGTTTGGCAGGGGAAGATAATTGGACAGGAACATGGAATCCATTCATGATGTAGCCCCAGCTGTTGTTCTGGGTTGGGGGGAACACAAACACTGTATCCATTTTATTGTGTGAATTTCCATCCATCTAAGATTGTGTGTGCTCCAGGCATTATTTCCGAAAGATGCACTAAAACAAAAAGCTCATTTTCTCAATGCCATTTCTTTCCTAATAGCTGGATTTTGTGTGTGTTTATGTTTCTATTGTTTTAATATTCTTGTGGGGGGTTTTCACATTCATATTCTAAGAGATTATTGTTGGTGCCAACTCATTTGATTTAGCATTTACCAAAAGCACTTGTTCAAAAAGTCAGCAGTGGATATTAAATGAGGACTGCCTGCAATGAATTTCTTCTCAACATCTGCAAAGACAATTTTGCCTTTTCTTTTACCATTTAACTCTGAGTGAGAGATCTTAAGCATACTTAAACAGGATTCATAATATGAAGCTCACACAGAATTATCTCTAAATCAGAGTTGCTGTAAAGCTAAGTAAAATTATCTCCTTAAAAATAAAAAGTCTTGCCTGAGAAGTAAAGATATTCCTGTTTCAAATGTTACTATAAATCCTTCCTTATATTCACTCTAGTGAAATAAGAGTTTCATCTGGTCTAAATTCTTACTTGTTTTTACATAGTGTCATTAGCACAGGTTTCCTATATAGTAATACTACAATGATGTATTATTTCCTTTCCCTTAACATTTCATAATGAAATCTTGTCAGTTAGAACAGAGCTTGGAAAGTTACACTTTTGGAGTGTAAAAGGTCACCCTTGCTTGAAAGCCAGTTGTATCTGACTATAGGGTTTGGTGATCATCTCCGTTTACAGCCAAAGAGTCAGTGCTGTCTGCATCTGCAGATGTTTATGTGGACATGTGGCAGGCATGACTAGACACAGAATGCTGTTTACCTTCCAACCAAAGTGGTACCTATTTATCTACTTGCAATTTCTTGCTTTTGAACTGCTAGGTTAGCAGGAGCTGGAACAGAGACGGGAACTCACTCTGTTGTGCAGCACTTGGGCCTTGACCTGCTGACCTTCCAGTCATCAAGTTCAGCATTTTAACCACTAAACCACCATAGAGGAGCATGAGGAGCATGAGGAGGAAGAAAATATTTAATTCCCTCCACCTGCCATGGCCACAGTGAACTGACATGGTTTGAAAAGTGGCAGATCACCCATCACGTAACTAGTCTCTCCTATCTTCTCCCCCTCGCCCCTCCCTCCCTGTCACACACACAGACTCATTTTCAGTGCAACATGTCGCCCCTTCCAACATTTATTCTATGATCCTTTGATTTGTACTTTCAGCTGTGAATTGACAAAACAAGTCATGCATATGACAAAACAAGTTGATTCATGTTTCCCCCACTTCTGGTTGGAAATGAGAAACATTCCTTTGCCCACCCCCTTAAAAAAAGTTAAATTCACAAGTTAGAAACATACTGGTTAGTTATACCAGGCTAAGTACAATGACATAAATTGTGGTGGCAAATTGCTGCCAGTTAGCAAGTCCTCATTTTATCCCTAGTGACACACAAGACATCTGAATTGATGCATAATGAGAGACATAACCAGCAACCTATTAACTATCGGCAATTTTCTACTGTAATTTATGCCACTGTATATATTTCATTCTAACTAACCAATTGGATGTTGGTCACAGAATCCCACCATCAGCATGCCCACAATTCTAATTCTATCATGCAGTCAGCTAACAAACTGCAGACATAATAGCAACAAGCTTAGAAACAACAGGCTAACATTCAAAAAACCATAATTGTGTGACTTCAACTGTTACTTTTTTCTAAGCACTAATGTCCCCCAGAGGGACTGTAGTGGCTCAAGTGGCTAAGACGCTGACTGGGAGGTGGAAGGTCAGCAGTTAGATTCCTGAGTACTGCAGGACGGAATGAGCTCCCATTTTTGTCCCAGCTCCTGCCAACCTAGCAGTTTGAAAGCAAGAAATTGCAAGTAGATAAATAGGGACAACTTTGGTGGGAAAGTAAACAGCATTCTGTGTGCTCAAGTGTCTAGTCATACCTGCCACATGACCACGGAAATGTCTACAGAAGCAGACAACACTGGCTCTTCGGCTTTGAAACAGAGATGAGCACTGAACCCTAGAGTCGGATACGACTAGCTTTCGAGCAAGGGAAACCCTAATGTGAACCATCATTCTTTATAAAATGTAAATGGGATACATCCAAGGATTCTCTAGGTCTCAGAATTTCCTGTATATCTGCTTCATTCAGCCAATATAATAATTCAACATTTGAGTAACAAAAATCTAATCCTCCTAATGAATTTTTAATCTCTGTCAAAATGTTCAGTAACACAGGTATTCCATAATGACAGAAGAGGAAAAAAGAAGGTTGAACTAAAACAATTTACGGTAGGACCATTAAGGAAAGCACAAAATCTATTTAATTTCCTTAGATTCCAAGGCAAACACCTGATTATTGTTAATAGTTACATTATTGTCCAAACCAAACATAATCATTGTTTGTATCTCCACCATTATATTTATTTTAGTTATTTTTCTTCTGAAAATTTCAACAAAGTTGTCCCTATTTATCTACTTGCAATGACTTGCTTTCGAATTGCTAGGTTGGCAGGAGAACATCATGTAGCTGTTCATTAATGACATGCTGAATGCATTCTTGGGCTTGCACCCAGTTGTGCAATGAAGCATGTGACCAGAAGAAGAACAGCACTTCATTAATTAATGGATATATGCTACTAAGAGTTGTACCATTTCCCTTATGCAGGTATAAATTGACTGTAGGATCCTGGTCATGTATATATATGATCTCATTATTGGCACAAGAGAACAATTGTTTCCAATGCAACTTCAAAGAGGGAGAGAAATACAAACTGTATGATTTCCTAGATCAGCCTAAGCAAACACTGAGCTGATGTCAAAATGTTGTCTACCTGTTATACATCCTACCATCTGCACTGAACCTGAATGAAGATGGTGATGGTTATTCATTCAGGAGCCTTTAGTGTCTCCTTCTGAGCCAACAGGGTTTGCTATACAAATGTGCACTTAGGGACGCTTAAATATAATGTATTAATGGCTCAACAGACCATAACTGCTAAGAAAGAGATATTGTGATCTACCTTGTAAATCTTGCTTAATAATAATAATATTAATCATGTGCCATCAAGTTAATTCTGTCTATTGTGACCTTTCTCAGGCTTTTCTAGGTAGACAATATTCAGAAGTGGTTTACCATGTGTAACTTGCCCAAGGGTAAGCATGTTGGCTTTTCTCTCAGAAGGCACAGTATAGAATCAGACCTTTGGCTCTATAGCCAGATACATAAACCACTGACCTATCCAGACAGCTAAAAATAATGTGCTGCCAAGTCAATTCTGACATGTGTCAACACTTTCCAGGGGTTTTCTAGGTAGTGATTACACAGAAGTGGATTTCCATTCTCTCTTTTTTTGGTAGCATCTTAGGACTGTGCAGCTAGCTCAAGACCACACTTGCTGACTCTTCTCCTTGGAAGCACAGTAAAAAAATTGAACTCCCAACCTCTGGGAGCCAGATTCCTAAACTACAAAGCTAACCAGCCAGTTAAATTTCTCTTAGTTCCCCAATTTGTTGTTGTTCAGTCGCACAGTCGATTCCGACCCTTTGCGACCCCATGGACCATTTTCCTCCAGGCGCCTCTGTCCTCTACCATCCCCCTCAACCCTCCCAGCTCTGTGCCCATTGTGTCTACAATCCCATCTAGCCATCTCATCCTTGGCCTCCCCCTTCTTCTTTTGCCCTCCACCTTTCCCAACATCAATGCCTTCTCAAGTGAATCCTCCCTTCTCATTTGATGTCCAAAGTATTTTAGCTTCATCTTTACTATTTGACCTTCCAATGAGCAGTCAGGGTTAATTTCTTCTAAGATTGACCTATTTGTTCTCCTCGCTGTCCAGGGGACTCTCAAAACCCTCCTCCAGCACCACATTTCAAAGGCATCTATTCTTCTGCGTTCAGCCTTCCTAATTGTCCAGCTCTCACATCCATACATTACTACTGGGAAAACCATTGCTTTGACTATTCTAATTTTTGTTTGCAATGTAATGTCTCTGCTTTTCACTATGTTCCCCATGTTTCTCATCGCTTGTCTCCCAAGAATCAGTCGCCTTTTTATTTCATGGCTGCAATCCCCATCTGCAGTGATCTTTGATCCTAAGAAAGTAAAATCTGTCACTGCTTCTACTTCTTCCCCGTCTATTTTCCAGGAACTGATGGGGCCTGTTGCCATTATCTTGGTTTTCTTGATATTGAGTCTCAAGCCAGCTTTTGCACTCTCCTCCTTCAGCCCAATCAAGAGATTCTTTAGGTCTTCCTCACTTTCTGCCATTAGGGTGGTATCGTCTGCATATCTCAGATTATTGATGTTTCTCCCAGCGATTTTAATCCCATATTGTGATTCCTCCATCCCTGCACTGCGCATTATGTGCTCTGTGTATAGGTTGAATAAGCATGGTGACAAAATGCAGCCTTGTCTTACTCCTTTTCCTATTCCAAACCACTCTGTTATTCCATGTTCTGTCCTAACTGTTGCTTCTTGGTTCATGTACAGATTTCTCAGGAGGCATATGAGGTGCTCTGGTATTCCCATCTCTTTAATTACTTGCCACATCTTGTTGTGGTCCACACAGTCAAATGCCTTAGTGTAGTCAATAAAACAAAAGTAAACTTGTTTCTGGTATTCCTTTGTTTTCTCCATGATCCAGCGTATGTTGGCGATGTGGTCTCTAGTCCCCCTGCCTCTTCTGAAACCAGCCTGCACCTCTGGTAATTCTCTCTCCACATGCTGCTGAAGTCTGTCCTGTATTATCTTGAGCATCACCTTGCTGGCATGTGGGATGAGCGCGATTGTTCGATAATTTGAACATTCTTTGGCATTGCCCTTTTTTGGGATCGGGACGTATACTGATCTTTTCCAATCCTGTGGCCACTGTTTTGTTTTCCAAATCTGCTGGCATATTGAATGCAGTAATTTGACGCCATCATCTTTTAGCGCTTTGAAAAATTCAACTGGGATACCATCATCTCCACTAGCTTTGTTGTTTGCAGTGCTCTTTAGGGCCTTTATGACTTCGCTCTCCAGGATGTCTGGCTCAAGTTCAATTTCTTCATCATTGTGATTATCAGGAGTGTTGAGGTCCTTTTTGTAAAGTTCCTCTGTGTACTCTTTCCATCTTTTCTTAATTTCTTCTGCATCAGCTAGCTCCTTTCCGTCTTTGTCCCTTATCATGGTCATTTTTGCTTTAAATGTTCCCTTGATTTCCCCAATTTTTTTGAAAAGATCTCTGGTTCTGCCTCTTTTGTTGTTTTCCTCCATTTCTCTGCACTGTTCTTTTAGGTAGTTTTCCTTATCTCTCCTTGCTTTTCTTTGAAATTCTGTGTTCAAATGGTTGTAGTTATCTGATCATTATGTCAAAGGTGAGTTGCAACTCCACTTAGCTACCTGGAGCTTTATCACTCTTGGACTTGCTTAACTAGTTTAATTAACTCATTGCTATTTATATGTTTAAACCTTCCCCATTCTTTGCACTTTTCAGGACTTTTTATATTCTGAATCTGAATAATGCAAAGGAGTCTGGGTCTTTGGAAGGGTGTGTGTGCAGAAGGAACAGATCCATCGAGGATTTAACACAGAACTAAATATTTATTAGTTTCAATTTGGGTCCAGCTTACATTTTTCCTGCAGAAATAAACAGACTTAAAATGTGCAGATTTTAATGAATATTTGCATTATCATGACATTGTTTTCTTTGGCAGCTATTTCTCTACCACCTCCTCTCTACCAGATGTTTTGTATGTTGAATACATGGATGATCCCACCCAACCAATAGAGGATGTCATTGAGAATGAGACAGTGTTAGAATGTCACCTCTGACATAACATCATTGGGCATAAGAACACAACCAATCTGTACATCTCAGCCCATGGGGCCCCGAGTGATGCTGTCAAAGTCCTAACCAGGTGTCTGGAGGCTGTTCAGGTCTGGATGGGGGACAACGGGTTACAGCTGAATCCTGGCAAGACAGAGTGGCTATGGATCAGGGGCCCCATGATTTCCTGAGAGCTACCATCTTTGGTCCTGGCTGGGGCTTCTTTACCCCAGTCAGATCCGGTGCGTGATTTGGGGGTTCTTCTGGACTCACGGCTACTGCTCGAGGAGCAGGTGGCAGCCGTGGCTAGGAGGGCCTTTGCACTACTTCGTGTTATCTACCAATTATGCCCACTCTTGGACCGGGACTCCTTGATCACGGTCACTCTGGTCTCCTCCAGATTGGATTATTGTAATGTGCTCTACATGGGGCTGCCCTTGGCGACCATCCGGAGGCTTCAGTTGGTCCAGAATGCGGCTGCTTGGGTGGTGATGGGGTGTGGGCATTATGCGCATGCCTCACCGCTGCTTCGGGAGTTGCATTGTGTTGTGTCCTAAAAGCCTGTACCTTTAAACAATGTACCTATCCATGTGTATCCAATGTAGCCTTTTCTATGTGAACATTGTAACCTCCAGCTGAATAACTGTAACCTTAATAGGACGCGAGCTAGTGACCACTAGATGGCAATAGCGAGCGTCCAAGCTCATTGGTCCAAGACTCACCTAGAACAACAGCGCGGGAAGATTCCCGCCACTACCTTCACCTGGACAAGAAGGGCGTGACCTGCAATGACGTCACGCCGCCTGTAGCCAATAGGCTATCAAGGAGCCACATTCAAATGTATAGCCACTGTATATATTGAGCTGTTCGTCCGCCATTACCTCATGTTCCCTCTGACCAGCATGTAATAAAGTTGTGTTAAGCCAGCTCTTCGGCTGTCCTGGTGTCTTTGGTCCCATACACCAAATTGGCGACGAAGGTGGGATCGTGGCTGCCCACGGGACAAAGACATACGCCGGTTTCGACATCAAGAAACCGCAAGATTGGGAACTCTTCGAAATGGACTTCCAAGGTGCGCTGGTGGAGTTCGAGGTGACGGACGAGGCAAAGAAGAAAGCCATCCTCACCAGAATGCTCGGGCACGACGGAAAGAGAGTACTGATTGACCTCATCGCACCCAAAAAGGCGGCTGAATTCAAGGCAAAAGAGCTCCTGACGGTGCTGAGAGACCATTTCCGGCCCTCGATAGCGATGTTTCCCGCTCGGAGCGCGTTTTGGAGGCGAGTCCAAGCGCCTGATGAGTCGGTCGCCGCTTTCGTAGCGGCCCTGCGCCTGGCTGCCAGCCCGTGCAAATGGGAGAATTTGGAAGTCACCCTCAGGGACTGCGTGCTATGCGGCCTGAAGGACGCCGAGATTCAGCACATGCTAATGAATCAGGAGCCGCCCCCCACGTTGCAGGAGGTCCTGAAAGCGGCACAGGCCACGGAAGCCACGAAGGCAGGGGTGCAAGAGCTCCAGGACTGGCGGCCGAAGGCCGACAAAGCAGAGAGTTCGGTGCACGCAGCCCGGCGAACTTCGAAATCGTCCGCCGAAAGCAGCGACGACGAGGACGTCCGGAGGGTCCGAAAGGAGGGCCGGCGTTGCGACGGCTGCGGGGCAGCTCACGACCGTGCCAGGTGCCCGTTCAGAAAGGCCGAGTGCCACAACTGCGGGCGACGCGGGCACATAGCCAAAGTCTGCAGACAACGGCGCAAGGACCGGAGGAGCTCGCCCGACCGCCCAGCGAGGGACTGGAGGAGCTCGCCCGACCGCCCAACGAGGCCAGACCGCTCAACGAGACTAAAGGATGGCGCCCGGCCCACGAGGAAGCAGGACGGCGTGGGCCGCATCTCCGACGACAGCGACGACGACGCCCCGGTTTTCAGCGTGTCTATGGGACACCCCCGTTACTTTGTTGAGGTACTGGTGCAAGGGGCCCCTGTTAGGATGGAGATTGACTCTGGCTCCTCTTACTCCATTATTTCCCAGAGGGAGTTTTTGAGAATCGCCCCCCGCGTACGGCCCAAGCTCAAAGCGTTGAGGTCCACGCTTCGGGACGTGCAAGGGAACAGTATCCCGGTGTTGGGGGTTGGGAATTTCCAGGTTCAGTACAAGCGGCACGCCGCGGAACTCCCCCTAGTCGTTCTTAAGGGAGGTAATTGCAGCCTCCTCGGGACTCAATGGTTTCAGCCCCTGGGTCTGTTCATTGGGGGGGTGCACGCCATTGGGTCTGACCTGATACAGGAGGTGTGCGACGCGCACCCCGAAGTCTTCAAGAAGGGACTTGGGAAATTCAATGGACCCCCAGTAACGTTCGACCTGGACCCGGAGGTCCGCCCAATCAGACTTAAACCGCGCAGGGTGCCTTTTGCACTCAAGGACAAAATAGAGGTGGAACTGGACAAATTAGTGGGCCAGGGGATTCTTGTTCCTGTTGATTCCGCGGAGTGGGAAACTCCAATTGTCACAGCATTGAAGGCCAATGGGGAGGTTCGCATTTGCGCCGATTATAAGTGCACCATTAATAAGGCAATCCGCCCTAATGCCTACCCGGTGCCGGTGGTCAGCCATTTGCTAGCCAGGTTACATGGGGGAAAGTGTTTCGCTAAGCTCGACCTGGCACAGGCCTATCAGCAACTCATGGTAACCCCTGCCGCAGCTGCTGCACAGACCATAATCACACATAAGGGGGCGTTCCAGGTGACGCGCCTCCAATTCGGCGTGAACTCGGCGCCTGGAATTTTCCAGTCGCTCGTGGAACGCCTCCTCAAAGGGCTGGACGGCGTTTTACCATATTTTGATGACGTATTGATAACGGGGGGGAGTGAGGTTGAGTTGGCTAAAAGGCTAAACAAGGTCCTGGCGGCGTTCGAACGGGCGGGGTTGAGGTTGCGAAAAGACAAATGTGTCTTCTTCGCGAAGGAGGTTGAGTTCTTAGGGTTCCGAGTAACACCCGAGGGGATCAAACCATCCAAATCCAAGGTTGCCGCCATCAAGAAAGCCCCTCGCCCCACATCCAAGCCCGAGTTGCAGTCATTCCTAGGGCTCTTAAATTTCTACCACTCCTTCCTTCCACGGAAGGCTGCGGTGGCTGAGCCGCTTCACAAGTTGCTCAAGAAAGATGCGGCATGGATGTGGGGCGATGACCAGGAGAGGGCATTCACGGAACTGAAACAACTCCTGGCGTCTGACGCCATTCTGACCCATTTCGACCCCAAACGGCCGGTGGTACTGATCTGTGATGCATCCCCGGTGGGGGTGGGGGCAGTGTTATGCCACGTGTTGGAAAACGGGAGGGAGGCCCCAATAGCGTTCTACTCCAGGTCCCTGTCCCAAGCGGAGAGAAACTACGCCCAAACAGACAGGGAGGCGCTGGCGATAGTTGTGGGGACCAAAAAATTTCACGATTTTCTGTATGGCCGCCCCTTCACCATCGTGACTGATCACAAGCCCCTACTAGGCATTTTTACCGCAGATAAGCCCACGCTGCAGATCCTGTCCCCGAGAATGCTTAGGTGGGCCATTTTTCTCAACGCCTACCAGCACGCGTTGGTGTACCGGCCCGGGAAAGAGATCAGCCATGCGGACGCTCTATCGAGGTCCCCCCTCCCCCTAACGCCCAGCCAGGTGAGCAAGGGGGAGTGGGACCATCAGGTTCTCATGATAGAGGTGCTGGATTCGCCCCCCGTAGTGCCCGCCGACATTGCCACAGCGACAAGAAAGGACAAGACGTTGGCGGCGGTTTGCTCCTGGTTACAGAAAGGGTGGCCGGCGTCTTCCCCAGCAGAGGAATTCGCCCCATTTTTTAGGAAGAAGCTGGAACTGTCCCTAGAGAGGGGGTGCCTCTTGTGGGGGCAGCGGGTGGTGGTCCCTACATCCCTTCGACCGCGGGTGCTTAAACTGCTGCACGTCAGCCACCCCGGAATCGTGCACTCCAAAGCGCTGGCCCGAAGCTACTTTTGGTGGCCCCAGTTAGACGCCGACATCGAGCACATGGTCGGCACTTGTGAGAGTTGCCAATGCTCCAGACCAGAGGAGGCCCGTCTTCCCCACAGGGAGTGGGACGCAGCTAAGGAGCCGTGATCCCGGATACACATAGACTTCGCGGGCCCGTTCCGAGGAACCCTGTTTCTCCTTGTTGTGGACGCCTTCTCCAAGTGGTTGGAGGTCATCCCAGTCACGAGCACCTCCTCGGCCGCGACAATTAAGCATTTGCGGAGAATTTTTTCCACGTTCGGCATACCCGACACCCTAATTAGCGATAACGCTAGTTGCTTCACGTCCGCTGAGTTCAGGGCATTCACTGAGATTAACGCCATCCGGCACATCACCTCCACCCCTTTCCACCCGGCCACCAATGGCCAAGTGGAGCGCCTCGTACGCACCACGAAGGACGCGCTGCGGCGCATGGGCCCCGGGGACCTCAACCTGCAAGTGTGTCAGTTTCTGCTAGGGTACAGGGTGACCCCGCTAGCGTCAGGCTACTCCCCTGCGGAGCTTTTAATGCGCAGGAAGCTGACCACCATACTCACTAGACTAGATCCCACGAGAGTTGAGGACAAGGGGAGGAACATAGGGTTAGAAGCCACCAAGAGTTTCGGCGTGGGTGCCCCGGTACATTGCAGGAACTACGCCAGCGCGGGGCCAGCCTGGGTGCCGGGGGTGGTCGTGGAACAAACCGGTCCCGTTTCGTACCACATGGAGACCAACACAGGTCTACTTTGGCGGCGACACACGGACCAGCTCCGGAGCCGGGTCCCAGGAAATCAGGGCACCGAAAAAACGGATACAAATTCAGCGTTAGGGTTCTCCCCCACCCGTTTAGCCCAAGGGGGAGGAGAGGGGGGTCCAGAGTCCCCACCAAGGGGGGAGGAGAAGGAATTTGTCCTCGTAGATATCCCGCGGGATCCCCCAACAGAGTTTGATTTTGATTTTCAGAACCGGGGGGGTTTTTCGGAGTGGTCCCCCACCCATCCAAGTGAGAAGAGGGGTTTTACGTTAGTCCCTGGTGCCCCCGGTTCAACCACAACAGAATCTACCCTTTCCCCTAAAACTGCAAAACCGCAGCAAACCGCTAACAAGTCTCCCTCTCCCATTACAGGACAAGGGTCCAGGGAACAAGGAAGCGGGAGCGGCCCCCGGGTGGGCCAACCCACATCGCGGCCCAAACGCGAGTGCAATAAACCATCTTGGCTAAGAGACTTCGTCTCATCCTAGGGGGGGGGGTGTTGTGTCCTAAAAGCCTGTACCTTTAAACAATGTACCTATCCATGTGTATCCAATGTAGCCTTTTCTATGTGAACATTGTAACCTCCAGCTGAATAACTGTAACCTTAATAGGACGCGAGCTAGTGACCACTAGATGGCAATAGCGAGCGTCCAAGCTCATTGGTCCAAGACTCACCTAGAACAACAGCACGGGAAGATTCCCGCCACTACCTTCACCTGGACAAGAAGGGCGTGACCTGCAATGACGTCACGCCGCCTGTAGCCAATAGGCTATCAAGGAGCCACATTCAAATGTATAGCCACTGTATATATTGAGCTGTTCGTCCGCCATTACCTCATGTTCCCTCTGACCAGCATGTAATAAAGTTGTGTTAAGCCAGCTCTTCGGCTGTCCTGGTGTCTTTGGTCCCATACACCAAACACTGGCTTCCGGTTTGCCTCCAGGGGCAATTCAAGGTGCTGGTTTTGACCTTTAAATCCCTACGTGGCATTGGGCCGGGGTACTTAAGAGACCGCGTTACCACTAGGTGGTCAGCCCATCCTACTAGGGCAGACAGGAGGGGCTCAGTGGTGGTCCCATCTGTGAAGCAAGTCCACCTAAGTGGGGCCAGGAAGAGAGCCTTCTCCATATCTGCCCCTGCCCTGTGGAACCTCCTTCCTCCAGAATTGCATCTCCAGTCGGATCTTCTCCCCTTTAGAAAAAATGTTGAAGACCTGGCTATGTCAGCGGACTTGGGGTATGTGTGACTCTTTTGCACAAGCCCGCTGGATCATTTAGCATTCTAAGGGATCCGGTTCTTTCACTGTCTGTGGATTGTTTTTGTCATTTTATGCTGGGTGGGGGTGGGTGTTTTTTAGCTACAACTTGTGTAGTTTTTTATGTATTTTAGGCTGTTTTTTAGTGTGTTGGTTTGGGGTTTTTAATATTATTGTCTTACTTGTGTTTTTACTGTATTTTGTATATGCTGTTAGCCACCCTGAGTGATGTTTTTCATCAGGAGGGTGAGATAGAAATTTACAAACAAACAAACAAACAAATAAATAAATATAAATAAACCTGATTCTACAAAAGAATGCCATTATTGAAGGGAAACAAAGAATACTGAAAGTGAGAGGAATTTTGGGAAATAAATTCACATTTCTGGAAGGAAGAGAGGGAAAACACTAAAGAAAGGAAGGTGTTTTAGATTTCATCTCAGACTACACACACACACAAGCAATTTTGTGCCAGCACAAATGTAATACTAGTGCATGCTCTGCATTGCACTTTATATTATGTGCTGTCTTTAGACCAAGCATAGCACATTTCAGCCTAGAAGTATTTTTCATACACAACACATGATGCACAAAAATGCAACTTGCCCTTTACTAATATGCCTGACAGCTTTTTCATCCCGGTTCCAGGCCAAACTGTACTTTATCTCCTCTATTAGTTAAATCACTGTTTTTGAATTCTCGCAGTTGCCTTTCATTGATCTCATTTAGACTTGTCTTTGTTGTTTTGAAGAAAGAAGCTTGAACTTCGGCTGTGGCTGCTGCCTTGCCTAAGGAGCACACAAAGGTTTAAATTGCATCGTTGCAATGCATTATGGCACTGCAGCCTAAAGACATTACTTGTTTTAACTGGCAACCTGCCTGTACGAATGGAGGAAGCAAATTGCCTCTTTGCTGAACACTTAGACAAGGTACTGATTTAACAACACTGGACAAGCAGCTGGGAGCTGTGCTGTCAGCCTGTCACACACTGACAAATCTGTTGTTCATATTCAGGCAGGATGTTGCAGTTAGATTGCCATACATACCATCCATCTACTACAGACACTGCAAAGAATAGTCTCGTCTCCTGAAGACAGACAACACACTGTGCGTGGGTATATCTTTTCAATGGAATCTAAACAACAAAATGATTTGGGTTTTTATTAGTCCAGCCCTTCTTCAATACAAGCAATAGGTCACTTGATTCTGTATTTTCTTCCTTTTCCTTTTCTTTGCATCCTGAATTTTCTGACAACATGCTGATTCCATGGCTCTCACCAGAAGCAACATATTTCTCAATGGGGAACCTTGTTTCTTTTGCTGCAAACCTGATCTAAAGAACAAGATTGTTGAAAATATTTAGATTTTCTACCTTCATTTGGGGGCAGGATGGGCTTGCTGTGCCTTTCAACAGGTACATGGCAGGCAGAAATGTAACAGGTGATACTTTTTCCCCAGGAATGAGATCATATGGTAGCAAAAGAGGCACTAGTGCATACCTGTGGTATATGAAGCTGCTAAAGGCACTAGAGCAATGTAGGGGGACAGGGTATAATTTTTCAAATAATCCCAAGTGTAGGGGTGGCATTTTTGGAAGTATTCAGACATAACATTTTTCAACCTCTTTTCAACCTCTTCATAAATGATCTAGAGGTAGGAGTAAAAAGCAAGGTAGCCAAATTTGCTGACGACACTAAATTATACAGGGTAGTGAAAACTGTGAGAGATTGTGAGGAGCTCCAGAGGGATCTCTTGACACTGGGGGAGTGGGCAAAACAGTGGCAAATGAGCTTCAACATTAGTAAGTGCAGAGTGATGCATGTTGGGGCAAAGAACCCCAATTACATTTATAAACTGATGGGGTCTGAACTCTCTGCGACAAACCAGGAAAGGGACCTTGGTGTCCTGGTGGACAACTCAATAAAGTTGTCAACCCAGTGTGCCTCAGCAGTGAAAAAAGCAAACTCAATGCTAGGGATCATTAGGAAGGGTATAGAAAATAAGTCAGCAAGTGTCATTTTGTCTCTTTATAAATCTATGGTGAGGCCCCATCTGGAATACTGTGTACAGTTCTGGTCGCCATACCTCCAGAAGGATATTATGGAGCTGGAAAAAGTGCAGAGGAGGGCAACCAGAATGATTAGGGGACTGGAACACCTTCCTTACCATCTGAGGCTGCAACGGTTGGGCCTCTTCACTCTTGAACGACGACGTCTAAGAGGTGACCTGATTGAAGTTTATAAAATCATGCGCGGTGTGGAGAAAGTAGATAAGGAAAAACTGTTTTCCCAATTGCATAACACTAGAACTAGGGGACACTCCATGAAACCTTTGGGTACTAGTTCTCAAACAAATAAGAGAAAGTACTTTTTCACCCAGAGGATTACCGGTCTATGGAACTCCCTGCCAGAAGAAGTGGTGACAGCTGTCAGTCTTGACAGCTTTAAGAAAGGATTAGACAAGTTCATGGAGGACAAGGGTATCAATGGCTATAATTATGGATACTTAAGGACAACCTCCGGGTTGGAGAGATAGGCAGGATATCTCTCAATGCCATTTCCAGGGAATCCTAAGCAGGTGAAGGCATCTCCTTGGGAATACCCTGAAGCAAATGGTGAGCCACTGTGTGAGACAGAATGCTGGACTGGATGGGCTGTGGCCTGTTCCAGCAAGGCTGTTTTTATGTAACATGTATACAATAAATGAAATCGGTGTGCGTTTCCAGTTTCTGGCACTTTTTAATTAAGTGCCCATGAATACTGATGGGGTAGCCTCTGTGGGACTGCAGTGTCTTAAGTGGCTAAGACGCTGACTGGGAAGCGGAAGGTCAGCAGTTCGATTCCCGAGTACTGCAGGACGGAAATGAGCTCCCGTCTTCGTCCCAACTCCTGCCAACCTAGCATTTCGAAAGCAAGAAATTGCAAGTAGATAAATAGGGACCACTTCGGTGGGAAGGTAACAGCATTCCGTGCGCTCCGGTGTCTAGTCATGCCTGCCACATGACCACGGAAACATCTGCAGAAGCAGACAGCGCTGGCTCTTCAGCTTAGAAACAGAGATGAGCACTGCACCCTAGAGTCGGATACGACTGGCTTTCGAGCAAGGGAAAACTTTACCTTTACCTTTAGCCTCTGTGGAACCTTGCATGATTAAATGATCTGTAGATTTTTAAAAAGAAACTCAGAACATATAGCATTTTAGCATATTAATCAATATCTATACAATTACAAGGAACTGTGGTGGCTTAGTGGTTAAGACGCTGAACATGATGACTGGAAGGTCAGCAGGTCAGCAGTTCGAGACCAGGGCACTGCACGACAGAGTGAGCTCCCATCTCGGTCTCAGAACACTGTTACCTTTCCCACTGAAGCAGCATTTATTTATCTACTTCCAATTTTGGAGCTCTAGAAACCCTGCTATAATGCCTTTTAAAAACAAGGGGCAGACAACTACTACCACCAATGTGTAATTCATCTGTGTGAACTGCCTCTAATTAATGAGTTACTTGTCATGTTACAAAGCATTTTCCCAGTTGTGCCACAGATGCATGTTTAGTAATGTGACTAGTGTATTACCTGCAGTGAGCTTTACAATACAATTCATATTTGAATTGGTTGCCAATGGGATCCTAAGTAACAACTTGTTCTAATCCAACTGGTTTGGTATTTTCCTGCTTTAAACATCCCAGAGATCTCATTGGATCCTGCATTTAAACAAATTGGTAGTAATGCTAAGTTAAAAGTCATTACCAATCAGACCATGTTAAAGGTTAAATCAATGCAAATGAAAAACAAAGAGGTCTTCTTCTCTCATAATTCTTGGGGGTGGGGAGCAAAACTCTTTTCTGAGCCTTCCACGTGACACACTCTGCCTAGCTTTTCTGTATGCAATGATAACATCATTTTCCCAGCTTCATAAAACCACTTGGTGTTCCCTGCTCAATCCTGAGATCACAGTGAATTTTGATTGATGGAAAGATTACCTAATAAACCGTCACTACAAACTAATTAATCACTTTGAATACAAGGCTAAATTGGCAAGCATTAAAGAGCAAAAGAGCTGGGTGTTGGAAGGCCATTTTCAAATGACCTTAGTTAAAAGCCAAGTATAGCTTGCTGAAAAATGCTACCAACAGTGCCTCTAGTAAGGGCCCTTCTTCACTAGAATTGCTGGTTTAAACAAGGCTGGAATAAGAATGAGCTAAAAGCCCTCCATGCCTTGTGCCTTTTACACACCATCTCCCCATATATATGTATATGTATGTGTGTGTGTGTGTGTGTGTGTGTGTGTGTGCGCGCGCGCGTGTGTGTGTGCGTGCGTGCGTGCGTGTATGCTAGCTGATTGCCTGGCCTTACCGGGGTTTTTTTAATTGTGGGAAGGTATGTCCCTTCATATGATATGTTTATCTGGTTATTTTGTGTGTGTGTGTGTGTGTGTTTGGGATGCAGATGCAGGTTTTTTTGTCATAGATGGTTTGCTGTGTGCTCCGGTGTGTATTCATGCCTGCCACATGACCACGGAAACGTCTGCAGAAGCAGACTGATCCATGTGTTGATGGAGGCTTACTGGAATGTGGAAGGTGAGCAGTTCGATTCTTGAGTATCGCAGGATGGAATGAGCTCCCGTCTTTCTCCCAACTCCTGCCAACCTTTTTGTTCTAAAGCAAGGAATTGTAAGTTGATAAATAGGCACCACATTGTTGGGAATGTAAAAAGCATTATGTGGGCTCTGGTGTCTAGTCATGCCTGCCACATGACCACGGAAACGTCTGCAGAAGCAGACTGATTTTGTGTTGATGGAGGCTTACTGGAATGTGCCTATTACTTATGGGTTTGTTTGTTTGTTTTTTTGAGGGGGCTCAACCCGTGGGGTGGGTTGGCTTGGGGAGGGTTTTTTTCATTTTTGCCTCCCCCCACACCATTTGTGATGCCCCATGGCTCTCAGTGAAGGAACCTAGGCAGACTCACCCCGGCATGATGATGAGGAAGGAATGGTAGGTATTTAGGAGTAAAGGAGGACAGGAGGGTAAGAATGAGGGAGGGAAAGAAAAAAGGAAGGGGAGAAGAACGGCTGGAGGTAGGGAAGAAAGGATGAGAGCTAACTGTATGTTTAGGTTTTTCGGACCCTGATACACCCCAACACACAGTCAGTCAGTCTCTCTCAGTCTCTCTCTCTCTCTCTCTCTCTCTCATATTCAGGCACACACACACACACAAGTAACTGATCCAAAACCCACTGTCTTGTGCATTGTCTTGCACACACACAGAGACACACGCTCCCTGTCTCTCTGTCTCTCACAGCATTGATATAAATTGAAAGTGTCTTGTTCCAGTGCTGTAGAGGCTTAAATGGAATGGATTTGTTCCATCCGCATCAGGACCTTGCCCCATCAGTCATTCACTGTCAAGTTCAACCAATTGCAGTTCAAGAGGCAAATTAGCTCTCTCCAACATTCTGTTTCCAGGCCTGGCTAGATACTCTCCGGAATTCCAGGACCTTTGCCTGTCAGTCATTCACCCTCAAACAATCACAGTCCAGCATGCGAATCAGCTCTCTCAAACATTCTGTTTCCAGGCCTGGCTGTTAAACTGCTGTTTTTCTCCCATGGCACCATGGGAGGTGTAGTTTCTGTTCTTTTCCACATTTTGTGGGTCTTAGGCCCTACTCCCGGCCCCCAAACCCTCACAGGGATGTTTCCAGTTGGGCAAGATAAATGTGGCCGGCTCATTATGGGATAGGCTGGGTGGATTTAAATGAAAAATTTCTAGCTCTGCTTTGAAAATATTTTGCCATTCTAAAATCAAGAACTTGCAAATTTTGCTTTTTTGAGCTACAACTCTCATTGGCTGAAATTCTGTTGCTTCACGCAGTAAGCTACACTAGAGCAGGTCCATCGAATCAATGGATTTTTGTTAGCCAGTGTGGGGTTAGTAAGTATGTTCCATTGCTTTGACGCACCCTCTTCCAACAACACAAGAGGCGACTTTACACATGGACATCACCAGATGGCCAACATCAAAACCAGATTAATTACATACTCTGTAGCCAAAGATGGAAAAGCTCCATACTGTCAGCAAAGACAAGACCTGGAGCAGACTGTGGCTCAGATCATAATTTACTGGTTGCAAAATTCAGGCTAAGACTGAAGAAAATAGTGAAGACAATTTGACTACACAGGTATGACCTAGACAATATCCCTAAGGAATACACAGTGAAGGTGTGGAACAGATTTAATGGCTTAGACTGGATGGACAGAGTACCAGAAGAATTATGGACAGAGGTTCAGGACATCATACAGGAGGCAGCAAGTAAAACCATACAAAAAGAAAAGTCATAAGAAAGCAAAGTGGCTGTCTGATGAGGCTCTTAAAATAGTGGAGGAAAGAAGGAATGCAGAAGGTAAAAGTGAAAGAGAAAATTTCAATCAATTGAATACAGATTTTCAAAGAAAGGCAAGGAGAGATAAGGAAACCTTAAATGAACAGTGCAAAATGGTAGAGGAAAACAATAGAGGTGGAAGGACTAGAGATCTTTTCCAAAAAAATGGGGAAATCAAGGGAACTTTTAAAGCAAAAAGGACTGGGATAAGGGACAAAAACGACAGGGATTTAGCTGATGCAGAAGAGATTAAGAAAAGATGGCAAGAGGTCTCAGAAGAACTCTACAAAAAGGACTTCAACACCCCTGACAATCACAGTGATGAGAACTCTGAACTTGAGACAGACATCCTGGAGAGTGAAGTCTGGAGGGCCCTATAAACAACCCCATCCCACCGGTCCCGGTGGGCTCAGGCAAAGGAGGCTGCTGGGAAGGCGCAGCCGCGGTCCTCCGCGGAGGGCACTGCAAACAACAAAGCTAGTGGACATGATGGTATCCCAGTTGAATTATTCAAAGCCCTAAAAGATGGTGAAATTAAAGTATTGCATTCTATATGCCAGCAGATTTGGAAACCACAACAATGGCCACAGGATTGGAAAAGGTCCAAAAAAGGGCAATGCCAAAGAATGCTCAAATTATTGAACAATTGTGCTCATCCCACATGCTTGCAAGGTCATGCTCAAGATAACACAGGACAGGCTTCAGCAGCATGAAATAGAGAATGACCAGAGGTGCAGGCTGGGTTCTGAAGAGATAGGGGAACTAGAGACCACATTGCCAAAATACATTGGATCATGGAAAAAACAAAGGAATATCAGAAACAAGTCTACTTCTATTTCATTGACTACGCCAAGGCCTTTGACTGTGTGGACCACAATAAAATGTGACAAGCAATTAAAGAAATGGGCATACCAGAACACCTTATCTGCCTCATGAGAAATCTGCACATGAGTAAAGAAGCAACAGTTAGGACAGGATACAGAATGATGGAGCGGTTTGGAATAGGAAAAGGAGTAAGATAAGGCTGCATTTTTGTCACCCTCTTATTCAACTTATATGCAGAGCGCATAATGCAAGCGCGGCGCCAAAATGGCCGCCGCGCTCTTTGCGGGCCCCCCCCCACCGGACGAAGGCATCCGGGTAGTTAGGGGGCGTGGCCAGCACCCTTATATAAGGGGCGGCCATGAGGCAGCCGAGCTGCCATTTTGCGAAGCGACGGAGCGGAGAAGTTTTTCCCTCTTACCTCCGTCGCTCTTGCCTTTCATAGGGAAGCCTCTGGCTGCTAATTTTCTTGACTTTCCCGGCTTCCCATCGTTTAGCTGCTATGCCCTCTAAGAAGAAGGCGACTGCGAACGCGGCTCGTTCTGCACGGAGGCGCCAGCCGGGTCGGAGGACCGCGGCTGCGCCTTCCCAGCAGCCTCCTTTGCCTGAGCCCACCGGGACCGGTGGGATGGGGCTAATTGCCCCTTGGCCCGAGGCGGGGTGTCCGCGTACCGGCCCAGCTGGGGCCACGGCCCCCGGCCCGCAAGCAGTGGCCACTGCCTCTGGCATGGCCCATTCTGCGGGGCCTTCTTCCATTTGGTGCGCAGCTTCCTGCGGGGGGTTTCAGCCATGGGGGGTGGCTGGGTTCCCTCCCCTGGCAGGGTACCCCCCCGGCCCTGCAGGGGCCGGGCCTGGGGTCATGGCCGTATATGGGCCACGGGGTCCAGGGACCTGGACTGGCGCCTGCAGCCAGTGGGCCGGCTGGCCCTTTGCCCCCACTTGGCTTAGGGGGCTACGTTAGTGTTGAGGCCCTTCTGGCCCGCGTTGCGGCCCTCGAGGCATCCCTCGCGAGGGTTAACCACTCGGGGGTGCCTTTTGGCGTGCAGGTTGATCCTTTGTCTGCCGGGCAGCGGCAGGCAGCACGACGGGTCGAGCTGCCTGAGGCGTGTGGGCTGGTTTCGGCCACTGCCTCGCAGCTCCCCACTCAACAGGCTGTTGCTGGTCAGGCCCCTTCGACGAGCTCAATTGTGGTCGTGAGCTCCGACGCCCCCAGCGGGCCGGAACCCCCGGTGGGGGCGGCCCGTGGGGGTGCAGCATGTGAGTATGCGGTTCAATCTAGTTCACCCACACACCTACCCACGTTGGGGGGGGGGCATTCCAGTGGCCGTGGCCTCGCATGGGTGGTGCGACGGTTCAGTCGCCGACGTCCCACCCGGTGACTTCACCTCTCACCCAGGGCCCCGTTTGGGTGGTACCTCTTATTCAGTCGGGAATGTGTTAGGGGTGGCCGGGTTGGTCCAGGCTCCTTTCCGGATCCCGGTGGTTCCCACCGTGCCGGTGTCGGCATTGCCGACAGCAGGGTGTACCTTGCCCCTGGGGGACCATTTGGCCTAGGCCGCCAAAGAGAAGATCTGGCATGGGGAGTATGTAGACATCTTCTCCCTTCTTAACAGAGAGCCCACCAAGGAGGAGAGGGAGGGGCAGGATGAGAAGGATAAGGAACGAGCATGTCGTCGTAAGCCGCCACGTACGTGGGCCAATTGGTTGACGGCGTACCTCATATACATGGCAGTTTACCTCAGGGCCCGGCCGGATCTGGCAATTCCGATGGTCCAGTATTTGGACAACATTTACCGGGCGATGGTAGACTTCCCGGGCCCGTCGTGGTTGGCTTACGACGAGGAATTCGTATGCGGATTCCCCTGCACCCTGAGATGAGGTGGGATGAGCCCTGCCAGAAGCTGTGGCTTCTGTACATGACTCCCACGCGCCCTGCACCTGGGGAAAGATACCATTGTGGACATGCGGTCCAGCGTGCGGTCCCAGCACAGACACCCTGCCAGGTGGCGGGGCAGGGGGTTCATGCCCGCCTGCTGTGCTGGACTTTCTCGTCCAATGGTTCCTGCAATAGGAAGAATTGCCGGTACAGGCATGAGTGTCCCTCTTGCGCTGGCCCCCATGCGGCCTCCGCCTGCCCCAGGCCTGGAGGGGTGCGGGGCAAGGGTAGGGGCGGACAAGGGGTTGGCAAGACTGCCGCAGAGGGAGCTGGTCCACCGAAAGGCCCCCTCCCCAATTAATGTGGACATGTTGGAGCGTTGGCTCGCATCATACCCGAAGGGGGCAGATGCGGTTTACCTGCTTCAGGGTTTTCGACTGGGGTTCCGTATTCCTTTCCAGGGTGATAGGTCCCCCCAAGATGCCCCCGACCTTTTGTCCCTTAAGGGGAGGGAGGAGGTGGCTGCCGCCAGCATTTCTAAGGAGGTTGATGCGGGCAGGGTCGCTGGCCCTTTCCCTGCACCCCCGTTCCCCAACCTTAAAGTGTCACCCTTGGGCTTGGTGCCCAAGGAGTCACCGGGCGAGTTCCGCCTGATCCATCACTTGTCCTACCCAGCCGGCCGATCGGTCAATGATGCTATCCCTGATGACCTTTGCTCGGTCAGGTATACATCTTTTGGCAAGCGCTGTGCATGGTGGCCCGGGTGCGCTGTTGGCTAAGTGCGACATTAAGTCTGCCTTTCGCCTCCTGCCGGTTCACCCGGGTGACTTTGAGTTGCTGGGTTTTTAAGTTCCGGGGTGAATATTATTTTATAAGGCCATGCCTTTTGGCTGTTCCATATTGTGCTCGGCCTTCGAGCGTTTTAGTACCTTCCTACAGTGGGCTTTTGTCCGCAGGTCTGGGTCCCGGTCTGTAGCCCATTACCTGGATGATTTTTATTCGGGGGTGAACGGGGCTGGGACACGTGCACACGTCTCCTCAACACATTTCAGACGCTAATGGAGGAACTGGGTGTCCCTTTAGCACCCGAAAAGACCGAGGGCCCATCTACACAGCTAGTCTTCCTGGGGTGGAGATTGACACGGTAGCGCAGGCTTCTAGGTTACCAGGGGATAAGGTGTCAAGGATAGTGGCCCTTATCTCGGACTTGCTTGCTAAACGCAAGGCATCACTGCGGGAACTGCAGGTGCTGCATGGTCACCTTAATTTCGCTTGCAGGGTGGTCGCACCGGGCAGGGCATTTGCTCGGCGCTTGTGCTACGCCATGACAGGCTTGTCCAGGCCCCACCATAGGGTGAGACTAACCCAGGGCATTAAGGCAGATATGCTTATCTGGCTCCAATTCTTGAGGGAGTTCAATGGGGTGTCATTTTGGAGGTCTGACCTTCTGGCTTCCCCTCGTTTCCAGATACAGTCCGGTGCCTCTGGGTCCCTGGGTTATGGGATGTACTTCAATGGGAAGTGGGCCTATGGTGGGCGGCCATCAGCCTGGTCGGGTACGGGTCGCCTGCGGGATCTTACGTATCAGGAATTTTTCCCATCCTGGGGCCCTTGATGCTATGGGGTGAGGAGTGGGCCAACTCGGTCGTTCATTTCCGGTGTGACAATGCGGCCGTTGTCCACATTGTCAACTCACAGACTCCAAATTACCCAGGGTAATGGACCTGGTGCGCCAGTTTGTATTGCGCAGCCTGTGCCTTAATGTGCTGTTCTGGGCCAGGCATGTCCCGGGGGTCAATAATGATATCGCTGACGCTTTGTCCCGCCTGCAGATCTCCCGGTTCCGCGCCTTGGCCCCGGATGTGGAGGAATTTCCCTCGCCACTCCCGGACGAGATATGGACCTTTGGCAAGGAGAGGTGAACCAGGCGATCGGCATGTCGCTAGCACCACACACGCGTAAGGCGTATCAACACGCATTCAATTCTTTCAGGGCATTCTGCACCCAATTCCGGCTGCCAGATACCTGGCCGATCCCGGTGGCCCATATACTTCAATTCATGGTTGACCTGCATTCCCAGGGCTTTGGACCTTGCACCATAGCATCCAGGCTGTCAGCGCTGGCTTTTATGGCCAAAGTAGGCGGACATGCGGACAGTACCGCTGACTTCCATGTGAGACATGTTTTGGAGGGGTGGGCGCGGGAGCGTGGGTGTAGCCCGGACGACCGCCACCCAATTTCCCCAGGGGTTCTTACCCGACTGGCATGGGGTTGGCAGGACCTATGTTTTGATAGGTATGAGGCAGCCCTGTTTCATGCGGCTACAACGTTGGCCTTTTTTTTTTGGAGCACTCCGCATCAGCGAGCTTGTGATGCTGTCTAAGGCGGATGCAAGTAGTAGGGCACTGGACCTCGAAGATGTATAGGTGGCCAGAGACTGGGCTCAGTTGAGGATACGCTCCTCTAAGACGGATCAGCATGGCGTGGGCAGTGGAGTAAGACTGCTACGGTGTTCTTTGGCAGACATCTGTCCAGTTGGTGCCCTACAGGAGTTCCTTGCACTGCATGGCACGCACCATGGCCCGTTTTTTCTGTCACCAAGATGGGTCTCCCCTTACTAAATTTCAATTTTGGAGAGTGCCGGTAGGAACTAGCCAGTGTTGGCCTCCCTGGGGCTCGTTGCGGCACCCATTCACCCAGGATAGGGGCGGCGTCTACTGCAGCTGTTTTTGGGTACTCCGGGGCTGACATACGCCGCATGGGGGGGTGGGGATCACAATGTTTTCAGTTTGTGTTCGCCCTCTTCAACCGTGAGTACCAGTTTTGTCACTGCACTGTTTCTCCCCCCCTTTTTTCCTTGACAGACCCTGGGTGTCCTTTATTGGGGGGTGCGCCTGCAATGCAAGCGCGGCGCCAAAATGGCCGCCGCGCTCTTTGCGCCCCCCCCCACCGGACGAAGGCATCCGGGTAGTTAGGGGGCGTGGCCAGCACCCTTATATAAGGGGCGGCCATGAGGCAGCCGAGCTGCCATTTTGCGAAGCGACGGAGCGGAGAAGTTTTTCCCCTCCACCTCCTCCCTAGTTAACAGTGTGATATTTTGGTCGCTTCGGGGCTGGGTGGGAATTTTTGGCTGGGACTCACAATTGGCTCTTGGGTCCTGGTTTTTTCGCCCATCCCACACTGTTGCTATGGTTTGATATAGGGGTTTTTCTGTTGCTGCTGTTGACTTTGGTCACATGGGCGGGTAGCACTGGTAAGGTAAACATTTATGACCCACAGGTATCCGGCAGGTTCGCAATTGACTGGACAACACTAGACAGGCATAAGTTGGTTAAACGTTGTCCGGTCAACGACGAACCAGGCGACGGGGTGATGGCTACAGCTAGACAGCATGCATCACCCAGTGATTTCACGGATACGCGTCAGAGGGTGGGGTCATTAGTTAGATATTGACTACGGTCAACAATTTGTTTGTTGTCAACAAACAAATCGATACAAATAGATACATTGTAACAATTGCCGTTGGCAATTTTGTGTGGTACCTTACCAGTATTACTTCGACCTGCTTGCCTTAAGAATTATAATTGGTCAATTACCAATAGAAATTTATAATTCGGACTAGGGCATGAATCAATAAATGTGGCCCAATGCCGTTATCCACTTTCATCGGTGTCTGAGTCCTTTATTGGGGGGTGCGCCTGCAATGTGCAATGCAGGGCTGGATGAATCACAAGTTGGAATTAAAATCGCTAGGCGAAACATCAACAATTTGTGATATGCAGGTGATACTTCCCTAATGGCAGAAAGAGAAGAAGACTTAAAGAAGCTCCTGCTTAGTTTGAAAGAATAGAGTGCAAAAGCTGGCTTGAGACTCAACATCAAGAAAACAAAGATAATGGCAACAGGCCTGATCAGTCCCTGGAAAATAGATGGGGAAGAAGTAGAAGCAGTGACAGACTTTACATCACTGCAGATGGTGATTGCAGCCATGAAATAAAAAGGCAGCTAATTCTTGGGAGACAAGCTATGAGAAACCTGGGGAACATAGTCAAAAGTAGAGACATCAACTTGCAAACAAAAGTCGTCATAGTCAAAGCAATGATATTTCCATTAGTAGTGTATGGTTGTGAGAGCTGGACCACAAGGAAGGCTGGGAGCAGAAGAAGAGACACCTTTGAAATGTGGCGATGGAGGAGAATTTTAAGAGTATCCTGTACAGCAAAGAGAACAAATAGGTCGATCTTAAAAGAAGTAAACCCCGATTGCTCCCTGGAAGGTCAAATATTGAAGATGAAGCTAAAGTACTTTGGACATCAAATGAGAAGAGAGGATTGACTTGAGAAATCCTTGATGTTGGGAAAGATGGAGGGCAAAAGAAGAAGGGGGCGGCAGAGAATGAGATGGCTAGATGGTATTGTTTACACAATGGGCACAAAGCTGGGTGGGTTGAGGAGGATGGTAGAGGATAGGGATGCCTAGCATGCGATGGTCCATGGGGTCGCAAAGGGTCAGACTCGACTATGTGACTGAACAACAACAACACATCACAACTAGAATTGGTTCTATTTGAATCAATGGAACTTACAGAAGAGTTGGATTCACCCAAGCCTTACTGATTTAATGGCCCTACTCTAGTGAAACTTACTACATTAAGCAACAGGATTTCTGTGAGTATCTCAAAGCCAATAGTAGTGGCAGCAGCCACACTGCCTGGGGTTTTTGGAGCTAAAGTCCAAGAAATTGAGTTTTCTGAGTCCCACTCATACCACATATTCTACTACTAGAGTAACTGTTGTAGCTATTGCTATTTTGGTGGAGTGGGGGTTTCTTAATGCAATGGATGTTTCTTTCTCATATTTCCAAAGCTCCCTACCCCCACTTTGCCACTGTTTCCCCTCCCTTCTTCTATCTTTGCTGCTCAGACTAGAAAGAAGGGAGAGAAATTATTTATTGCGTGCCTGTTGAAAATGAAAGGCTTTTACATTTTAATGAGCACTAAATAGGAGTGAGGAAATATTGTTCATTAGCTGTAATCTGTGGAATTGCTTGAGCGAACTTCCTTTAGAGGCCGCTTTAAACGGTTCACTCAAGTAAAGCAGTTTGTATGGTAATTAAGGGAGCATTTTTCTGTCAACATCTGTGCTACTATTTATAATGCTGAAGGTATCTTATTACTCTACTAGAAAAGCATTAAGTGAGAAGGGCTGGCCAGTTTATATTCTCTTTTTAAAATATTATTGTTTTTGTTCTACATTATGCCACTCCTGTCTGTTTTTCCAATCCTTGGGGGATGGACCAGACTCTTACCACTAGGTCCTGATTGAACAACATCATTGTCTGATATCTTTTAATTAATTACTTTACTCAGTAGCCAGACAAGGGACTACAGGCTGCTTAGTAACGTTAGAGACCAGTCTAGCAACATATATCCATTTCCTTTTTAAATTCTTTAATAAATAGACAGAGACCAGTGGTCAGATTTACGGTAGTTCCCTTTGGAATTGGATATATATAGTCCTTCTCTTCTATAGCTAATCATTGGATGTAACTGTCATAGTTTCCTGGACTAAATGAGTGGTAGTGAAACACAGAGCTTTCTTAAGAGGAATGACAGCAGTTAATTCCTATGCACACATTCCCCCCCCCATCATAAGTAGTATTATACCAGTCTGTGGTATAAAAACTTGACTGAAGTATATTTAAGCACTTAAATACAGATTGAGGCAGTTCACAACAAAATACTGCTTTGGTGTCTATCTCCCTCTCCTACTCTCAAGCTTACAGTATTTCTTATGTGAAATGGTATGCCATTCTGCCTAACAATAGGACTGTTTCTTCCAACTATAAAGCTTTAAGTCTTGAGCTGAACAGATGTGTCAGTGCTTCTTCACATTGCTCAGTAATAGCAATAGTAAATAGCAATAGACAAACAATGAGCACAAAAAGAATACAGTACAATAATCAATCTTCCAAGAGAGCAGGACACATAATAATGGGAGCAAGTTACAGGAAGTTAGATTTTGGTTGAATATCAAGAAAAATCTCCTAACTGTTAGAGCAGTATGACAATGGAACTAATTAACTTAGAGTGTAGTGAATGCTCCAACACTGGAGGCAGTCAGGAGAAAATTAGATAACCATCTGTCACCCTTCTCCCTTTACACTTGGTGTTGGTGAAGACCATGCTGCATCAATATTACTTTCTTAGCAGACATTTTCCCATGCTATAAGAGATTTTGCTGTTAACTATTTACCTCTTCCTTTCTATAGCTCCCTTGTTAGCTGCCTTTCCTGCTCTCCAGAGAAAATCGTGTGGAAACCTACACTACACATATGAGGAAAGAACAAATGCAATAAATGTAAATAAAGGTGTTTTCTTTCTTTTAACCAAGAAGCTGCCGCTGCACTCCTGACCCCGGTGGGGGCGAAGAGGCCCTTCCCGGCCACACCACCTGCCGGTGTTCCCGGGCCCCGCCCTCCCCCCTCGCCTTCGGACTCAAAAGGCAAGGGGTTCCAGGCGAGCCGCTGCCGCCGCGCTCCTGGCCCCGGTGGGGGCGAAGAGGCCCTTCCCGGCCACACCACCTGCCGGTGTTCCCGGGCCCCGCCCTCCCCCTCGCCTTCGGACTCAAAAGGCAAGGGGTTCCAGGCGAGCCGCTGCCGCCGCGCTCCTGGCCCCGGTGGGGGCGAAGAGGCCCTTCCCGGCCACACCACCTGCCGGTGTTCCTGGGCCCCGCCCTCCCCCCTCACCTTCGGACTCAAAAGGCAAGGGGTTCCAGGCGAGCCGCTGCCGCCACGCTCCTGGCCCCGGTGGGGGCGAAGAGGCCCTTCCCGGCCACACCACCTGCCGGCGTTCCTGGGCCCGCCCTCCCCCCTCGCCTTCGGACTCAAAAGGCCGCGCCGAAGCTCTCCTGGGCCCCTGCCATCGGCCCAGGATGGGAGCCACCTGCAGTCACCAGCCCCGCCTCCCTCCGGCCCTGTCTTGACCAGAGGGATAAAAGGACGCTGCGCCGCAGCCGGGGATGCCGCGCCGAAGCTCTCCTGGGCCCCCGCCTTCGGCCCAGGATGCGAGCCGCCTGCGGCTCTCTCCCAGGGCCAAGTCGGTCAGGGGAGATGGGAGCGTTGGCGCAGCTGTGCCTTGTTCTCAGCGGGGACTTTGGAAGCTGCTGCCACCGAGACGCTGAAGCCGAAACACCACCTCGGCTCTCTCCCCTGGCTGTGGTGAGAGGGGGGGCAGGGAGGGAGACGGAGGGACTGAGGCTGATGTTGCCGCAGATGGGAAAGTTGGGCTGGGCACTATATGGGATGTGAGCTGTGCTTCATCCCTTGGGGATTTTGTTAATATTGATTACTTTTGATGCTTTGTACTTATGTATTATGTGATGTATTGATATTGTGTTTTTCCCCTGAATTTCTTTGATGTAATTGAACTGTATTATTATGTGTCATTGTATTATTATATTGTATTTATTGTCCGCCATGTAAACCGCCCTGAGTTGGGTTGCACCCGAGTGGGCGGTATATAAGCACGAAAATTAAATTAAATTAAATTAAATTTAAGCATCCAGATTGTTTTTTTTCTTATTATTATTCAGCAGAGCAGGTAAGACTGGGCAAAGCTAGGGTTGCCGTATGTCCTGGAAAACCGAGATTGTCCCGGATTCAAAGTCAGAAAAATTGTCCTGGCCAGTTCAATAAAAATCATGTTAATGTCCCAGATTTTTTAAACTTACTTATTGTGTATTATAACACACCATTAAAATAAATTCAAACTCTCACCATCAAATGAGCGATTTCCTACCACATTGGAGTTGGAGTATACTGGAGACAAATCTTAACATCCTCACCTCACACCACCAGCTGATAAGTGTGATCAGTGTGTTTCCTGGAACTGAGGACATTAAGAATTGACTCTTATGACATGCAACAGATCATCTTACAGTAAGAATTAACTGATGTAAATAAATTATTTTATGTTTTGATATATTTAATGTGAAAGTGTTTCATAGCTGTCATTATATTACTGTAGGTTTGTTTTAAAAGGAGGCTATTTTGTAGATAACCCACCCATTTGTGTCAAGTATACTTCTGTCCCGGTTTTGAGGGAGAGAATTATGGCAACTCTAGGCAAAGCCCAACTTGTTTTTGTCTGCATCAAAAACAGAATAAGTAAATTTCAAATCCCTTCAACCTGAAGTAACTATTTCCAGGATCAATTTAGCATAGGAATCTTGTCTTTCCCCAGTTTTCTCTGCCTCATTTTTCATTTCTTCTTACCATTTCTTCTGACCACAAATATTTCATATTTTCTGCCATTTTGCTAGAAAGCCACAAGACCTGAACTCTTTTGGAGTGGAATAGCTGGCAGCATGCCTGAGTGTAAGAGACAAACTAATCATTCCTGCCATTGGCTTAATCCTTTACTATACAAAGGACTCATTTCAATAAATGTGAACCATTCTCTTCACTCACATGTATATGCATAGAGACATAGAGGCAATTCATCAGGATTTTTTTTTTAAAAAAATCAGTGGCATTTTGAAGGTCCTTTTAAACTTTTTATTCCTTACTGATAAGATAGCACTGCCATACAACACCAGCACTTGGCAGGGTATGTTTCAACGGTTCATTAATACTTGTCATGGATGTGCAGCCGCACACATTTAGCTGCCTGAGGTGTGTATTAATGGACCACTAAAATGTGCCCAGGAGTGTCTTAAAGCTGTTACAATATGGCTTTGCAAGTTTAAATTCTATTTTGGTATGTGTGTATTTTTTCCTAAGGGAAAAAGCCCTTTGCAAAATGCATGGGTTTTCTTCCTTATTTTATGAACATGAATGAATGAATGGTAAAGAAAAACAATTAACCAGGGATTTCAAACACTTAACTCCAGAGGGAGAGGGAGAGTTTTGAGTAGGAATTTTTCAGGTAGCTTTGCTCAGTTTGAAGTATTTTGCAGAAGACTCATGACATTCTTAGTAAAGGTAAAGGTAAAGGTTTCCCTTGCTTGAAAGCCAGTCGTATCCGACTCTAGGGTGCAGTGCTCATCTCTGTTTCTAAGCCGAAGAGCCAGCGCTGTCTGCTCCTGCAGACGTTTCCGTGGTCATGTGGCAGGCATGACTAGACACCGGAGCGCACGGAACGCTGTTACCTTCCCACCGAAATGGTCCCTATTTATCTACTTGCAATTTCTTGCTTTCGAACTGCTAGGTTGGCAGGAGCTGGGATGAAGACGGGAGCTCATTCCGTCCTGCAGTACTCGGGAATCGAACTGCTGACCTTCCGCTTCCCAGTCAGCGTCTTAGCGACTTGAGCCACTGCAGTACCCTACAAACCCTAAATAACTGACTGGGACGATTTATTTATTTGATTCATTTAAATCCTTATAAACCTCTTTTGAAGGTGCAAGTATTCATTCTGTCATGTAGCATGTTAGGGGATCTAAGTCTTCGCCTCACACCCTAACTGGTTGCAAGGCATATTGTGTCTGTGATGCCTTTAAAACCCTACTGCAGGGGCACACAGGTGCTGGGACTTTTCCCTGGTGTGCTCCATGGGCCAGTGTATATAGGGCAGAGCAGGATTGCAGACTTCCAGCTACAATGCTCAACTTGCCTGAGCTTTAATCCTCACCTTCCTCTACTGACAGTCTGGATGAAGATTCCCGTGTCTTCCAGAACCTGCTACGAGGGCTAAAACTTTGCACTGATTCTGATGATGATTTTTGTGCTTGCTGGACAAAGAAGCAGTACTTGGGGTAAGCCTCCACCAGGAGGACAGAAGCTGTAGAACTCTTTGTCTTTGTCTGTTATTACAGCTTGCATTTACCCTGGTGGACTGGACTGCTACTGAACTGTATGGACTTGTATATAGCACAACTGAACTGTGTCAGTGAGGTCAACTGAGCAGCCCAAGAGAATATATCTGTTTTGTGTTACAGTTGTTGCACTGTATATACTTGCACCTTTTTTATTTCCTGAGTAAACCTACTTTGAGTTTTCTTCTGCACCAAGTTCTTTCTGTCTGCCTGTTTTTCTCACAAGGAACCACCTTGCCAGGTGGGAACCTCTTTCTGGCCACTGCATACCACTCTGATAACCTACATCAACATGGCATTCAAGTCTCAAACTGCTGACCTGCTGCCAAGTTCACAGCCCCTTGGGACAAGAATAGAAAATATTTAATTTCTGAAGAAAGGTCCTAATTGATATCATCAGCCTTATGTGGCATAACTTACACGAACAGGATTTCAACCAAAATGTTTGTTTTCATATTATAATTTATAGTATTGCAACACTTTGTAAGTGACCTTGGGTCTTTTTGTTGGAAGGCAGGCAGAACACAAATAGAGTAAAATAAAACAGAATAACAAAATAATGTTTCCATCATCTTGTAAAGTTACTTGTAATAATAGTGTGCTCTAAATGACAGGTTAAAAATCTTTAGCATAATGTAACTGTAGAAATGGTTAATATGTCACAATGTCTCTCTTGCATCCACTTACTAAGAATTTGCAATTCAAAAGGGCGAAGCTCCACAACTAATCTGAATAACAGGTGTTGCCAGTTGTAAAAAACCACATTGATTTGTATGCTTATCTGTTATGCTAAATCATTCTGTACCCCTGTACCTGATGTGTATAAATTGATGCCATGAAGCCTCACTCTTATATCTGATGACATGGACTTGATCCAGGAAAGCTAACATTAAAATACAGTACAAAGCCTGGCAGCAGCAACATAACATCTGGAAAGAAAGCCTCTCCTATGTCTACCCAGCTCCAAACCATGACTGCAAAGGGTTCTGCCTCCTGGTTATTCTTTTGGTCTGGAAATCACCAGGAATGGGATGCTGCCTCTACTTTCACCCCATACAAGTGGGAAATGTACAATAACCACAGCCTTTATGACTGCAAATTACCCAATAAGTGGGGTACACAGAAAAAGCCTCCTCAAAGATTGTGGTATTTTTGTACCACAATCGGGCAAACTCGGGGCAGTGGCCACCTTGTGCCAGTTAATCTCTCACACTAGGTTAGGCGAAAGGAACTGCAGAATGAATTCACCAAAAGGTGGCTTCATTTTGGCAGTTTCACAAGAAGACCCAATAAGTCATAGTCCCATTGATTACTAAAGGTGTAACATATGTAAAGAATATTAACCAAGCTAACTATTCAGACAATGCTTCGAGGAAGCTGCTGTTATGTTTATGTATGCCTTGAGATTTGTATGCTGATGTCTTTCCCTTGAGAGAAGAAATGCTCTACAAGGTGAGAAATATAAGCTTTGGGGAAAAACTTTAGTAGCCCCTTTAAGACTTCTTAACACAGTGCATGGCACCAGCATGACTTGAAAGAGCCAAGAACCTGTCCCTCATTGTCCAAAGCAGGGGTGCCCAAACGTTTTGGGCCATGGGCTGGTCATGTGGTTCCGTGGGCCAGTCATGTGGTTCCTCCCACTGGAAGCGGAAGTAAAATGCTCCTTGCAATTTGTTTTACAACAGGATGAGATAGATTTTAAGCAGCCATTTTCTCTGCTTAATGAAAGGCATCTTAAAAGTAAGTCTCGAGATAGGCTGTTCATCTTAAGTGGTGCAATTAGACAGGTGGGCAAAGGCCAAGAGCTTTTAGAAACATGAGGAGTTCAGGAAAGGAAATGGAGAGTCCAAAATAGCTTGTGGGAATCTTTGGGAAGGAAAGAATATATAAAAAAATAAGATGGAGCAGAAATGGGGAGACAAAAAGACCGGATGTATCTTGCCCATTACTGTCCATCTTTAATTAGTATAATCAAGAACTAATGGAATCATTAGCAAATGTTTAAGCAACACATGGGAGGGAGCAGAAGGGGAGAGGAAGTAGGAGTTAGAAGAGAAATGATGTGCTAAAGTACTTTATAGAACTAAGTATTATTTTTAGTATTAATGATAAATACGGGTATGACATCTGTCAGCAAGCTCTAATTATCTCTAAAGCTATTTCAGAAAATGATTGTGTTGCTTTTTAAAGCTCTTCAAAAAAAGGGGGGAGGAAGTGTACCATAAACTGCTGGTAGAAGAACAAAATTTCCGTTAGAATCTGCTAATCAGGCCCATTGCTCTGGAAGAATACAAAAATCTAGCTGCAGACTGCTACAAATTGATTAGTATATGTATTCTGTTCCTGTTCAGGAAAACATCTCCCACTTATCCTTAGATTCCCTCCCAATCTCCCAATCCTTTCCCTACTCTTCTTCCATCTTTCTAAAACTTGGAAACATTACTTTTCTGGGGAACTAAAGTGCCTCAAATCCCTCAATCAGTGGCCATGATATCTCGGAGAATTCATAGTTCAAAACTTTGCCTCTACTTACACCTTCCTGATATTGTCTGTCCTCTCCAGTCTCCTCTAGTTCATCTCTGAGAAAAGTTTCTAAAAATAAGAACAACCCCACTGGATCATATCTGGAGGTCTTCTGACTTCCCACAATGGCTAACCAAATTGGTCTAATCCAGAAAAACCATAAGTACGTTCACACCAAGTTGTTTCCTTCTAGGGGAAAGCTATTTCTGGGCATGGAAGTTCCTCTTTAATGTGGTGTCAATGGTAATGTGGGATACCTATTGTGGGATACCTAATGATGGACTAGGATTCAGGAGACCTGGTTCATATCCTCACTCAGTCATGAAAAGTCAATGAGCAGAAATGGAACTGGTAAAGCCATTCCTTTAATATATCATGTACATTGAAAGTCCTATTAGGGTCATTACTAAGTTGGTTCTGACCTGATGAAGCATCATTATCAAAGTGCTGGCCTGGGCTTTGGGGATCAACATCCAGATCCCCATCTTGAAACAGTCACTCTTTGCAGGCGCACCCCCCAAAAAAGGACTCAGACACCGATATAAGTGGATAACGGCATTGGGCCACATTTATTGATTCATGCCCTAGTCCGAATTATAAATTTCAATTGGTACTCAGCCAATTATAATTCTTAAGGCAAGCAGGCCGCAGTAACACTGGTAAGGTTCCTCCCAAAATTGCCAATGGCAATTGGCTACAATGTATCCATTTGTATCAATTTGTTTGTTTACAACAAACAAATTGTTGACCGTAGTCAATAAACTATCTACTGACCCCACCCTCTGACGTGTATCCGTAAAATCATGGGGTGATGCATGCTGAAGAGCTCCTGCCATCACCCCATTGCCTGGTTCGTCGTTGACCGGACAACGTTAACCAACTTGTACCTATCTAGTGTTGGCCAGTCAATTGCGAACCTGCCGGATACCTGTGGGTCATAAATATTTACGTTACCAGTGCTACCCGCCACACGGGGAGGCTTAATAAAGACTCACCGCCCCCCCAGACCGTCAGCTCGGTCAACCGGCCTGCTTGCAAATCTTCCAAAAAGAGGTGCATACCTCTGGGCGACAGACGGACCCCATCCCCTGTGTAAAGATCATAATTTTGGAGACTAATGGTGGGGTGTCGGGTAACCCGCCCCAAACCCTTGTCAGCAAAGAACCGGGCCACTGCCCTGTTCACCGAGCGACGAGCGCGGTCAAGGGCCTGGAGGTTGATACCCCCCCTGTAAGCGTGACGCGGTATGATGTCCGACCATAGCAGGGTTGTGGCAGGCCACACATAATGCAAATAAGCTAGGTCGCTGCAGATCGTATGCTTTAAAGAAAGGCCAGTGACCTGGCCCAAGTCATTGCCCCCGAGGTGCAGCACCAGGACATCAGGCGGTTCAGCATCCCTGATGGAGAAAAGGAATGGCAACAGTTCCCGCCATAACATTCCGCGCTTACCATACCACCTGATACATGCGGATGCATGGAGTCCAAGCTGGGGTCCCCACTCTGTCGCCGCAGCATACTGCGCTGCCCAGTGCACATAGCTGTGGCCCACCAGCCATACTGCCACCGGTGTGCGGCGACACACAGGGTCTGTAAAATAAAAAGAGACAGGACAGTGACTTAACTGGTACTCATACTTGAAGAGGGCGGACATATAATTCAAAACACTTCGATCCCCACCTCCCCATATGGCATATATCAGCCTCCGAGTACCCAAATGCAGCTGCAGTAGAAGCAGCTCCTATTCTAAAAGAATGGGTGCCGTAACGAGCCCCGTAACGAGTGGGGACCTTACCGGTCACCTTCCAAAATTGAAATTTAGTAACCCATCCTGGTGGCAGAAAAACGGGCCAGGGTGCGTACCACGCATTGCAAGGAACTCTTGTAGGGCACCAACCGGACAGATGTCTGCAATGGAACATCGTAGCAGTCTTACACCACTGCCTACACCGTGCTGATCAACCTTTGAGGACTGTATCCTCAACTGAGCCCACTCATTGGAAACATAGACATCTTCGAGTTCCAGTGCCCTACGCGCCGCATCCGCCTTAGACAGTAGCACCAGCTCACTGATGCGGAGCGCTCCAAAAAAGGCCACCGTGGTAGCCGCGTGAAACAGAGCTGCCTCGTACCTGTCAAAACACAGGTCATGCCAGCCTCGTGCAAGGTGGGTAAGAACCCCTAGAAAAATAGGCTGGCGATTGTCCAGGCGGCGACCATGTTCCCGTGTCCACCCCTCCAGCACATGTCGTATACGAAAATCATTTGTGCTGTCAGCAGAGCCCCTCACTTTGGCCATGAATGCCAGTGCTGACAGCCTGGATGCTATGGTGCGGGGAGCTAGGCCCTGACTGTGTAGGTAGACCATAAATTGGAGAACGTGTGTAACTGGAATGGGCCACATCTCGGGCAACCGGAGTTGCGCACAAAAAGTCGTAAATTGACTAAATGCATGGTGATACGCCTTACGCGTGCGGGGCGCCAGCGACATGCCGATCGCCCGGTTCACCTCTCCTTGCCAAACGTCCAAATCTCGTCCGGGAGCGGTGAGGGAAATTCCTCTGCGTCCGGAGCCAAGGCGCGGAACCGGGGGATCTGCAGGCGGGATAAAGCATCAGCAATATCATTATTAATACCTGGCACATGTCTGGCCCTGAAGAGCACATTGAGGCGTAGGCTGTGCAACACAAACTGGCGAACTAACTCCATGACCCTGTGTGATTTAGATGTCTGGGAATTGACAATGTGCACTACCGCAGCATTGTCACACCAGAAATGAACCACCGAATTGGCCCACTCCTTGCCCCATAGCATCAAAGCTCCCAGTATTGGGAAGAACTCAAGGAATGTAAGATCGCGTAAACGATCCGTGCCCCTCCACGCCGGGGGCCATCGGCCGTAGGCCCACCTCCCCTCAAAGTAAATCCCATAGCCCAGGGACCCCAAGGCATCTGACTGAACCTGGAACCTAGGGGAAACCAAAAGTTCAGTTCTCCAAAATGATACCCCGTTGAAGTCCCTCAGGAACTTAAGCCAAACGAACATGTCAGCCCTCATGCCTCTGTTCAGTCAGACCCTATGATGGCGCCTGGATAGGCCAGTCATGGCGTCGCACAAACGTCGAGCAAAAGCTCTGCCAGGTGCGACCACCCTGCAGGCAAAGTTAAGGTGACCATGGAGAACCTGGAGCTCACGAAGTGACACCTTGCGTTTGGCCAGTAAGGCCAAAATCAATGCAGTGATCCGGGTAACCTTATCCATGGGTAACCTGGATGCCTGCGAGACCATGTCAATTTCAATACCCAGAAATGTGAGCTTAGTTGATGGGCCCTCGGTCTTTTCGGGCGCTAAAGGGACACCAAGTTCCTGCATTAGCATCTGAAATGTGTTGAGGAGACACGTGCACGTGTCCCAGCCCCGTTCACCCCCGAACAAGAAATCATCGAGGTAGTGGGCTACAGACCGGGACCCAGACCTGCGAACAAAGGCCCACTGAAGGAAGGTGCTAAAACGTTCAAATGCTGAACAGGAAATAGAGCAGCCAAAAGGCATGGCTTTATCAACATAAAATTTCCCTTGGAATTTGAAACCCAATAACTCAAAGTCACCCGGGTGCACTGGCAACAAACGGAATGCCGACTTAATGTCACATTTTGCCAAAAGTGCACCCGAGCCACAAGAGCGCACCATGTGCAGGGCCTGGTCAAATGATGTATACCTGACCGAACAAAGGTCATCAGGAATGGCATCATTGACCGAATGGCCCGCCGGGTATGACAGATGGTGAATTAAACGAAACTCCCCAGGGGTCTTTTTGGGCACCAACCCTAAAGGGGAAACCTTAAGATTGGGAAAGGGTGGCACGGGAAAGGGGCCAGCAACCCTACCTGCATTAACCTCCTTTGTAATACTTAGGGCGGCCACATCCTCCCTGCCCTTCAGGGAAAGTAAATTAGGGGCATCTTGGGGGCACCTCTCCCCTCTAAATGGGATGCGGAAGCCCCGCTGGAAGCCCTTGAGGAGGTACCTAGCATCCTCCCTCCTCGGGTAGGTTGAGAGCCACCGCTCCAACATAGCCACGTTAACCGGGGAGGGGGCCTTTTGAGTGACCAGCTCCATCAGCGGCAGGTCTGTCCGCACCTTGTCCACCTCTACCTCTGCCCCGTGACCCACCGGCTCACGGACACGCAGCGGCAGCGTGGGGGCCAGCGCAAGAGGGACACTCGTGTTTATATCGGCACAGTTTTCTATTGCATGCACCATTGGCCAAGAAGCTCCAACACAGCAGGCGGGCTGGAACCCCCTGCCCCGCCAGCTGGCGGGGGGCCTGAGTAGGAGCAGCTCGCTGGTCCACAATGGTACCTCTCCCCAGGCGCCGGGCACGTGGGGGTCATATACAAAAGCCACAATTTCTGACAGGGCTCATCCCACCTCATCTCCGGATGTAAGGGCACTCTCATTCTAAATTCCTCATCATAAGCCAACCACGATGGGTCAGGAAAATCCACCATTGCCCTGTAAATATTGTCCAAATATTGGACCATAGGAATGGCCAGGTCAGGCCGAGCCCTGAGATACACCGCCATATAAATGAGATATGTGGGTAACCAGTTGGCCCATGTACGTGGTGGCTTGAGACGGCGAGACAACTCTTTATCCTTCTCATCTTGCCCCTCCTTCTCTTCCTTGGTGGGTTCCCTGTTCAATAGGGAGAAAATATCGACGTACTCCCCCCGCCAAATCTTTTCCCTTGTGGCCTGTGCCAAATGATCCCCGAGGGGCAAAGAATAGCCTGCTGTCGGCAATGCCGACACCGGCACAGTACTGACACGGGGTATCAGGAGAGGTGGCTGGACCGTCCCTGCGACACCCGGAGCAGCCCTGGGGGCAGAAACCCCCCCACCCGATGTCACGCCAGTATAAGACCAAGCTGCACCCGGGCAAGCCAGGAACTGATGGCCACCCGCCCCGACATTGCGAGGCCATGGCCACTGGAACCCAGCCCCTGAAGTGGAGTGTGATGTGGGCACATTAGCTTGAACCTGATACTCACTGGTTGCACCCCCGTGGGCCACCCCCACTGGGGGTTCCGACCCGCGGCGGGCGGCGGAGCTTGCACCCGAAATCGAGCTCTGAGGACACATCCGACCACTACCCGTCTGTAGTGCCTGCTGTACAGGGAGCTGCGAGGCTACGGCGGGCACAGGCCTGCGCGCCTCAAGCAACTCAACCTGACTGGCTGCCTGCTGAAGGGTGGCGGCCGTCGCGGTCACCGGCTGGCCAAAGGGTACCCCAGATGGCAATGAAGCCCCCCCCAATGGGGTTATTGGTGATCCCTAGGGACGCCTCCAGTGCCGCCACGCGGGCCAGTAATGCATCCACCGTCGCAGATCCCCCTGCATAAAGTGGGCCAAGCGGGCCGGACGGCCCACCGGGCAATGGTCCAGGGCCCATGACTCGAGAGCCCGGCCCTAAATATGGCCATGCCCAAAACTCTGGCCCATGAGGGGCCGGGGGTAAGCCCTGCTGTGCAACCGCACCAGGCCCTCCCCCCTGCTCAAAGCCCATGGCCGGTAACTGCGGGCCGGGGGCCGAAGCCCCAACCGCACCAGGCCCTCCCCCCTGCCCAAAGCCCATGGCCGTCAACTGCGGGCCGGGAGCCGAAGCCCCTGCAGGGCCGGTCTGTGGCTGGAGAGCCGCGGACCATGGCGTAAGCTGCCCCATCCCACCGGTCCCGGTGGGTGCCTCCGTTGAGAGGTCCTGTTGAGGGGGCGCAGTCGCGGTCCTCCGACCCGACTGCAGCCTCCTCGTCGGGTGAGCCGAAGTCGCCATAGCCTTCTTCCTAGGAGGCATAGCAAGGCAGATCCCTTTCCAGGGATCGGAACCAATGGCTGGGAAGCCGAAGATCAAAAGACGCGAAGATCGCGCTAAGGTTCCTAAAAAGGCTTCCCCAGCAAGACGAAGAGCGACGGAGAAAAACTTCTCCTTCTCCGTCGCTTTCACAAAATGGCAGCTCGGCTGCCTCGTGGCCACCCCTTTTATAGAGGGGTGGCCATGCCCCCTAACTACCCGGATGTCTGAGTCCGGGGGGGGCCGCAAAGAGCACGACGGCCATTTTGGCGCCGCGCTTTCATTCTGTGCCTACCTGATTGTAGGAATTGGGGCCGTAAAGCGGCCCTTGAGGTCCCGGAGGAGACTGGTCAAAGGAATGACACGAGGCAAGATGGAGCGAAGACCAGTAGTTTATTGAGAAAAGGCTGCAACATATATAGAAGGAAAAGCACAACGCTGGCAAGGCTGTCAGCTGACAGGAATGACATCACCTGAGCACTCAAGTTAATTGGGAATCTCTTCGGGGAAGTCAATTAACTGGGGCAAACATGGACCATTGTCTGAGGCTTAGGCTAGGGTAAATATGGCTTCTATTTGCACCGGAGATTACACTGAGACCTGGAGATGAGTGATTTACTCTAATGGGTAACCGGGTTAGATATTCGCTCTTTCAGCAGATCCGTTGGTCAGGTCAAAGGAATTGGGTGAATCAAGCCCTATCATTTATCCACCCCCCTTACGCCCTGACAAGGGCCAGAGGCCAGGAGTCTGCTCACTGGTTTAACCTCTGCCAGAGGCCACCGATGCCCAACCGGGCACGCGGAATCCTCATCTCCCCTTTCTGTTTAATTTAAGAGCCTGACCAGCGGCTCTGCGTTAGAGAGGTGCCAGCTGATGAGCGGAAATGACGCTTCGGGGTTCCCTCCATGGGGGACATCTCGATAGTAGTGAGGGAATACATTGCACGAAACAACCCACCGTTGTGCCCAGTATTACCACCCCCACAATCACTTTGAGTGTCGTCTGAATCCATCCCCATGGGAACCACGACCACAGGGAGTCCTGCCACCCCCATGAATAATCCTCCTTGATGTCCCTAACTGGGGTGTGGAGGTCCGTGAGCTGGCTCTGTATCTTGTGGGTATTGTCTGTGAGGTTTAAGCAACACATGCCATGGACAGACTTGCAGCCCAAATGATGTGACCACAGGGGATAATCTATAGCTGCTTGATTATCCAGTATGGCATGGCGAAGCTCTGTCTGCTCCTGGCTGAGCAGCGCTATTGCTGAGGAGGTATGGTCAATGGCTTTTGCTGATCCGCAAGCCAATTCTCCAAGCGTTGCCTATGGCTAAGCCTGACACGCTGAATATACTGACTACAGCCTGGTTTTTCAGCGCTGTGGGTCTGAATTCAGACTGCTTTCTGTAGCAAGGCAAGATAACGAGATGTGTCATTGATCTCTTACTGTGACCTGGGGAGATTCTAAGCTATCTCTGCAGCTTCTGGCGTTGTGCAAATGTCTTTTCTAACACCTATGGGGAGGTGTGAAGATAAACTGGGGATTCCCGGCTACCGGGTGCTCAAACTTTCCAAGCAATGGGCCGGTGCAAAACATGGGCCGGTCTGGCTTCCTTTGGTGGAAGCTGGCCGTTATTCACAATATACAGAAATTCAAGTGTCCCTTGCAAATCCCAACTGGAGCATTGTACAAGGCATGTATAAATAATAGCAACTACAGATAACAATAGCAAGAAAAGACATTCAGCAGCTTTTCCGGAGGTGAAGCTTCCCTTCTTGGTGGGGCTTCATGTGCAACTTGAGTTTGGAAAAGTCTTGTTTTGGGGAAAAGCATGGTCCTCAGAAGTAGCACTGAGTATGCAAAAATGTTCATAGAAATGTCTTTGGAGATGTAAGTCATAAAGGAAGACGGACAGCTGATGACATCCCAGGACAGTGACTGGTGCTGCTCCTGGCAATCATCCGGGTCTGATTCTGGCCTCTGGGACCTGCATGGGGAAGAGACTTGTTTGGGAGATAAAAATTCTGAAAGAGTTAGTTGGTTTTTGCACTTATAGGATAGCAATTGCTGTGCAACTATGGGACGTGGTTTCCCCCCCTTTCTGTTTGTTTGTCAATGTAGGACTTAAGGTCCGATAGGCCCGTTCCTCCACAATCGCTTGCTCCTGCGGATTGTGAGGAACGCCAAAAGTGAGCTTAATATCCCAGGTGGCCCTGAAGGTGGCCAGCTGCCTGGAGCTATAAGCTGGGGCGTCAACGGACGTCGTGTGCCGACGTTCGCCCTTGGCCGTGGGAAAGGAGATGCTGCTCCACATGGGGAGCCGTTACTCCCTTCTGTGCTGTTACCCAAACAAACTGTGGGAAGGTTTTAATGCAAACGTCCATGTGCTGCCATCTGCCAAAATGTGGGGATGTGTGACGTCCATTTGCCACACCTGAATGGCCTCTGTCCCTTGTGGGTTGACCCCCCACGGGGGCCCCCCCGGTGCCCCTGCACGACGCTGGCAAGAGCGAACTATGCCTTGGGCTTGAGAAAGTGGCAGATTGAACTGTCTGGCGAGCGCCTTGGCATTCTGAATTGGAGTGCATGACTCTGAATTGGAGTTGTGAGGAACAAACTTAGCAAATTTTTGTCTATCACGGGGGTGATGTGTGCTCCCAGTAGACTGTGAAGCAATTTCCTGGGAAACTGGCTGTTAGCAATTATGTTGGAGCGTTCTTTGGCAAAGGTGCGCAAGGCGAGGCTCACGGCTGCCAACTCTGCCCGCTTGCGGAAGAGTCAGGAGCGTGCGCCAAGCTTGGTCCTCTTGCCAAGTAAGAACCTAATATGTGCGACCCCCATAAGTGAAAGCTGTCCTAGCCCCCTGAAGAGGAACCAGTGACATGAATTCACACAAGGTGACTGTCTGCTAGAAGTGAGACGAGTCTGGGGTCTTATGGCAAACCTTGGCACATGAAGCGCCAGGCTTCCCTTGGGTAAATTTCTCATGGAGGCCCCCCTGCGCACCTCCATTCATGGTGTGCGTGCACACTTTCACTGGAGCGATTTTGGTGCTACTGTGAGAAGGGTGCCAGATGCTGGCTTAGCCTTTTGCCTGTGCTTAGACTAGCAGAAAAAAGGGAAGGGGTGGCCTAAAAATGCCTGTATCCGATTGAAGGGTGTGACCTGTCTGCACTCTTAAAATGGTCCTAGGCAGTCCTGGCTAATGAGTGGCACTCTGCACATTCTCAGGAGCTCAGGGGCTAATCCTTCCTCTGTGCTCTGGAGTTTGCAAAATGTGCCTGCTCACCAGAGAGGGTGCTGTGGGCCAGGTGCCATACTTAAAATGACCTACTGAGACTTATTAAAGACAAACCAACTATGACGTGCCAGCTGTATGGAAATAACACACAAAAAATGAAAAGACACACAGTTAAATATTTCCAGCAGGGAGTTCCACTGGCGAAAGGAGAAAAGGAGGAAAGACAAGTCAGAAGTTAGCACAATGAGAATGCAACAACTCTTATCATAACGAAATCAGATAAGGTCAGGTAACCATGGCAACTGGCTGGGATCCTCCTGTTAATTAATCCTGGAGCCTGTGAAAGGAAGCAAGTTAAGGCTGTAGGAAGAAATGAATTGGTTACAATTAAGGCCTGGAGAGGAATTTTGTTCCTGTAAAAAAGGTACAGAGCGCAAGAATGTTTGCGTGCTTTTTCCTGTGAAAGGGGTACAATGAGTGAGTTACTGATTACAGTCAAAATACCAGAGAATGAAGGAGAGTTAGAACGGTTCTCAACCTGCGGCCAGATGTGGGCGAGTGGGCCAGATGTGGCCCATGTTGCTCTGCCACTCCCCCCGCCAAGCCAAGAAGGGCTGTGTGGTGAAGGAAGGGCAGGATGACTGTCCGGACCCCCAGAGCTGCCTGAGGCCCTGGGATTTGGCCCCTGACTTAAAAGGTTGAGAACCGAGGTTACAAGATGATAACACGGTACACACATAAAGACAAGGCAATTCTCTCACTCCTAGTGAGATTCCAAGACGCTAAGAGACATTCAAAAAAACCTTAAAACACAGAGATGGGGTTTGAGGAACGCAGACGTAGGGAGGGGCCCCATAGCTTATGATACAGTGAGGAAAACTCATAGAAGTGATTTTTTGTTTTCAGATCGCGCTTCTGAAAAGAAAAATCTGTTTTCCTGATTGCAAAACCGGTTTCCAAGAGAGGCTTAATCCTTTGACAAAGAAAAAGTCTCAAGGGAAGAAGGCCTATTGTAGGTTAGGATTCCCCCCCCCCTCTCCTGCCCAAACTGCTAAGCAGGCAAGGCAAAGGGTTTCGCCCATCATGCTTCCTCAAAGTTTAAATAGCTCCTGCCCATGAACAGAGTGCAAACCGTTTTAACACATATTTCACAGTGACATTACCACGCAGTTACACACAAGGAACACTTTTTCAGTCATACTGTGGTCAGAGAGACAAGGCTTTTGCAATCATACACAGTTCTTGCAGTCATACATTCAGTGGTGCACCACGCATACACACATCTATTTACGCATTCGCACATTCCTCCCCTGATCTGCAGCGTTCTATACTACACATGAGGAAATAATTTATACACAGCTGGCTATTTACAGCCATCTGGGTGCTTTTACTTAGGGGACAAGTTTCTCTGGGCTACTCCCAAGGTGAGACAAGTAGGTTCTGCCTGTGCCTTGGGGGAACTCGGGGTACTATTGCTGGGATGGTTCTTCTGGCATAGCCAGGGCGATGGCTGCCTCCTTTCTAGCCTGGGCCAAACGCATGCCAGGGTGGCCATTTGGCATGAAGACAATCTTTTGAAGATCTGCCTGGTCTAGGTTGGCATTCTCTTCTAAGGTGTCTCTTTTTTCCACACTGGAAGCAGGCGCCTTGGGGTTTTGGCACTGCTCTGCGCCTGAGTGTGGAAATGGGTCTGCTCTGGAGCCCCGCATGGCCAGGGGCCGTGCAGATTTCCGTGAGCAGTGGGCGCTGAGCATCCCTGCCTGAACGTGTGTCTGCCTTCAGATGGGCTGAGCACAGCAGTTGGGCGCTAGCTAATTGTGCCACTGGCAATTTCCCCGTGAATGGATCTTCCTCACCCATGCGCTGAATGGAGTTCTTTCTTTGCAGGGAACTTTTCACTGTCAGAGAAGCGCCAAGGCCTCTCATGCCATGAATTCCTTCAGTGACGTCTGCAGCTGCCACTGAGGGAATGCTCCCTACACTGCCCTGCTGAAGCTGAAATAACGAATAGAGACTTCTTGGGGCTGATGGTTCTGACTGCGCTGGGGTTTTCTGGGTCTCTATCCGGACTGGGTCATCCTCTACTGAGCGCTTCCTACATTTGCTCCATGTGCGAATTATGCCCTCTGGAGCTTTCGGGGGTTGCTGAATGCAGTCTCCTATCTGATCCCAGAGCTCGAGGGTTAACGTACCTACTTCTGGGTAAAGCAGGCAGTGTTCCCCTAGGTACACCAAAAGTCTCGCTAGCTCCCTGCTGTGAAAACGCAACTTAAATACCCTGGCCAGGATGATAAACCCCTCCTCATGGGTTCTTTGGCTAGCGGATGGACGCTGTCGCTGAGGACAGGTCCCCATATTACCTGCGATTGGGTCCTCAGAAGATTCCTCCTCGGGACGAGTCGACGCGTCTTTGGCAGGCAACAGGTTCTGGCGACGTCGCTTTCTGGGTAGAGCTCGGAGCATGGACTGCGGCCACGGGCCCTCGGTGGCCACTGCGCTGTCAGGGGCTCACAGCAGCCCTGAGCGGAACGCGTTTTTCCCTTTGGCGCAAGCCGCCGCGAAAGTCGGGAGCAAGCTGTAGGATGCCTCTCTGTAATGCCTCACCGCGCAGCTGTCTTCCCAATTGCATGGCTTTCCGACTGGGGCTGCTGCTCTGTCCTCCGGGATGATTGGACAAGGTTCTGGCGCAGAACCTGGCTGTGCTGATCGCTTACTCACGAGTAGACCGCTCGGGGGTCGCTTACTCTCGAGTAGATCACGTCTCGGGGTCACCAGATGTAGGAATTGGGGCCGTAAAGCGGCCCTTGAGGTCCCGGAGGAGACTGGTCAAAAGAATGACACGAGGCAAGATGGAGCGAAGACCAGTAGTTTATTGAGAAAAGGCTGCAACATATATAGAAGGAAAAGCACAACGCTGGCAAGGCTGTCAGCTGACAGGAATGACATCACCTGAGCACTCAAGTTAATTGGGAATCTCTTCGGGGAAGTCAATTAACTGGGGCAAACATGGACCATTGTCTGAGGCTTAGGCTAGGGTAAATATGGCTTCTATTTGCACCGGAGATTACACTGAGACCTGGAGATGAGTGATTTACTCTAATGGGTAACCGGGTTAGATATTCGCTCTTTCAGCAGATCCGTTGGTCAGGTCAAAGGAATTGGGTGAATCAAGCCCTATCATTTATCCACCCCCCTTACGCCCTGACAAGGGCCAGAGGCCAGGAGTCTGCTCACTGGTTTAACCTCTGCCAGAGGCCACCGATGCCCAACCGGGCACGCGGAATCCTCACCTGATCCTACCTCAAAGGTTATTGTGGGGATAAGCAGATGAGGAGGTAAGCCATATGTGCCACCTTAAACTCAAAGCTAATAAATAAACAATACTACAGACAATCCAGAGCTTAGAATATTTACTTTTTTTTTGGATGACAACTGTTTGGAGAATTCTGCTGTGTAACCCAAAGAGAAAAGATGCTGTTGATAAATGAATCTCTCTGGAATTTAAGCCAAACCATGACCTTGGATCTTCCTAGCTTCCTTCCTGTTTCAAACTTGTTCCTATTCTTCCCAGAACAGCTTACTTTATCTGAAGTGTTACTGTTGCTATATTCCATCCAACACTATTCAGGGAGACATTTAAAGGCATATTACCAATAGCAACCAATTTAGGTTGGTTCATTTTAGTAAATCTTGTTAATCTTAACTTAGTTTATTTAACTTAATTCCTGGACAGTTTGGACTTTCCCTTCCTTTTTTGGCTGGTGGGTGGAGAATATACATTTATATTATAAGGTATTTGATTTATTACTACATTTCTGCCATTATAGGTTGTATTTAATTTCTTGTATTTTTACTATTAAGCCTTGTAAATCACCAGGAGTGGGGAGGAAATTTCTCAGATGGACAGTATAAAAGTCCAATAAAATAAGTTTAATTTTAAATGATTCAAAGAGGTTTTTGTGTATTCCTCATGTTCAATTTACATCAATTAATTCTTTTGATCTGACATTGCAGACTAAGCAGTGCATTTATCTTACTCTTCCCACATCTTTCATGATTTTATAAATCTTTAGCAAGTCCATTCTTTAATCACTGCCTCACACATCTATATTTGATTTCTTTCTGCACAACACATTTACATTTTCAGTGCAATTATGCTTCACTAACATATATTTCTACACTATTGTCACATCATATTATCACTTTTTGCCTTTTCTTTACTATGAATCAGAGTTGTAGAATTCTATCTATCTATCTTTGCAAGTGCATATATTACTATATTCCTTTAGTCTTTTGAAGGCTTATACTACTGAAACTAATAATTTATATACAGTAATACAGCAGCTTTAGTAATCCTGCTCTATAACATTTTATTATACCAGTTAGAGCAAGGCCTACAATATAGGATTATCAACAATAACTAAAGAATGACATTCCTGCATTCCATTAAAGGTATTTTTCTCTGGGTGAACTCCACAAGAGAACAGAGACACACCAGCCAATAGTTTTTAGTAATAATGGAGTATGATCCAATAAGGCCTGTTTTGTAACTGTATTAACTAATCTAGCAAAACCTTTTGAGGTTAGAACTGACAATGGCATTTTGATTCCAAAATTAGCACAGGCTAAGAAAAGATATGGAAGGAGTGGATGCAAATCAGAGTGGAAGCAAATGTAAATAATGGCTGCTATCTGGCACAGATGTCATTCACTGCTGTTCATGAATCAGGCAGTGGTTAGATTTATTTAGAACAGCTAGTCTTGCATATATTCTTAAGTAAAGTTAAGTACTAAACGTTCACATTCTTAAGAATATATGGATAGCCATTCTGTTCATATACTTAAAATATAGAAGTCCAAATATGGATAGTTATTTAATTTTACAATTATGGAGAAATTGTGAATTTGGGAAACAAGAATATGTTCACTTCTTCGCATCTGACATATACAAATCGATATAGAAACCACTGTGTATAGTTATGAAGGAATGTCTTGCAGACTGGCCAAGTATAGCTCCTCACCCATGTCATTACCGACCAGGTGATGTGCATAATAAAGTAAAGATGGTCACCCCTGCTCAAAATCCAGTCACAGCCAAAGAGCCAGTGCTTGTCTATGTCTGCAGATGTTTCCGTGGATATGCGTCAGGCATGACTAGACACCAGTGTTTACCTTCCCACCAAAGTGGTACCTATTTTTTGTTGTTGTTCAGTTGCACAGTCGAGTCTGACCCTTTGCGACCCCATGGATCACTGCACGCCAGGCTCCTCTGTGATCCTATGCAACCCGGCCAGATCAACGCCCATTGCATCAGCGATTCCATCCATCCACCTCATCCTCTGCTACCCCTTCTCCTTTTGCCTTCAATCTGTCTCTACTTTTTATTATGCTGCCTAGGTTTGTCATAGTGTTATGTATGTTAATTGTGCTTAAACTGTCAAGGCGATTCAAATTGCCATGGTCCCGCGCTTTCCTAAGCTGTCAAACAGTGTCGCATTTCCTCTCCTTCTATTTGCCAGGTAGTGATGGGGTCAGATACCATGATCTTGTTTTTTTATGTTGAGTTTCAGGCTAACTTTTGCACTCTCCTCCTTCACCCTCATTCAAGAGGCTCTTTAGTTCTTCTTCGCTTTCTGCCATTTGGGTAGTATCATCTGCGTATCTCAGGTTGTTGATGTTTCTCCCAGCAATCTTAATTTCTGCTTGTGCTTCATCCAGCCCTGCATTACACATGATGTACTCTGCATATAAGTTAAATAAGCAGGGTGACAATATACATCCTTGTTGTACTCCTTTTCCTATTCTGAACCAATCAGTAGTTCCGTATCCTGTCCTAACTGTTGCTTCTATTTATCTACTTGCTTTCAAACTGCTAGGTAGGCAGGAGCTGGGACAGAGGCTGGTCTTTAAAATGCAAAGATGTTGATCCAGGAAGTGGCTTCCTATTTTTTTAAAAACCCTGTTACTTCTTCGATCAACATCATTCACTTTTTCTCATTCTATCCACAGAGGCTAAAGGTAAAGGTTTCCCTTGCTCGAAAGCCAGTCGTATCCGACTCTAGGGTTCAGTGCTCATCTCTGTTTCAAAGCTGAAGAGCCAGCGCTGTCTGCTTCTCCAGACGTTTCCGTGGTCATGTGGCAGGCATGGTGTTATGTATGTATGTATGCATGTTCATTATACTGTAAAGGCAAGAATGTAACCACTCCAGATACAAACGATACCAGCTGTAAAGGAATGCGAGCAGACAGCCCATAGAGGGCAGCTGCGAGCGTTCAGCCTCACATGGTTCACATTGCTCAATCACGGACAGCCGCGGGAAAACCTTCCCCGCATTCAGCAGCAGAAGAAAGAGGCGTGCCTGGGCGAGGCCACGCCGGTAGCAGCCAATGAGCTACCGTGCTACAAGATTCAAATGTAGAGAGCTACTGTATATATTGAGATGTATCACCGCCATTACCTCATGCTTCACTGGAACCTCATGCAATAAACCTGTGTTAAACCAACCTTTCGGTTGTCCGGTTGTCTTTGGTCCCATACACTAAACATGGCTAGACACCGGAGCACACGGAACGTTGTTACCTTCCCACCCAAGTGGTCCCTATTTATCTACTTGCAATTTCTTGCTTTCGAACTGCTAATTTCGCAGGAGCTAGGACAAAGACGGTACTGTTCTGCAGTACTGCCATCTTAAATTGTATGTCATCTTAAAGGTTTTTTTTTTTGGGTGGGGTGGGGTTATGAAGTCATAAAATGTCAGATAAGAAATGCTTCTGGAGTAAAACTCCCATAATTCCTAAGGCAGCATTTATTTATTTTTGTGCTATCTGGACTGCAGAGGCTCAAGTGGTTAAGATGCTGCCTGGGAGGCAGCAGGACAGCAATTCGGCACCTGAGTACTGCAGGATGGAATGAGCTCCCAGCAACGTCCCTGCTCCTGCCAACCTAGCAGATTGAAAGCAAGAAATTGCAAGTAGATAGGAACCACTTCAGTGGGAAGGTAAACAGTGTTCTGTGCACTCCGGTGTCTAGGCATGCCTGCCATATGACCACGGAAACATCTGCAAAACACAGACAGTGCTGGCTTTTCAGCTATGAAACAGAGATGAGCACTGAACCCTAGAATCATATATGACTGGGTTTCGCGCAAGAATGACCTTTACCTTTACCTATCTGGAAAATTCTTGTAGTTGTAGTCCAGAAAATAACTTTCCCTAGCACTGCTTGATCACTGCAATACAGCGGTGCCCAAACTACAGCGCATGGGCTCAATTAAACCTGTGCATCACATTAATCCAGCCTGGGCTGAGAACCCAGGCCCTCTCCAGACTGCCCCCCCCATCCCCACCACCTGACGGCAGCGGCAGCGGTGATCGCGCTTTGTGGGGAAGGCTCCAAAAATTTCCCCAAGGCATCTATCCACGTCCCCAAAGACTGCTGAAGTGAGGGGACTGAGCCAAAAACTGCTCAGAGCAGCAGGGACAAAGTGCGATTGCCGCTGCCACTGCTGACATCAAAATGGAGCAGACCTCCTCCAGCCCCCGCAGCTGTATGTCGGGGGTGGGACCGGCCCACTGCAGAAAAAGTTTGGGCATCACTGCTGTAATATATAGCTAGACTGAGAAAGCAAGTGTCAGTTAGTTTTAACTGTGGTTTATTCCAAAGAGACCAGAAATAATTATTTTAAAAAAAGCATGGTTAGATCTTGAGTAGTCCAGGCAGCAAGTATTTGAAACAAATCACCTACTTTTAATGAAATCACTAGAAATAGGCTTGGAATTTGATGTCTTTCTCATGGACAAACTACAGACATTTTGAAGTTTTAAAATGGGGAACATGGGAACTACCTAAAATGGCATTATGAGGAAGGAAATATGGCCATCTGAAGACCTTTAGATGACAAGATTAGGATGCCAGGATCACCAGATTCTGCCTGAGGTTTTGAGATCTCCAACCCTTGTTTTGTGCTAAACTATAGTACATTTGAGATACGGGCTGAAATCCTGTTGTTTGGTATAGTCAATTACACTAGAGTAGGCCCACTGATTTAGTGGGGAATTAATGAAGTAGCTCTCCCATAGGTTCTATTGATCCAAGTGCATCTACTCCATATTGCAATTAGAGTAGACATATTTGAATCAATGGAACTTAAAGGAGTTGATTTGCTAAATCCCCTGATTCAGTGTGCCTTGTGAAAGTATTTCAGCCATAGTTTTAGAAGAATACAGTGAGGAACCTATAAAAGACTTTCTTTCCTCTGTGTTATAACATTGAGCAGTTGGATCATTTAAGCTGAGTGCCCTCTGTACAGTCATTTCCTTACAAAAGCACACAAATGCATCCTTGTTAAGAGAGACTCTGTGGTAACCTGCTTGTTTTGCTCCTATGCATAGACATCTGAATTTCAAACATATGAGGCACCCTGGCCCGATGACAAAATATATTCATCTTATTAAGACCTGATTAGTTTCCAGCTTCAACCCTCTAAACACTTACATAATCCAATCCTGAGGTGGAATCTTTTAAGTACACTTGGGGAAAAGGGGGGGAGATATTTCTAAAAGTTATTCCAGGGGATTTAGAGCAGAGATGGACATATGTGCAAAGAAAAGGAAAAGAATGAGATTGTATTGACTTTAAAAATATTTTCTAAATTTTCTGTAAGCATGTTTAGTGGCATACAAATGAGATAATGGCATAAGCCAGAAATGAGGAAAGCAACACAATCCAAAAGGGAAGCATGGTTGACATGCCAGTTATAAAGCCTTTTTAAAATGTGGTTGCTTCTAAAATTACACTGTTAGCATTAACTACTTTGCTAAATGTAATTTCAGAGCAGCTTGGCTATGCTGGGACCAACAATGTTTCAGCAGATGTTAACAGTGAGGGAGTTTAAAGATTACAGGGTTTCATGGGTGTAGTAAAGCTGCAGTGGGAACAGAAATATTACCGTAGCTGTTATGTTCTGAGTGCACCACATTCACTGACAAGTAATACATGAATGATAGTGAGGGCCAAGGGAACAGAACTTTATACTTACTGGTCAGCAGCGTATAAATTCCATAAATTAAACAAAGTTTTATGCATTTTTCATTTCTTTTCAAAGTGATCCTCTCTGAGGACCTTGGTTTCACATTTATTCCAGCTGCAAAGCATAGTTCTATCTAATGTGCACTCCGCCATCTCTTTTGGCTTTTCAAAAGGTATTTTCCCGAAATACATTAATCTACTCTACTTTCTCTTCATAGTCTTCTCTTTCTCTATTTGTGGGCTCCAATTAGCCACTTTTTTATAGAAGTGATCTCTGACAGAGAATAAAGTCATAAAGATCCTATAATATATAGAGTAATAGTTTAATTTTCATCACCCCCTTTTTTAAACGGAATCTGAAATGTGGTTAAATAAACATGCATAGAGATTCTGCAGTTTTATAGGGCATATCCTCAAGTGACATTAAAACAATTTTAATAGGATTATTTGGTATTCATATTCAAAGACACTAATGCAATGGGTTGTTAATGTAAATTGTATCTCTAACTAGCCAATATGAAAAGGCTTCTATTTTCCCACCTCTAGGGTCACCTGACATGGTGTTAAGCTGCTTGTTTTCGGGTCTCTTATTTTCCTCAGTTCTGCTGTCTCTCTCTCCCCACTCTATCATTGTTGCTATTTGCCTTATAACCAAAGCATATTTAGTTAAGAAAACCATTTTGTTTACCACATGAAACTTATTGTATAGAAATGTTCACAAAGAAAAGCATCTGTTTATATCTTTGAAAGAACTGTAAGTAAAGGAACTATTTTGCTATATTTTGTGTGGATAGTTTAATTGCTGGACTACAACAGGGAGTACCTGTATAAGGCTTGGGAAATTTGCAAAATTTGCAAAAATAAATCTAATTTGCAAAAATTAATCTAATTGTAAAACTGCCCTGTTTTACTGCTTTGTCTAAAATACTTAACATGGAGATCCTCTTTCATTTTCATTTTTCCCCTGCGTCAGTCCTTTTTTTTACCATGACTCTTTCAGGTCATTTTGTTTCTTTTCCCCATTCATTTTCCTAGCACCAATAGTCCAAAAAAGCCCTAAGAACATGTAGAAGAAAAAAAGCAGAGGCAAGGTGACAGAGAGTCAATCTTCTGCTAAAACAGACAACAGTACAACTAATAACAACAGAGGCACAGCCAAGGATCCAAGTAGGTCAACACAAGATGTGTGAGAACAAAATTTGTGCACCCATAGTACAAGCTGCAAAGCACATGGGCAAAAAGTTGCAAATAGATTCTGGCATGGCATTTGTATTCTTCAAGCCTGAGCCATTGTAGCTCACACACACACACACACACACACACACACACACACACACACACACACACACACACACACACACACACACACACACACACACACACACACACACACACACACACGATACCATACTTTCCCTTCCACTTCCCATCCAATAGGAACCTATTGATATGCTAGCAGAGAATGTTCTTTCACAACTTGTGATCCCATTTTAACTCCAACAGAGAGTGGCTGCTTTCACTCCCATCCCCCAACCCCCTCACATGCTTACATGATCAAATACAACAAAAATAAAACTCTCATTAATTTGCCCTCCTGCTTCTTTCTCAGGTCTTCCTTTGCCTTTGGTGCAATTCAAAAAGAAGGAAAAAGAGAAAAAATGAGGGTGGGAAACAGGGGAAGGAGTTGCCTTCCAATTCTTTCCTTCCCCACAAGGATCAACTTTTAGGCTGTGAGTCATCACCTTCCATCCTCCGCCACTGCATACTTCTACTCCTACCAGGATTTCCCCCCCTAACCTGCTTGTTTGTCTCAAACATTTCAGCAACATGTTCAGTATGGCACACTTTAAATGGAAAGGAAGAAAGCTTTCTTGAGCAGCAAGGGCAAAGAAAATAAAGAAATGTTGCCATTGTCTTGCATACCTGCCAACTATCCCATTTTTCCCGGGAAAACCACTTATTTTTACCCCTCTTCCCGCCCCTCCCATTTTATTGATTTCCCCGTATTTTCCCTTATTTTTTTAAAAAATATCCTGACCGGAGCCCTCACAGGCGAAGGTGCAGTATTTTTCCCAGCCACCAGAGGTCACTGTGTGACATGCTTTTCGCTTGTAGAAGGCCCTCACGGCTTTGTGCCCATTGCATCTACAACACCATCTAGCCATCTTATTTTGGGCCACCCCCTTCTTTTGTCTTCCACCATTCCCAGCATCAAGGCCTTCTCAAGTGTATCCTCTCTTCTCATTTGATGTCCAAAGTACTTTAGCATCATCTTTACTATTTGACCTTTAATGAGCAGTCATGGTTGATTTCTTCTAGGATCGACCTATTTCTAATACCACATTTCAAAGGCATCTATTTTTTTGTGCTCAGCTTTCCTAATGGTCCAGCTCTCACACCCATACATTACCACCGGGAATACTATTGCTTTGACTATGCAATTTTTTTGTTTGCAAGGTGATGCCTCTACTTTTAACTATGTTTCTCATAGCTTGTTTCCCAAGCATCAGTCGCCTTTTTATTTCATGGCTGCAGTCACCATCTGCAGCGATCTTTGATCCTAAGAAAGTAAAATCTGCCAGTCATATCCAACTCTAGGGTGCAGTGCTCATCTCCATTTACAGCCAAAGAACCAGTGCCGTTTGTGTTTGCAAACATTTTCAAGGCCATGTGGCAGGCATGACTAGAGCTCAGCAAGTCACATGGCTATATTTGGCCACATCTACAGATTTGGCCACACCCACAGAGGGGTGTGACCAAAATATCCCTTATTTTCAAATCCAAAACTTGACAGGTATGGTCTTGCCATTTCTGCATGTTGCTTCCCAACTACATTCTGGCTATGGTGAAACAGCAGTACCTTCACCAGCCTTTCCTGGCTTCCTCTTGCCTTTCTTCACTCCCCAAGCCTCAACCCTGGCTCATACCTTTGTTCTGAAGAAGTGGACAATAAATCCACAAAGCCTAGATTGACAAAAATCTGTTAGTTTTAAATGTGCCACAAGCTTTATTTTCATTATTATTTTGCAGGCTAAAAAAGACTAACTAAACCACCTACCATATTTGAAAACCTGCAAGCAGCAGTGGGATTTTAAAAAATTACTACCTACTCTTTGTGTGTGGCCAGGGGGAAAGCTCTGCATTGCACCCGAATTAGGACTACAGTGGTACCTCACTTAAAGAGCATAATGCATTCCACGGGATTGCTCTTTAAGCGAGTTTGCTCTTTAAGTGAAACACCATTGTAAGTGACCAATTGTGACTTCTGGTGGTGGTGCCGGGATTGCAAACCCTGATTTAGTTGTTAAGTGAGTTTTTGGTTGGTTTTAGTTGTTAAGTAAGGTGACCATTCAGAGAAAATTCTGCTCTTTAAGTGAGTTAGTCTCCAATTGAGGTGCTCTTTATGCAAGGTTTTACTGTACAGGTACTTTATTTCAAAACTTGGAGCCAGAATTTCTGCTATTGGTTCTGGTGAACTGGGACGAACCTGCTGAATCCCACCATTGGCTGCAGGTCGGAGGAACAAATGAAGAGAAACAAAGGCTGATCATGCTGAGGAGCTACAGAAAGATGAGCTTCATTTCAAAAAGAAATAATCAGGAAGAACAATATGGCATTTCCTTAAGAAGTGCAAGGGCAGCGAGCCAGCAAACTAGAACCGTGGATAGGGGCCCTGTTTTTAAGATATCAGAATATATTGCAGCATTGCATCTTCTACAAGTAAAGAATCCCAGTCAATCTGCTGTAAACAAAATTAATTTGTGAAGGGCATTAGTTCCATACAGTTTCGCCTGTTAGCTAGACCATTAAATCAGGTGCCAGGAAATTTCATAAGTTGGTTTTGTGGTCAGATTTCATTGACTTCACTGGTGTTCCCATAAAGTGAGAGGAAGTGACTTCATTCAACAGGGCAACACTCCAGGAGATTGAATTTGATTATTAAGGTTCATAGTACGAACTAATACAATCAGCTCAGAAAATCATTCTGGCTCTAAATCCAGAGACTAACACTGCAACTCTGATTTAGGATGCAAACCCTGCTCTATCTTTCCCATTCATTTTGGTGTAAGTTCATTTGTGAGAGACTCAAAAAGTCATATTGAAGAAAAGACTAGAAAAGTTGCACAGCACCTTGGAATTTATAAACTGGCAGTGAGGTGAGGCAGATAGTCAAAAAGCAGCATAACAACTGCAACGAGTTACTTTTTTGATCACAAAGATGGGAATGGGATTATTTATGTAACAAGCAATCATTTCTACTTCAAAAAGTGTTTTCTAACGAGCATTTTACATCATTTTAAGAGGCCTTTTGTAACCCCTTTTTCAAGTTTTTTTTTTTTTGCAACTGATTCCTATCTATTATGGCAAAACTTTAAGAAGAGCAAATAGAATACTTTACTTTTTTAAAAAACAGCTGTCCAAGCACTCAGTGGGATTGGGTCAGATCTTGGGAAAGTTACTTTCCATGTTACAGCTACCAGAAACATACCTGTCAACCTTCCCGATTTGGCCGGGATTACCCCGTAAATTGACGTCGATTGACGTCATAACCCGGCCCCCGCTGCCAAAACCCTGTAATTTGGCAGCGGGGGAAACACTTTCCGTGCATACGCGGAAGGGTTTTACCCCTTCTACACATGCGCGGAAGCGCTACGTTGCTTGCGTAAGGGCTGTGCAAGCAGCGTAGCGCTTCCACGCATGCGTGGAAGGGGTAAAACCTTTCCATGCATGCGTGGAACGCGACCTGCTCACAAGCGATGTGTGCAGGTCCCGTTTTTCCGGAGCCGCGGGTTGACAGGTACGACCAGAAACAGAATATATCTTGGTAAAAAAATCTTGCAGAATCAAGGGACTGACTCCTAAATAAAAAACAAGGGTCAAGGTTGCATCTCAGAAGCTACACTCCTTATTTACGGTATCTATATTAACACTCTCTGCTTTGGAATGTATATATCCTGTAGGATTGATGGGCCATTATTGGACTCCTTTCCCCTGAGTAGTAGCTCAAGTGGCTAAAACACTGACAGGGAGGCGAAAGGTCAGCAGTTTGATTCCTGAGTATTGCACAACGGAATGAGCTCCCGTCTTTGTCCCAGCTCCTGCCAACCTAGCAGTTTGAAAGCAAGAAATTGCAAGTAGATAAATAGGGACTGCTTCAGTGGGAAGGTAACAGCGTTCTGTGCGCTCCGATTTCTTGTCATGCCTGCCACATGACGATGGAAATCTCTGCAGCAGCAGACAGTGCTGGTGTTGCGGGAGGAAATCCTGATACCATGAAAATGCCCAAGCAGAGTTACGGTCCAGCCGGCTGCTTGGGGAGAGCTCTCACGAATAACCCCAACGAGTATATTTTATTGCCAAAATTCAACAGCAGATAAGAATACAGGAACAATAGTGCATTCAGTAGAAAGGGAGCAAAATGCAGAAGCAGACAGCGCTGGCTCTTCAGCTTTGAAACAGAGATGAGCACTGAACCCTAGAGTCAGATATGACTGGCTTTCGAGCAAGGGAAACCTTTCCCTTTACTTCCCCTAAAGATAGCATGTGTTGCAATCATGCAGCATCTGGAGAGTCCCAAGTAGGCCACCCTTGCCATATAGACATTTTACAGCTTCATGATAAAACTGCATCTACTATTAATTTTTTGGAGTTCATATTTCTCTTCTTCTTGTGCCATATCTGATTCCAAATATTGGTGAGCATCATGGTGATCAGCCATGAAGACTGTCCTCCAAATATAATGCCGTGGCCTTTCATCTGCCATCCACATCACAGTGTGACACTCGTACCACTGATCCAGTTCCACGAGTCACTTTCTGGTCCTGATCCCTTTCAGCACGCAAAGTCCTCCTCAGTCCCAGGCCAGTATTGATGAAGCTTCTGCCCTCCTTCAAGATGGATTCTAGTGGGATTTCCCTTCCATATTATGCTTAAATTTCAACCTGATTTTCTGGGATCTTGTACCTCACTGCTATTTTTCTATTCAACAGCACCCCTCAAGTCTGTGTATAGCATGGAAGAGGGAAGAGGATGTCATAAGCAAAGAGGGGAGGTGTGCAGACTGGCCCATTAGGCCAAACTTGGCATTTCCCCAGCTTATTCTGTCTCATCCTGTCCATTGCTGCCTGTCTCCTTACCAAAGATGTAGTCTCAAGGCTGCTTCTCTATTACAGCACCGGTGGCGGCGGCGGCAGCGGCAATCGCGCTTTGTTCTGGCTGCTCCGAACAGCCTCTTGCCTGGCCACATCCCCTCTGCAGCCTTTGCCAAAGCCGATCGCCATGTTAGGAAAATCTTCGGAGCCTTCTCTTTTTCAAAATCCACGGCGCTGGAAGGGTAAACCTGGTGCGCTGCAATGACATCACCCCGGGTGCACCAGAAGACTCTCCTAGTGCCATAGATTTTGAAACAGAGGAGGCTCCGAAGATTCTCCTAATATGGGAATCGGCTTTGGCAAAGGCTTCAGAGGGGATGGAACCGAGCAAGAGGCTGCTTGGAGCAGCCAGGACAAAGCGCGATCACCACCACTGCTGCTGACATCAGGCAGTGGGGGCAGGTGGAGGGGCAGTTCACAGTGAGCACTGTGGGCTGCATTAATGATATGCAGGGGCCTAATTGGGCCCGTGGGCCATAGTTTGGCCACCCCTGATTTAGAGGATGCCAAGGGTCATTCTCTTGCTTAGTTTTCTTGGCATCTGCTGCTACTTCTCTTCTTATCTTAGGTGGAATGATACCAACAAGAGGATGTATTTTCTCAATCAGTGTAGGTTTGAGGCATCCTGTCACTATACACTATACACATGGCTTCATTGGCAGCAATGTCAACTTGTTTTTTCATGTATGGATGTGCCAGCATCCTTTGGACCAGTATATTCTGCTGTGGAGACACTCAGGGCTAAAGCTGATATAAGCAGCGTGGATTTTTGAGTTCCCCATGCATAGTTTGTGAGTTTCCTGATGATGTTGTTCCTCATGCTAACTTTGCTTTGGTATTCAGGCAGTGCTGCTTAAAAGAGGGTGTCCTGTCAAGCATCACACTGAGGTATTTTGATGGTGAACAATGCTGTCATCCATGGCGTTACCCTTACCAGGTAACATCCAACTCAACCCTCACCTCTTGATTTTGAAGGTGGAAAGCACACACTTGAGTTTTCCTTGGATTAGGCTTCAAATGGTTGAGTTGTAATATTGTCCTGATTCTTCAAGTGCTCCAGTAAGTTTTCCAGCTACCTCATCAAAGCTTGATACTTGAATGACCATTGCTGTGTCATCCAGATAGATAAACAATTTTGTATTTTCAGGAACTCCTTGATCATTTGTCTATATATTATACAGTATCAGAGACTACGGGTATACACTTTCTTGGGCAGTCCATTCTTCTGCAACCTCCATCTGTTTTTCTTTCCATTCATAGAAGCTCCAGTTCTGAAGGAAGCTGCTAATGACCCTAATAAGCTTATTATCTCTCATAACATTATTTATTTTATAGAGCAGACTCCTATGATTGACAGTATCGTACGCTGAAGTTAGGTCAATGAAAGCCACTCCTGTAATTAGTTTTCTTTTGAAGCCATCCTCAATGTTGCTGCATAAGTTTGAGAATTTGACCACAACATGATATTCCTGGCCTAAAGCCTGCTTGCTCCTTCATTATCTTTCCAACAATAAATTTGGAAATACAATTGTGAATCATCTATTCCAGTGCCTTACGAAGGTGGCAAAGGAGTGACACTCAGTAGTTTTCTGGTCATATGGGTCTTAGCCAGGTTTCAATAAAGCAACAATAGTGGGGGGGGGGGAGGTGAGAGGCAAATTCTGAGTTGAATGTCTGCCTGTCTGTATCTGTTTGGGTGTGCATGTTAATGCTTCCTTGCTTGACTATGGGAAGATAAATTCTACTTTTGCCACTGGCCTTGGCTGTCACCTTAACTGTTAGTTACAATGCTTTCTGACCCACTCACCCCAAATGGCATCTGGCCTTGCTGGGTAAATTTGACCTCAGCTCGGCTAGTCACACACATCTAAATCTGAATCCAACTCTTTGTGAGGGGGTTGCCTTGAGAGCCCCAGTGGGCTGCCTGTTCTCACTCCATAGGCCCAGGGGAGCTTGAGAGAAATGGCGTCTCCCAGGCTCCTAGCCAGTATGGATGTACCCATTACAGTCGGGAGCTACAGAGGTAGTCAAGGAGTGTGCTCCTATCTTCTGCACCTCCATTGAGATGCAACTTGAGAATAAAGGAGCCACCTCCTCCCTCCTAGCCCATCACTTAGCTATACCTGATTCCTTAAAAGGATTGTATCCTGGGACTCAGACTGGACTTTCAGGGGGGCCAGTCAGGATAGGTATGGCCAAGGGGTTAGTACCACAAACTCACCTCACTAGGAACATGGAGGAAGGGGCAGTTAGGGCTAACTCTATTCCTTTAATAAAAGTTGCATAAATGCAAAAGTTGAAGAAAAAAGAAAATCAAAGCTTTTGAAATATAGATCTACATACAGCTGCTAAGGATATCATGGGTTGACAGTGTGACTAATGAGGAAGTGTTATGCCAGATGGATAAAGAACAAGAACTGTTTAAGACCATTAAACAATGAAAGTTCCAATAACTTGGGCATATCATGTGGAATGACATAAAGAAGAGAATACTTCAACTCATTATGCAAGAGATGATCCTGGACATAGTTGGACTTTGTAGCAGAGGAACCTTGAGAGACTGGTGTGAAATGTCTTTTGAAAAACTGTTCCAAAGGAGTGATACTGGTCAGTTAAGAATAGGAAGACCATCACCATGATGATAGCCAATATTTGGAATGGATATGGCACCTGAAGAAGAAGAAATGCAAAATCCAAGATGGAGCCCATAGAATTATTGTCTGGGGGACTCACTAGCCCTCAAGTCCTCTGGAAGTGGAGCTGTCAAGACTCATACCCTAATTTAGCAAAAAGCTGCATGGGAATAAAAATCAGATGCAAAATTTTAAAATAATTTCAGTACCGTGGACAACTGGTAGACTTAAGATAGAATCCAAATGTGATTTTTTTCCCCAGTGTGTAATGAATACATGGAAGATGTCAACAACTGTTTGAAGCTAATTAACAAAGTGCTGGTTGGGTGTCATTGGTTATACTGCTAGGAATGATGAGAGATGCAGCATCTACATATTCAACCTCTCATTTCAATATCAGGTTGCTAGAAAGAAAATAGAATAGCAGCATTTCCTTTAGTGTCTGTGGTAACAATGGCACACAAAAAGAGAAGAACTCGCTGACATATTTTACATTGTGGAAAACCTTTTAGCTTATTGTATCACATGTCCTTATAAAAGAAAACAACATGGTAAATAAGAAAACATCAGTAGCTGCCCAAAGCTGATTAAGAATGGAGCCCCCCTGTACAGAAACCTACACAGTAAAATCTTTTTTTAAAAAAATGTTGATGGCACTATTTCACTGTCTATCATAAAGTTAGCGAAGCAGGCTTTCTCTATCCAGCTCTCCTTTTATTGAGCATAAATCAACCCTGACAGGAAGTTTTATGCCTAAATCCGTTTACTGTCCTTGTTGGTAGTCTTTAAATTAATATTTATAAGCAGAGAGAGGTCTAAAAGGGATTCATCACTAAAACACCTTAAATGCTTCAGTTTGGCTTGAACTGATTTCTCCTCACTCCCACACAGGTTTCTTGATCACTGACATCCCTTAATTACCAGTGACCCAAGCAAAACACAGTCTTTGTTCCCTCATGCTCACAAATCAAGGCCTCTGATGATATTGTGGCTGGGGAAAAGAACAACCGATCAAGCAGGTTCTGCTCCTGTCATATGCTGAACAAACTGGCAGAGGATCAAGGGAAAGAAGGAGATACAAAGAACGGAATTGTCTAAAAAGTAAGAGAAACAGTTTAGATGGTTGAATCAATGGCATTGCAGGCGCACCCCCCAAAGAAAGACTCAGACACCGGTATATGGATAAAGGCATCGGGCCACTTTTATTGAATAATGCCCTAGTCCGAATTATAACTTTGAATTGGTGTAATCATCCAATTGTAATTCTTTAAGGCAAGCAGGCCGAAGTAACACTGGTAAGGTTCCTCCCAAAATGCCAATGGCAATTGGCTACATGTAACTATTTGTATCAATTTGTTTGTTGACACAAACAAATTATTGACCGGAGTCAATAAACTATCTACTGACCCCACCCTATGACGTGTATCCGTTAAATATCAAGGTGATGCAGGCTGTTAAGCTCCTGCCATCACCCCTTGCCTGGTTCGTCCTTGACCGGCCAAAGCTATTACCCCTGTACCTGTCTAAGTGTTGGCCAGTCAATTGCGAACCTGCCGGATACCTATGGGTCATAAATCTTTACCTTACCAGTGCTACCCGCCACACGGGGAGGCATCCATGATGACTCACCGCCCCCCCCCAGACCGTCAGCTCGGTCACCAGGCCTGCTTGCAAATCTTCCAGAAAGAGGTTCATACCTCTGGCCGACAGGTGGACCCCATCCCCTGCATAGAGATCGTAATCTTGCAAACCTATCCTGGGGTGCCGGATAGCCGTCCCTAAGCCCTTGTCTGCCAAGAACCGGGCAACAGCCCTGTTCACCGAGTGCCGAGCGCGGTCAAGGGCACGGAGGTCAATACCTCCCCAGTAATTATGTCGCGGCACGATGTCCGACCATAGCAGCCGCGTGGATGGCCACACATAATGCAAATAGGCTAGGTCACTGCAGGTCGTGAATTTTAAGGAAAGGCCAGTGACCTGGGCAAGGTCATTGCCACCGAGGTGCAGTATAAGGACATCAGGTGGTGCAGCATCCCTGATGGAAAACAGGAATGGCAACAGTTCCCGCCATCTCATTCCGCGCTTACCGCACCAACGCATACATGCAGTTGCATGTAGCCTGAGCTGGGGTCCCCACTCTGTCGCCGCGACATACTGCGCTGCCCAGTGCACGTAACTGTGGCCCACCAGCCATACTGCCACCGGTGTGCGGGGACACATAGGGTCTGTAAAAGAAGAAAAGAGAAGAACGACTTGACTGGTACTCAGACATGAAGGGGGCGTACATACAATACAAAACGCATGGATCCCCATCTTCCCATCTGGCGTATATCAGCCTCAGAGTACCCAAATGCAGCCACAGTTGATGCAGTGCCTATCCTAAATGAATGGGTGCCGTAACGAGCCCCGGGGAGGCCAACACTGGTTAGTGCCATACCGGTCACCTTCCAAAATTGGAATTTAGTCAGGGGAGACCCATCCTGGTGGCAGAAAAACGGGCCAGGGTGCGCACCACGCACTGCCAAAAACTCATGTAGGGCACCAACCGGACAGATGTCTTCAATGGAACATCGTAGCAGTCTAACTCCACTGCCTACGCCATGCTGATCAACCTTTGAGGACCGTATCCTCAACTGAGCCCACTCATTAGTAACATAGACATCGTCGAGTTCCAGTGCCCTACGAGTCGTATCCGCCTTAGACAGTGGTGCCAACTCACTGATGCGGAGCGCTCCGAAGAAGGCCACCGTGGTAGCTGCGTGAAAAAGAGCCACCTCATACCTATCATAACACAAGTTATGCCAGCCTCGTGCAAGGTGGGTCAGGACCTCTGGTGAAATCGGGTGATGAGTGTCAGGGCGGCGGCCACGTTCCCGTGTCCACCCCTCCAAAACATGACCTATGCGAAAGTCATTCACGCAGTCAGCGAAGCCCCTCACTTTGGCCATAAATGCCAGTGCCGAAAGCCTGGATGCTATAGTACGAGGAGCCAGACCCTGATTGTGAAGATAAACCATGTATTGTAAAACCTGATCCACTGGTATGGGCCACACTTCAGGCAACCGCAGTTGCGCAGAAAAGGTCCTAAACTGTATGAAAGCAAGTTGATACGCCTTACGCGTGCGTGGTGCCAAAGACATGCCGATCGCCTGGTTCACCTCTCCTCACCAAACGTCCAAATCTCGGCCGGGAGTGGCGAGGGGAATTCCTCTGCTTCCGGAGCCAGGGCACAGAACCGGGGGATCTGCAGGCGGGATAAAGCATCAGCAATATCATTATTAATACCTGGAACATATCTGGCCCTAAACAGCACATTTAGGCGTAGGCTTCTTAACACGAATTGACGAACCAATGCCATGACCCTAGGGGATTTGGACGTCTGGGCGTTGACAATGTACACCACTGCCGCATTGTCACACCAAAAATGGACCACTGAGTTGGCCCACTCGTCGCCCCATAGCATCAATGCTCCCAGAATGGGAAGGAACTCAAGGAAGGTAAGATCGCGGAGGCGATCCGTGCCAAGCCATGCGTGAGGCCATCGGCCGTAAGCCCACCTCCCCTCAAAATAAATCCCATAACCCAGGGAGTCGGAGGCATCCGACTGTACTTGAAATCTAGGGCAGACCATAAGGTCTGATCTCCAGAAAGAGACCCCGTTAAAATCCTGTAGGAATGTGAGCCAAACCGAAAGGTCCGCCCGTATGCCCCTGGTCAGTCGGACCCTGTGGTGGCGCTTTAACAGGCCAGCCATGGCGTCACACAGGCGCCAGGCAAATGCTCTGCCAGGCGTCACCACCCTGCAGGCAAAGTTAAGGTGGCCATGAAGTACCTGCAGCTCACGAAGGGACACTTTACGTTTGGCAATCAATGCCAAAATCGCCGCAGAGATCCGAGTCACCTTATCCATGGGTAACCTGGATGCCTGTGCGACCGTGTCAATTTCAATGCCTAGAAATGTGAGCTTAGTAGCTGGGCCCTCGGTCTTTTCAGGCGCTAAGGGGACACCCAGTTCCCGCATTAGCGTCTGAAATGTAGTGAGGAGACACGTGCACGTGTCCGAGCCCCGTTCACCCCCGAACAAAAAGTCATCGAGGTAATGGGCCACAGACCGGGACCCTGACCTGCGAACAAAGGCCCACTGAAGGAAAGTGCTAAAGCGTTCGAATGCCGAACATGAAATGGAGCAGCCAAAAGGCATGGCCTTATCTACATAAAACTTCCCTTGGAACCTAAAACCCAATAGCTCAAAGTCCCCTGGGTGCACTGGCAGTAATCGGAATGCCGATTTAATGTCACACTTTGCCAGGAGGGCACCAGGACCACATGAGCGTACCATCCGTAGGGCCTGGCCAAATGACGTGTACCTGACTGAACAAAGGTCATCAGGAATCGCGGCATTGACCGAGGAACCCGCAGGGTAAGATAGATGGTGGATTAAACGAAATTCACCTGGTGTCTTCTTCGGGACTAACCCCAGAGGGGAGACCTTCAAGTTAGGGAAAGGTGGTTCCAAGAAGGGGCCCGCCACCCTCATAGCCTCCACTTCTTTAGCTATGCTCAGTGCAGCAACCTCCTCATTACCTTTCAAAGGAAATTAAATTAGGAGCGTCTTGGGGTCCCCGAACACCCCTGAACGGAATACGAAAGCCCCACTGGAAACCCTCCAACAGGTACCTCGCATCCTCCCTCCTTGGATAAGCTGAGAGCCATCGCTCCAGCATGTATACATTAATTGGGCAGGGGGCCTTTCGCATGGCTAGCTCCTTCAGATGGAGCCCTGACCGCCCCCTGTCCACCCCTACCTCTGCCCCGTGACCCACCAGCCCGCGGGCACGCGGAGGCAGCGTGGGGGCCAGCGCAAGAGGGACACTCATGTCAGAAACTACACTGGTGCTTATTACACACGCCGTTAGCTGAGAAGCTCCAACACAGCAGGCGGGCTGGAACCCCCTGCCCCGCCGGTTGGCGGGGAGCCTGTGCTGGAGCAGCCCACTGCACGGCATGGCCACAATGGTACCTATCACCAGGCGCCGGACGCGTGGGAGTCATGTACAAGAGCCACAATTGCTGGCAGGGCTCATCCCACCTCATCTCAGGGTGTAGGGCCACCCTCATTCTAAATTCCTCATCGTAAGCCAACCACTATGGGCCAGGGAAATCAACCATCACCCTGTTAATATTGTCAAGGTATTGGACCATCGGAATGGCCAAATCAGGCCAGGCCCTGAGGTATACTGCCATATATATGAGGTATGCCAGTAACCAGTTGCCCCAGGTGCGTGGTGGCTTACAACGACGGGACAGCTCTTTGTCTCTGTCATCCTGTCCCTCCTTCTCCTCTTTAGTGGGCTCATGGTTCAATAGGGAGAAGATATCCACGTACTCCCCTCGCCAAATCTTATCCCTCGTGACCTGTGACAAATGATCACCCAGGGGCAAGGAATAGCCAGCCGTCGGTAAAGCCATTGACGGCACATTTTGCATAGAGGGTATGCGCAGCGGGACCTGAACAGCCCCTGCGATGCTCGGCACGGCCCCTGGGGCGGACACCCCCACCCTGAACGAGGGACAATTTGGCAACCAGGGGTTAATGGGGCAGTGTGGGAGCGGCTGCCCACCCACATTGACTTGACGTGGCCAGGGCCACTGAACTTCCCCAGTGTAAGTGGACAGTGGTGGTGGTGCACTAAATTGAACCTGATACTCACTAGTCGCACCCCCGTGAGCCGCCCCCACCGGGGGTTCCGGCCCACAGTGGGCGTCGGAGCTCGCTACTGGCATCGAGCTCTGGGACCACACCTGACCGCTTCCAGCCTGTACATCAGGTCGGATGGGGAGCTGCGAGGCACCAGCCGGAGCTGGCCAGATAGCCTCAAGCAGCTCGACCCTGTTGGCCGCCCGCTGAAGGGTCACGGCCGCCAAGTTGGCCGGGATCGACGAAAGGGCCGCAGTTGAAGAAGCAGTTGCGCCCCTTCGGAAGGTGGCTGGGCAATGCCCAATTATGCTTCCAGCACTGCTATACATGCTATTAGAGCATCCACCGCCTCCAAGCCCCCCGAACGGCCCACTAGGCAGTTGGTGAAATGGCAACCCAAAAGGGGATCCAGGGCCAGAATAGGGCCATGCCCAGAACTCAGGCCCGTGGGGGGGCCGGAGGACCTGTGGGCGGAAACCCGCACCAGGCCCCCCTGGGCCACCTTGTCCTGGGCCCTGCAAAGGCACGCTCAGGGCCGAAGCCCCCGAGAGGCCAGCCTCTGCCGGCCCGGCCAGAAAGCTGGCGCCCGGCTGCCAGGTGGTAGCCTGATCGGCCCCACTGGTAACCGTGGGCAAGGTCCGGTCGCTGCCCTGCCGTGGGGGCGCAGCCCTGGTCCCCCGACCCGGAAGCTGCCCCCCATCTGATGAAGGGCCAGGAAAAGCCCTTCCTCTCGCCCGTGGCTTCATTGCCGGGGCCCTTCGCTTGGGAGCCATGACTCCCTAAAATGAAGATCCGCCAAAGGATCCCTATCCAGGGATCAGCTCCTGAGCCCGAAGTACCGTGGTAGCAAAGAGGTAAGCCAGAACCGCTCCGGGTACGAAGGGCTACGAAAGAGAACGCGACGGAGAAAACTTCTCCTCTACGTCGCAAATCTAAAATGGCAGCTCGGCTGCCTCGTGGCCACCCTTTTTATAGAGGGGTGGCCACGCCCCCTAACTCACCCAGATGTCTGAGTCTGGGGGGGCGCAAAGAGCGCGGCAGCCATTTTGGCGCCGCGCTTTCATATGCTGGGTTGGGAAATGGATGCATGCAAGTGCATGGGACAAACAGATGTATATTACACATCTGAAACAATAGCAGGAAATTCAGGCCAGAAAATTCAGGTGCTATAGAGAATTGTTGTCTTGTCTGAAATAATATCCACTTGCTAGCCGCACTCAGGTTCTGTGCATCCACCTTTTTTTTTTTTTTTTTTTGCATTTCAGTTGTTTCTTGCATCATACCCCATTCCCAACCACCAAGCTTGTGCAGAAAGACCCATCAAATTAGGTAACTCCTCATATATTGGCATGGAAACTTAAAGGTAAAGATAAAGGTCACGCTGGCTCAAAAGCCAGTCATATCTGACTCTAGGGTTCAGTGCTCATCTCTGTTTATAGCCAAAGAGCAAGCACTGTCTGTGTTTGCAGACATTTCTGTGGACATGTGGTAGACATGCCTAGACAGTGGAGTTCACAGAATGCAGTTTACCTTTGAGGCCATTCAACAATTATGTGATCCATTTTGGGGGGGGAATTAACCCTCCCCTGTAAGCCGACTGTAATTTTCGCTTCGGACACCCCTCCCTTTAAAATTACGTAATCCAGAGCTTTTTATCAAAACTCAAATTTTTAGAGCTTTTCATTGTTGGTGCCTATTGCAGAATGTATCGGTGAGGATTCTTGATGCATCACACCCTTTGTGAAGAGATTTTTTTTTTTTTGCAGGGAGTAATGAGTATGTTGGGTAAGTTCCGATAGTGTTCTTCTACTATCTTCTTTACAAGGATTATAAATTTATCTCGGTTAGAAATAGACTGCACAAGCAATTCAGTAATATCAAATCAGATCAAAATTCCCAGAGATCATTTTTAAACCTAAAAAGTGCCATGTTTCGAAACCACAACAGCTTCAAATGGATTACGTAATCTTTGACCTGAACCCCCACCCCCATGTAATTTTCAGTAATTCAGATGGCAGACCACCTCTCCCCTCCCCTTCAAGGATCACATAATTGTTGAATGGCTCCTTCCCACCTAAGTGGTCCCTATTAATCTACTTGTAATTTCTTGCTTTCTAACTGCTAGATTGGAAGGAGCTGGGGCAAAGATGGGAGCTCATTCCGTCCTGTAGTGCTCGGGTATCGAATTCCAACCTTCCAGTCTTCAAGTTCCACGTCTTAACCATTTGAGCCACTGCAGTCCCTCATGGAAGTTTACAGCATAATAAAATTGTCATAAAGGTACAACAAGACTCTTTTGCTTTTATCTCATCATTTTGGGGTGTGTGTTTTGCAACTACAGACTAACAGAGCTGCATTTGGCTAGGCTGTGCTGCTTGCCTAAATCAAATCAATATGATGTCTTTCCCACCAAAATGATCAAATCCTTTCTTCACTCTAAATATTTCTTTCTGCACAAAATAATTTATTTGGTATACAATACAAAATGCAATATGAAACATTATCTTATTCACTCTTACACAGGCAGCTTACGATGCATTAAGATTATTTTGCAGTAAAATAGTCAATGCCTCTGCTCTCTGACATCCTATGAAGTCATTTCTGAATTGTATGTGCCCAGACAAACATAAAAAGACAAAAGACAAAAACAAAAAAACAAAAAATGTCCCAGCAACTTAAAGGCTTTTCTAGTTCAGGATGAGCTTTCATGGATATACCCACTTGTTCTGACATTTTCAGACACTTATTTAGAATTCTGACATATAGCAAACCCAAGTTTATGACAGCTTTACAAACTGCTCTATAATTGTTAATGTTGCTCAGGACTTGCAAACTAAAGGATGTTGGTTCCTTCATTGAGTCAGTCCATCTCATGTTAGCTTCTGCTCTTGCTAGGGTTGCTAAACAAATGTATTGGGTTTTACATGACTTCAATACCATAAATCACCACGGTGAATAGGCACCAGTTTAATAGTTGCAACTTTAGATTTTGTTGCATACTAGTCATGTGACTAGGGGTATAAGTGGCAATTCTTAAACTAGCAGCAATTCACCATTTCAATTTATGTCATTCCATTTACTCCTGCAAAAATAACCAGTTATTTTCCTTGTCTTTCATGTCAAAAGCATGACAGACTCAGTTTAGTCATTTTAGCTAATGAAAGTTGAACTTTGATTTGTCTTTTTGACAATACATCTCATCTGTATCCCAGAACCACATTTTAAATAACTGGCCACTGTTCTGTTGTACAGCTCCACTCCACAAGAACAATTTTACAAGCAATGATAGCTTGCTACTAATTAAAACATTCCTTTCTTTATTTGGAGTGTATGCAAGTTTGGGCTTAGCTATACAGCACAAATGGAGCAGGCTGAATCACTTAAGATCATGTAGAGGCCTGATTTGCCATTTGATGTGATCTTCACATCCACATAGAATATGTACTTCAAGCAACAAAGTTTGGCACATCACCCTTAAGAAAAAAAAACCATCCATTTCCTTGCCACCTCTTCTCCCCTTCTTCTGAGAGAAAGGTTGTTATGTATGCATGTTCATTATACTGTAAAGGCAAGATTGTAACCACTCCAGATACAAACGATATCAGCTGTAAAGGAACGCGAGCAGACAGCCTATAGAGGGCAGCTGCGAGCGTTCACTCTCACATGGTTCACATTGCTCAATCACGGACAGCCGCGGGAAAACCTTCCCCGCATTCAGCAGCTGAAGAAAGACCTGCATTCAGCAGCAGGAAAGGAGGCGTGCCTGGGCGAGGCCACGCCGGTAGCAGCCAATCAGCTACCGTGCTACAAGATTCAAATGTAGAGAGCTACTGTATATATTGAGATGTATCACCGCCATTACCTCATGCTTAACTGGAACCTCATGCAATAAACCTGTGTTAAACCAACCCTTCGGTTGTCCGGTCGTCTTTGGTCCCATACACTAAATTGGCGACGAAGGTGGGATCGATGGCTGCCCACGGGACCAAGACATGCGCCGGCTACGAGATCAGGAAGCCGGGAGACTTGGAGCTGTTTGAGATAGACTTCAACGCAGCGCTGGTGGAGCTCGAAGTCTCAGATGAGGCCAAAAAGAGGGCCATTTTCGTCCGCATGCTCGGACACGAGACCAAGAGGACCTTGGTGGACCTGATCGCGCCGAGGAAGGTGAGCGACCTCAAAGCCACAGAGCTCCTGGCGGCGCTGCGCGCCCATCTCCGGCCAGCAATAGCGATGTTCCCCGCTCGGAGCGCGTTCTGGAGGCGAGTCCAGGCACCCGGGGAATCGGTCGATGAGTTCGCCGCGGCCCTGCGGTTGGCCGCCGGCCCATGCAAGTGGGAACTCCCCGACGTCACCCTCCGAGACTGCCTGCTCTGCGGTCTGAGGGACACAGAGACTCAGCGCGCGCTGATGAAAAGGGAGCCGCCTCCCACGTGGCAACAAGTCCTCGACGCGGCACAGGCCGCTGAGGCCACGTCGGCCGGGGTGCACGAACTTCAGGACTGGCGCCCGAAGACCGCCAAGGCAGAGAGTTCGGTGCGCGCGGCCCGGCGGACTTCGAACTCGTCTGCAGAGAGCAGCGACGACGAGGACGTACGGAGGGTCCAGAGAGAGGGCCGGCGCTGCGATGGCTGCGGCGCCGCCCACGCCCGCACCAAATGCCCATTCCGCAAGGCCGAGTGCCACAACTGCGGCCGGCGCGGGCACATCGCCAAGGTCTGCCGGAAACGACGCGAGGCCACCCGGAGTTCTCCAGACCGCTCGGCGAGGCAGGACCGCACCACGAGGCAGGACCGCACCACGAGGCCGAAGGACGGCACCCGGACCACGAGGACGCGGGATGGAGTAGGGCGAGTCTCCGACGACAGCGAGGACGACGCGCCGGTTTGCAGCGTTTCCACGGAGCACCCCCGTTACTTCGTTGAGGTAGTAATACAAGGGGCCCCTGTTAGAATGGAGGTGGACTCGGGTTCTTCATACTCCATTATTTCCCAGGGGGAGTTCATGAAAATCGCCCCCCGCGTGCGGCCCAAGCTCAAGGCGTTGAGGGCCACGCTGAAGGACGTGCAAGGGAACCGCATCCCAGTGTTGGGGGTTGGGAAGTTCCAGGTCCAGTTCAAAAAGTACACCGCAACGCTTCCCTTAGTCGTCCTCAAGGGGGGTAAATGCAGCCTCCTCGGGACTCAATGGTTCCAGCCCCTGGGGTTGTTCATTGGGGGGGTGCACGCCGTGGGAGCACACGCCGCCGGGACTGATCCAATACAGAGCGTGTGCGACGCGCACCCCGAGGTTTTTAAAAAGGGGCTCGGAAAATTCAAGGGCCCCCCAGTGACCTTCGACCTGGACCCTGGAGTACGTCCAATCAGACTTAAACCGCGCAGAGTGCCTTTCGCACTAAAGGACAAAATAGAGGCGGAATTGGACAAATTAGTGGGCCAGGGGATTCTTGTTCCTGTTGATTCTGCGGAGTGGGAAACTCCAATTGTAACAGCGCTCAAGGCCAACGGGGAAGTCCGAATATGCGCTGATTACAAGTGCACCATCAATAAGGCGATCCGCCCTAATGCGTATCCGGTGCCGGTAGTCAGCCACTTGTTGGCCAGGTTACACGGGGGGAGGTGTTTCGCCAAACTCGACCTGGCCCAAGCCTACCAGCAACTCCCGGTGACCCCCGCCGCAGCTGCTGCACAAACCATAGTCACCCACAAAGGGGCGTTCCAGGTTTCGCGCCTCCAATTCGGCGTGAATTCGGCGCCCGGGATTTTCCAGTCATTGGTGGAACGCCTCCTGAAGGGGTTGGAGGGGGTGTTACCCTATTTTGATGACGTATTAATTACAGGGGGGAGCCGGGCCGAATTAGCAACAAGGTTGGGAAAGGTCCTGACAATATTCGAAAAGGCGGGGTTGAGGTTGCGGAAAGACAAATGCGTCTTCTTCGCTACGGAGGTTGAGTTCCTAGGGTTCCGTGTTACTCCCGAGGGAATTAGGCCAGCCCAATCCAAGGTAGCCGCCATCAAAAAGGCCCCTCGCCCCACCTCCAAGCCCGAATTGCAGTCGTTCCTCGGACTGCTCAACTTCTACCACTCCTTCCTCCCGCGGAAGGCAGCCGTGGCAGAACCGCTACACAAATTGTTAAAAAAGGACGAGGCATGGAAGTGGGGCGACGACCAGGAAAAGGCTTTCAATGACCTGAAGCGACTCCTGGCATCAGATGCTGTACTGACCCACTTCAATCCCAAACGCCCGGTGGTCCTGATATGCGATGCATCCCCGGTGGGGGTGGGGGCGGTGCTTTGCCACGTGCTGGAGAACGGTAGGGAGGCCCCGATAGCTTTCTACTCTAGATCCCTGTCCCAAGCGGAGAGGAATTATGCTCAGACAGACAGGGAGGCGCTAGCAATAATTGCGGGGACCAAGAAATTTCATGATTTCGTGTACGGCCGCCCCTTCACCATAGTGACTGACCACAAGCCTTTGCTGGGCATCTTCACCGCAGACAAGCCCACACCCCAGATCCTGTCCCCGAGAATGCTCAGATGGGCCATTTTTCTCAACGCGTATCAGCACGCGTTGGTATACCGGCCCGGGAGGGAGATAAGCCATGCCGACGCTCTGTCGAGGTCCCCCATTCCCCGGGATTGCTGCCACGTGGGCGGAGTAGAGAGGGACCACCAGGTCTTAATGATAGAGGTCCTAGACTCCCCTCCAGTAGTACCGGCCGACATCGCCAAAGCGACAGGCAAGGACAAAATGCTGGCCACAGTTTGCTCCTGGGTGCAGAAAGGGTGGCCCGTGTCGTCCCCAGCAGCGGAGTTCGACACATTTTTCAAAAAGAGATTAGAGTTGTCCCTAGAGAGGGGTTGCCTCTTGTGGGGACAGCGGGTAGTGATCCCCACGTCTCTCCGGCCGAGGGTGCTTAAACTGCTGCACGTCAGCCACCCGGGGATCGTACGCTCTAAGGCACTAGCCCGCAGTTACTTTTGGTGGCCCCAGTTAGACGCCGACATCGAGCACATGGTCGGCACTTGCGAGGCGTGCCAAAGCTCAAGGCCAGAAGAGGCTCGCTCGCCACCTAGGGAGTGGGACGCTGCAAGGGGGCCCTGGTCCCGAATACACGTAGACTTTGCTGGCCCGTTCAGGGGAACGCTTTTCCTCCTCGTGGTGGACGCGTTCTCTAAGTGGTTGGAGGTCATTCCAGTCTCGAGCACCTCCTCGGCCACAACAATTAAACAGTTAAGGAGGGTCTTTTCCACGTTCGGTTTACCCGACACCCTCGTCAGCGATAACGCTAGCTGTTTCACGTCCGCCGAGTTCAGGGCATTCATGGAGCGAAACGCCATTCGGCACGTCACCTCCGCCCCCTTTCACCCGGCCACCAATGGCCAAGTAGAGCGCCTAGTGCGCACCACGAAAGACGCGCTACTGCGCATGGGTCCCGGAGACCTCGACCTGAAATTGTGCCAATTCCTGCTGAGATACAGGGTCACCCCATTAGCGTCAGGGTACTCCCCCGCGGAGCTGTTGATGCGCAGGAAGCTGGCCACGGGGATCTCCAAGCTAGACCCCATGAGAGTAGAGGACAAAGGGCGGAACATAGGGGTGGAACCCACAAAGAGTTTCAGCATAGGCGCCCCGGTGCACTGCAGGAACTACGCCAGCGCGGGGCCAGCCTGGGTGCCGGGCACCGTAGTAGATCAAACCGGCCCCGTCTCATACCGCGTAGAGACCAGTACAGGTTTCCTGTGGAGGCGACACGTAGACCAACTCCGGCGTAGGGTCCCCGGAGAGCAGGACGCGGACGAGGACAGCATCGAATCAGCGTTAGGGTACTCCCCCACCCGTTTAGCCCAAGGGGGAGGAAAAGGGGAGCATGGGTCCCCACCAAGGGGGGAGGAAAGGCAATCGATCCACAGAAATCTTTTGCGGGAGTCCCCGTCAGAGAGGAGGAGCCCCAACCGCACTCATACCCCGCGGAAGCCGTGGAAGTCTCCCCGAAATTCAGATGCCCATAGAAGTTTAGACGTTGATTTACAGTACCAGGGGGAGTTAGCGGAGTGGTCCCCCACCCGTCCTAGCGAAAAGAGGGGTTTCAGTTCAGCCCCTGGTACTTCCAGTCCCAGTAGCCCCTGTGAGTTAGAATGCAATATAGCGCCAATGTCCCGGAGACCGACACCCCCAAGACCGGAGGCATCAGCGAGTCCGCCCACCACAGTCTTAAGGTCCCCCGAGCAGGGATCAGAAGGTAGCCGTTCCACAAGGGCGACCTCATCGGTTCCGCGGTTTACATTAGGTGGGTCCCCGGGGTCCGAGAGCAATAGGCAGGGGTTTACCTCCCAACTATTCATTCCATTCCCATCCCCGAGCGCAAGGCAGGCACAGACGCCCCACAGAGCCACTAACGAATCCCCGTTTCCCGTTGCAGGACAAGCACCCGCGGAGTCAGGGATCACAGGCTCTCCAGAATTAGGGCAGGCGCAAGCACGCCCCAAGCGAACGTGCGGCAAGCCACAATGGTTGCGGGACTTCGTCCCATCCTAGGGGGGAGGGATGTTATGTATGCATGTTCATTATACTGTAAAGGCAAGATTGTAACCACTCCAGATACAAACGATATCAGCTGTAAAGGAACGCGAGCAGACAGCCTATAGAGGGCAGCTGCGAGCGTTCACTCTCACATGGTTCACATTGCTCAATCACGGACAGCCGCGGGAAAACCTTCCCCGCATTCAGCAGCTGAAGAAAGACCTGCATTCAGCAGCAGGAAAGGAGGCGTGCCTGGGCGAGGCCACGCCGGTAGCAGCCAATCAGCTACCGTGCTACAAGATTCAAATGTAGAGAGCTACTGTATATATTGAGATGTATCACCGCCATTACCTCATGCTTAACTGGAACCTCATGCAATAAACCTGTGTTAAACCAACCCTTCGGTTGTCCGGTCGTCTTTGGTCCCATACACTAAAAAGGTTTCATTTTTATTTTATTTTATTTTTAGTTTCCTAATAGGCCTAATAGGCTTAAAAAAACTTTTGCTTTATTCCTCTGCCCCTTCCCAGATTAGCAGAAGTTTTTAATTTCTCAATATTGTGAAGTGGCTAAGCTATCCTCTTTTTAAGCCACTTAACAATATTGGGAAATTGAAAGCAGGAGATTGAAAGCAGCAAGCTCTGCTTTTGTTTTGATCCTAGCAAGCACATGTGCTGGAAACAAACCAAAATCCCTGATAGGGAACAGAAAGTTGTGGATACGAACAATCTGGATCAGCCTGGTTTGCGCTGGCACTTACATCATCTGGAAGCTGACAAAAGGAATGAACCAACTTGTCCCCGCAGATAACCAAGCAGGAGGACAAGTGCCTGCATCATCATTCTCTCTGACGGATTCATTCATGAACCATTACATTATAGCACATTTCTGTGAACTGGAAACCTGAAGACAACTTTGAAAGGACATTTTTAATATCTCTTCCTCAAAGGAAGACTCAAACCTTGAGGTAAGATGTGCTACAAATGTAATGACTAAGTCAGTTGCTCTTTCTCATATTGCAAATATCCCCTTGTAATCATCCCCTAACTCCTCATTTATTTATTTCCCACTTGCTCATCTGTAAGCCCCTTGCAACAATTAACCCTCCCCTCTGGCTATATACAAAAGGATGCAATTCTGTGTGATGCTTACAGCCGGTCAACCTCATTCCCAGAAGCAGCAAGGCTGCTATACATCATGACAGGAGACATTTCTTCCAGTCTAGGAGAAAAGTGAACACTCCATGTCATCTGCACAGCCCAGAGCAAAAGCCCTGAATGTGTCACTAGCTGCCTCAACACGCATATGCCTGCATCTGGCATGCTTTGTTTGACAATATAATAGTCATTGAAGCAGCTCTTTAAGAAACATAAAAGGCGGTTTGTTAGCCTGGTCAGAAATTGAACTGAAAGATGCATTGGTGGCCTACCACTCAAAATGTCTGCTTCATTGCAACTTAGTTCCACAGCCTAAATCCCCAACATGATAATTAATTATGAACAGCTCTTAGGAAAAACCACAGGATTAAGAACATTGCAATTCCATGATCAAGTTTTTAAAATCATCATCATTTTAGAAATGCAGAGCTGGAAGGGACCTTGTGGATCGTGGAGTCCAGCCTTTCTCAAAGAGACACAGTGGGGAATCAAACTCCAAACCTCTGCCTCTGCTGCCAGATACCTAAACCACTGAACTACAGTGGAACCTCAGTTAACAAACGGCTCGGTTAACATAAAAATCACGTAACAAAAGGAAATCCATAGAAAATAGTGGCTCGGTATACAGATTTTTCCCCAGAACGGATTAATTGGTTTTCAATGCATTCCTATGGGAAACTGCATTCAATGTATTCCTATGGGAAATTTGGTTAACATAATTTTCGCTGTAAGAACACGTTAATTACATTAACCAAGGTACCACTGTATATCATGCTTCTTTCTACTCCCCCACCTCTACAACAGAATTTTCTGTAGAGCAGATTTGCCAACAGTACAAAATCACACCACCATCCACTGATAGGTAGGTATACATGTATTTTGGCACACTAATTTTTCTACCCAAACAAAAAATGTCTCCAGGTGGGTAACAGTACTAAGAATCAGGAGTAAAAATAAAATGTTGATTTAACACAGGGATTTTCAACCTGTGGCCCATTGGCCGAATGTGGCCCACGGCACAATTTCATGTGGCCCCCACTGCCTCCACAACGCCCGGAAGTGTCATCTGGTGGAGGAAGAGCAAAATGGCCATCCTGCCCCCAAAGCTGTCTGAGGGAACGTGACCCGGCCCCGGCTTTAAAAGGTCGAGAACTCCTGATTTAACTGTACTGTAAAAGTCAATCAAATAAAAGCACTATTAAAATATAGACAACACGAGTTAAATCCCCTTCTTAGGTAAAGGTTATCCATGCTCAAAAGCTAGTCATATCTGACTCTAGGGTTCAGTGCTCATCTCTGTTTATAGCCAAAGAGCCAGCACTATCTGCATCGGCAGATGTTTCCGTGGTCATGTGGCAGGCATGCCTAGCAGTATAACCAATGACGCACAACCAGCACACATCACTGTTTACCTTCCCACCAAAGTGTTACCTATTTATCTACTTGGAATTTCTTGCTTTCAAACTACTAGGCTGGGAAGAGGTGGGACAGAGACGGGGGCTCACACCATCATGCAGCTCTCGGGTCTTGAACTGCTGACCTGCTGGAACTTCCATTCGTCAAGTTCAGTGTCTTAACCACTAGACATATGTATTTACTCAGTACTCTTCCAGAATGGCCTGGAAAAATTCTGAGGCATGGGCATTGTAATAGGAGATCTTTGCCATTCTCAAATCTCAAAGTCTTCTCAGATTCCCCCAATATCATGTATCTATTTACCTACATTAAACCCTCTGAGCACTTCTCCCTTGTATGTCTTTGCAGTGTTCAAGCAAGGGAGACTGGTATAGAGGTCCGTTTTCGGATTTGCTTTCAAGCACTTTAATGAGTAGAAAACAACTAGGTGCTTCCTTCTCCCTGTAGAGAAAGCAAGGTCCTCCTTGATGGATATTGCCAGGGTTTTTGTCCTTAGCACTCCGGCAAAAAATGTTCCGAAGGTTTGGCAAGGATGACAGTATCAAAATGAAAGTGTTCAAAATGTGCATGCTTGGCATTCTCTTAAAACGTGAAACTTGCAGTCAAGAAGTGAGTGGGAATACAAGTTCCCTGTGCATTGGAGAGATTGAGGAAGAGGAAGGGAAGGAGGGAGAGGAACTGGAAATTCCTAATTTGGTGATAAATATTTCCTTCAGTGAATTTAATTGAATTCATTGTCAATTGAAATCTTTAATTGATATGCAAAAAAGGGATTCTCCTAAGGAGTGGCACAAGTGGCTAAGACACTGACTGGGAGGCGGAAGGTCAGCAGTTCGATTCCCGAGTACTGCAGGACAGAATGAGCTCCCGTCTTTGTCCCAGCTCCTGCCAACCTAGCAGTTCAAAAGCAAGAAATTGCAAGTAGATAAATAGGGACTGCTGGTGGGAAGGTAACAGCGGTCCGTGCACTCCGATGTCTTGTCATGCCTGCCACATGACCATGGAAATCTCTGCAGCAGCACACAGCGCTGGTGTTGCAGGAGGAAATCCTGATACCATGAAAATGCCCAAGCAGAGATACGGTCCAGCCGGCTGCTTGGCGAGAGCTCTCACGAACAACCCCAACCAGTATCTTTTATTGCCAAAATTCAACAGCAGATAAGAATACAGGAACAATAGTGCATTCAGTAGAAAGGGAGCAAAATGGATTGCATAGTGAACAATAGAGAGTATTCAGCCGTAGGTTACATTCGGCATACATTGTTTCTAACATTAGGGTACCATGTGAGAATCATGCAAGCTACAGTTGGGTGATGAGCATCCTGAAAGGTTAGAGCAGCTAAGAGAGCATACTTGCCTCATGAAACCTGCGTGATCAGTCTCTCTATAGACCTTGATTACATGTGTACTGACATTCTTTCAGGGAAATATTGAAACATAGTAAAGGGATGCAGGACATCTCTCGGGAGGAACTCAAAGCCAAACAGGAGTGTGTGCACTCTCATGAACTTGGCTTATGGTTCATCCCTATCAGATTCCCACATGCCCCCCATACTCCAACATGCCCCCCTTTTTGTTTTTAAAAGAAGAATTGAAAAGCAGATTATACTTTTTGCCCTTGAAATTTCTTTTCAACATAATGATTTCTTTACCAGTTAATTTTGCTGTAATACGCTGCGTAAATGAATGGCATTGGAGAAACAAGTTAGGAACACATTGGATGCAGTAGCAGAGAAGTATGAGAAAGCAATGTCCAATAATCAAACACATGAGCAACTGATGCACCCTGCTAATTCCAGGCAGCCAGGACCACAATGATTGCCACCAATCAGTTATGGTGCCTTGGAAGGGTGCATCCTTAACCATATCCTCCATGGCATTGATAGTATGAGTAATATTAGCTTGGAAATTAGAAATGTATATGCAACAATGTGAGTGAATGAGAGCACAAACTCCACCTTTGCTGGCAAGCACTATATCTAAAGCATATCAATTCTGGAGAACAACCTCTCTTATTTCACCCATTTCTTGGTTGGCCAATTTTAGGGCTTTGATTGACTCATTACACATGGCAACAGTCCAATTAGTCAAGATATGAATATCTCTGTAGTTGGCAGATGTGCCAACAGCCAGAATAATGTCTCTTCCAACCTCTGACCATTTCAAAGGATGGGAGGCTCAATGGTTGCAAAGCCAAGCTCCCTGAATGGAGGATGAAATCATGACGGTAAGAGATACCCAAGCATGCAGGTGCCAGTCCACCAGGGGGGAATGAACCTATAAGCTCTCCGACCACATAGCAGCTAGAGGTTCCACAACAAATTAGTGATTCCCCACCAAGGACTGACCACCTGACGTGCCATGGCCCGTACAAGATTGCATACTTGAGTGCGGTGTGAGCGATTGCCCATTACTTGTTCATGACATTCATATTCAGTGACACGTGTGTAGTCTGGGTTGGAGGTATTGAGCGCTGGCCACTCTGAAAGAACATTGAAAGTTTTGGCACAATAGGGATACTCTCTCACCTTGGTGCAGCTTTTGCCAGTGCTATTGCTATGAGACCAGCAAAATGCAGCCCTCTCTTGGATTCTGTCCCCTACGGCCAATATGATATTAGTACCAGCTTGTTTAACTAATACTCCAGGCATGGGTGGGGGTGCCTTCCACTGGGAGTCATTGAGTGGGACAGCATGAAAACCAAACCTCTGTGGGCTCTAGTGGGCATATGCATACATATCCAACAATAACCATAATTCAACTTTTTTGCCATAATCTGAGCATCTAACACAAAAGCATTATTTTCCCAGAGACCTTGTTTTGGTATTCCAGCAGGTCCAAGGTTCAGTCCATGTTCCAGTCCCTGCTCCGATATTTCAGTGGGCCTGGGAGTGGGTAACAGTCCATTTTTCCCCAATCCCTGCTTCGGTTTTCTGATGGGCCTGGGATTACGTGAAAGTCTGTTTTACCCCATCCTTCCTCTGGCATGCCAATGAGTCCAGGTTGAAATGCAAATTGTCCATTTTCTGGCATCTCCACCAGCATTCTGGTGGATCCGGGACTAAATGCAATTCCCTCTCCCACCAAACAAAGCATAAATTCAATCGCTATTGTGACAGTAGAATTAGCATTTAAGCAAGCCACTATTGCAGCAAAATAATTCTCAGAAGTCTCTTCGTGACCTTCATGAACAATGAGGCGTTTAGCCTGAGCTGATAAATTTTTTACCATTCCCCAAGTGACTTTTGGCAAGTCTCCTGACAGGGGGTGGGGGCATTTTTGCCGCCGAGCCCTCTCGGTACTTCCGCTAAGGGACATCACTTCTTGCATCTCCGGGATTGGGTTGGCTGATGCTTGGTGCCAGCTCATCTCTCAGTCTTCGGTAGGGTTGGACACACCTTCCGGGGATCTAGACTGTACCTGCAGGGGTGGAGACAGCTGCAAAACCCCATCCTCAACTGACTAAGGGAGGGGGGCCCTCCCAAGTGGGATTAGGTGATTGCTTGAAAGTGACTAGGGGTCTTTCCAGTGGCAATTCCTGGCGGAAATGCCATTCCACTAGGGTATGCGTGGAACCATGGGGGGGGGGGTCAGGAGATGATTGAGCATGAACAGTGCCTTGGCCAAAGCCTCGGAGACTTCGGCAGGGGTGAGACCCCCTCCTTTCAATTGTTTATGAAGGAGAGATTTCAGCGTGTGATGAGCTCGCTCAATGACAGCCTGACCCGTGGAGTTGTAGGGAATGCCATGAAGGAGTCCAATGTCCCATAGGGTACAGAACTCCTGGAACCCCAGGGACAAGTAACAGGGACCATTGTTGGTCTTCAATTGGGCGGGGCGACCCATTGCCGCAATAGAGTGGATGGTGTGGGAGATTGCATGGTGAGTGGTTTCCCCTCAGAGGGGGGTGGCCCAAATGAACCCAGAGCAAGTATCTACTGTGAAATGGAGATGGGAAAGAGGAGCGAAACCAGAAACAAGAGTAGGAAAGAGGTGATAGAGAGCAAGAGGGGCAGGCAGAGACAATGTCCCTAGCCTGAGCATGAGGGATAGAAAATTGACGTGCCAAACGTGTGGCATTAGTGTGAAAATAGGCATGAGCTTGAACAGGATCAGTGAATAAAGGCAAGGGATGGAGAGGAGAATCAGCAGCAGCATTGCCGAGAGAAATAGCATCTGCAAAACCATTTTTGGAACTACTGTGCTTCCGAATTTACATTTCTAAAATGGCAAAATGAGCCAAAATGATGAGAGTCTTCCTTCCTCTATACCAGTGTTTCCCAAACTTTGGTTTTTGGACTCCATTTCCCAGAAGCCTAAGTCAATTCCTCAAAGCACTGATCAGCCAATATACTGACTTAGGCTTCTGGGAATTGAAGTCCCCTGTGGGGCGTGGAGCCCACTTTGGGAACCACTGCTCTATACCCTAAAGGCATGAGGAGAGATTCAGGACTAGGCAACATGCAAATTTTATTTTTTATTATGATTGCAAACTAAAATTTCCTGAGGGTCACTAATTGCATTTCCACACCCTGTTTAAAAGGATGGCTGTATTCAAACTTAATGTCCCTGCTATATTCTTAATTTCTAAGTTACTGACCTACCCACTTTATTTGTTGTTGTTCAGTCACACAGTCAATTCCGACCCTTCGCGACCCCATGGACCATTTTCCTCCAGGCACCTCTGTCCTCCACCATTCTCCTCAGCCCACCAAGTTCTGTGCCCATTGTGTCCACAATACCATCTATCCATTTCATCTTTGGATGCCCCCTTCTTCTCTTGCCCTCCACCTTTCCCAGCATCAAGGCCTTCTCAAGTGAGTTCTCCCTTCTTATTTGATGTCCAAAGTACTTTAGCTTCATCTTCACTATTTGTCCCTCCAGTGAACAGTCAGGATTGATTTCTTCCAGTATTGACCTATTTCTCACACCCATACATTACCACCGGGAATACCGTTGCTTTGAAAATGCAAATTTTTGTTTTCACTTTATGTTCCCCTAGATATAAAAAGAAGGTATCAAAACCATGAACAGAATTCACTATCAACATTCTTATTTTTATTTTTAGAACAAGACCCCAACATATCACAAATACCATCACACACAATCATGCAAACACAAATTTTCTCACTTATACACACATTCTCTGGGTGCCCACACACTTCCACATTCTGAGCACACATTCATGTGTTCAAATTGATTTCTCAGAATGCTTTATCAGCCACCCTGAGTTAAGTGTTTCTATTTCCACCTGGGCTACAGACTTTTTCTCTAGGGTTTTATCCTACCCAATCTCTTTCGTGAACTGACACTGCAATTTTGTCTCCCTGCCCATCAGGTCTCTGTAGACCACAGAGCAAGCCATGCCCCGATCAGTCCATTCTTCAGCAATTTTCAAAAGCAGATTCTCAATGTTAGTTTTTTTTTCATTCTTGTGGTTACATTTGTTTACTAGAAATTCTAGGTCTTTAGCATGTTGTTGTTGTTCAGAGGTTAGTCTCTGACCCATTGTTACTCACCCTGGGAGCTGAAGCTGAGGAACACGTCTCAAGGCCTATTTCCAGGCGAGGGTGAGCCATCGTTGCCATTGGTCGCTTCACATGGGGCACCACTTGTTGCGGGAGGAAATCCTGATACCATGAAAATGCCCAAGCAGAGATACGGTCCAGCCGGCTGCTTGGCGAGAGCTCTCACGAACAACCCCAACCAGTATCATTTAATGCCAAAATTCAACAGCAGATAAAAATACAGGAACAATAGTGCATTCAGTAGAAAGGGAGCAAAATGGATTGCATAGTGAACAATAGAGAGTATTCAGCCGTAGGTTACATTCGGCATACATTGTTTCTAACATTAGGGTACCGTGTGAGAATCATGCAAACTACAGTACATGATGAGCATCCTGAATGGTTAGAGCAGCTAAGAGAGCATACTTGCCTCGTGAAACCTGCGTGATCAGTCTCTCTATAGACCTTGATTATATGCGTACTGACATTCTTTCAGGGAAATATTGAAACATAGTAAAGGGATGCAGGACATTTCTCGGGAGGAACTCAAAGCTAAACAGGAGTGTGTGCACTCTCATGAACTTGGCTTATGGTTCATCCCTATCAGATTCCCACACACACACCCCATACTCCAACACGCTGGTTCTTTGGCTTTGAATAAGAGATGAGCACTGAACCCTAGAGTCGGATACGACTGGCTTCTGAGTATACACTGAGGACCTCTCAAGACAAAGCTAAACCACAAGGTTGATTACTTTAAATGATGTGAATGTGCATGGTTCTGTTTCAGATATGGACTCTGTGACAGAACTATATTGCAGCACTGTAAGGGCAGTACTTTGGATGTAAGGTTGCTCTTGCTCAAAAGTCAGTCATATCTGACTCTAGAGTTCAGTGCTTACATCTGTTTATAGCCAAAGAGCCTGTGCTGTTCTGTGTCTGCAGACGTTTCCATGGACAGAACACTATTTACCTTCCCACCGAAATGGTTCCTATTTATCTACTTGCAATTTCTTGCTTTCGAACTGCTAAGTTGGCAACAGCAGGGACAGAGAGAGGAGCTCACTCCATCGTGCAGCACTCAGGTCTCGAACTGCTGACCTGCCAACCTTCCAGTCATCAAGTCCAGTGTCTTATCAACTAAGCCCCCACAGTCCCTTTTGCACTTTGGGGTAGCTATCCCAAAATTCTCTTTACAGATTGAAAAAATAAAGAGTCCCAGAAATGGTTTATCAAATGGTGAAGAAGGCAGAGTAATGCATCTTACTGTACAAAGAGGACCCCTCTGATACTCAGATGAAAGAGCAATAAGTGTTGAATAGGCATGTGCACTGTTTTCAGGCAAACATGAAATGTCTCTGGAACTAGCAGGGGATTTATTTGCAATAGGAGGCAGCTTTTTTGAAGGTCAAAAGGAAAGGAAAACAAATTTCCCTCCACCTTCTACTCTGCTAACACTACCCAGCAGGACATAAAAACAGGTGGTTACCCAACTGCAGTTTCTGCCTCCTCACTATTACTGCTTCTTTAACTGAATATTCACTAGAAATAAGAGGGTTTCCAAGGATATAGTACAGGGGTTCTTGATTGAAAGTTTTATAAAATGTAAAGAAAAACCAGAGTATACAGGGGTTCTCAACCTATGGCCTGTAGGCTGGATCTGGTCTGTGGTGCCAAATAATCTGGCCCCCACCCTCAATCCAGCCGTTGCCACCGGAATTGGCCACAGACTCGTTTATAGCCATCATAAACGCTTTTACAACAGCCATAAATGAGTCTGTGGCCTTCACAAACACATTTATGACAGCCATGGACTCATTTACAGCAGCCATAAATGGGGGGGGGGGGCAACCAGTCTGTCCCCCTCAACTGTTTGAAGGGGTGTGACCTGGCCACTGACTTGAAAAGGTTGAGAACCCCTGATATAGTATATATTTCCCTATCTGAGGTATTAATAAGTTAAAGATGTTGATTATAGAATTCAGTTTATGAGTTAGCATTCCAAAGGTAGCTCACCTGATAATCTATTATGTTTTCGGCAATGGTGCAAAATACTTTAACAAATACCTCAGTCTATAATGAAATTAGTGATTTCCCCCTTGTCTTTCTTTTTATTATTTTCTACTTTTAATTCATTGTCTCTTGTTTTTGCATTGTGTATGTTGTAGCTGTTCAGAAAGATTAATTCTGAAACACAAGGGAAAGAGAATATTATGTCCAGAACAAAAAGAACCCATATACTACACTGTAGGGTAATGTTACACCTTTAAAAAGTGTTCTTTTTCTAAATTCTAATTTAAAAAATATCATTGTTATCCAGTGATTTGCCTTTCACAAACAGGAAATTTTTTAGAAGAGATTTCAGTATGTATGTTTTGTAAGCAAAGATATCTGAACTGGCTCCTTCGTTGGAAGTTGACCTACAGATGTCTCGGGATTAGAGTGGTTCAACAGACAAATAATTGCCTCTTTACCTCTGAGATCCATGTGGCAACAAAGCCACTGAGTGAAATGGCTGGAGATCATTCAAACAAATGTAGTCCACATTATAAAATGTGCACTGCTCCAACACTGCATTAAATAGGAAAAAATATTTTTTCCAAAGTTCACTATTACAAAGACTCAACTTTAAAAATAAAATAAAATCAACATTTGGGATGAAATAAAAACTTGATGACTACATATGCATTGCTCTGGGTTTTTTGTGTGGTCCTAAAAGAACCCTAGACAAATAATGTGGGGCATAGGACAAGTCATTCATCTAGAATGCTATGTTGTTGTTTTTAATTGCCCCCCCCCCCCTCGTACTTCAGACTGCTGCCTCACCTTAGGCTGTATGGAATGAGAAGGTCCAGCTTGTCAAGGCCTATTACTTATTCACAACCCCATCACACCTTTGACATATCTGTCAGTTTTTATACAAGAACTGGAATGAGCAAGGATGTAGAAGTTTCCTTTGATACACTGGAGGGCAGTCCTTTATAACCACACCCTGAAGGCTGACATGTCAGAGTGCAGCTACAATGACAGGACAATGAGAGGAAGGTAGGATTTTTGCCTCAATCGTGCTCTACAACTAACCAGATATGTATTTGGCCTTGCTCATTCCACTGCTCTGATCCTTAATTTTATTTTCATGAGGTTGCCCCCCTACAAAAACTGGGCTGAAAAAGAAAAGTCATGTTTAAATGCCAGTACTGGCATGAACATTGATTTGGAATCGCCTCCTCACAGATATGAGAAGCTGCTCATTGGCAACCATAAAGTGATTTTTTTACTAGTTCTACTGTATTTTTGCTAAAACTACATAAAGAAAGAATATCAAACAGCATGCTACACATGCATGTCGAAGTCACTGAGAATAACTTCTGTGTAAGGGCTGACAGAGTTGCAACTGAAGCTGTTTACTTTGAAGATTAATCTATTGTAATATTTTGACAAATGTTATATTTCATCTTTGTATCTTTCAAAAAAGCTGGATAGTTCTAATAAGAACTAAGATCAATGTTTTCTAGGTCTGCCTGTACAGTATTATGCAGTAGTAAAGTGTGTGTGTGTGTGTGTGTGTGTGTGTGTGTGTGTGTGTGTGTGTGTGTGTGTGTGTGTGTGTGTGTGTGTGTGTGTGTGTGTGTGTGTGTGTGTGTGTGTGTGTGTGTGTTAGTGTTACACAGAAAGAAGGCTGTGGATACTTTTTACATTTTTGAACCACGATCAGGTGTACCCCAGGAAAGAACAACCTTGTTTTGACAGCTAAACCTTCTCACACCATATCTGGACATGAAAGAAGATGAAGCAGTAAAGGGAATGTGGGTTGTAGCCACAAGATTACAGGTTCAATTCCTGACATCTCCAGTTTAAAGGATCAGGTAAGAGGTGAGAAAAAAGATTTTTTTTTGTCTTAGATCCATTAAAAAATTGTACCAATCAGTGTGTAGTAATTCATGCTGAGCTAGGTAAGGCAAATAATTTAGTCTCGTATGAAACAGAACTCTGACCCAATACAAAGAAGATTGTGAGTTGTTTTTTTAAAATTACATTGGCTTCAAGAATTATGCCAGATGGAAGAAAACATTATAGAGATCATACTTGGGCAGCAACTAATACTTTCTTTCTGCTGGTGATATATTCTCTAAACCAAATCGAGTCTGTGGCATCAAAACATCCAGCCCACACCCTCACTCTGGCCATGACCACTGCCACTGCATCAATCCTTGACCCCTCCACTTGGCTTGGCATGTCTTTAGCAGGGCAGGCACTCTGACTGTCCTATCCACACCCCTCTTCTGACCTGGTGGGCTAAGCATCCTGTTTCATCTATTTTGCCCCTTTGCTTTGCCTTTTGTTCTAGTCCATAGAGTTCTCTTGGCAAACTTCCTGACGTGGTTCACCGGCTTCTAAGCTACTATTTTACTGTCATACATGTTATCACAATTTAACACAAAGTAATAGACTAAAATTAAGTTGATTAATGCTGGATATATGAAACAAGAAGTTATATATGTCATCAAAATTTAAAAGTATCTTGTTAGTCATCTTCATTGCCCACTATAAACCCACCTATACCTATAAATCTGAGCATTAACCATTGGAATGTGACAAAGGATCCTGCACCCGGCCATACTAGCCTGTACTGAGCCTTCATGCACTTGGCTGAACTGGGTTTGCAGGTAACTGTCGGGTTGAGAAATGCGCGGAGGAAAGTCAACACCCAAATAGAAATAGAAACAAAGTGCTTTAATATATCGTGTTTAAAACCGCAGCTGAAAGAGGAGGAGCCTACGGTAATGATAAGGAGAAGACAAACAGTATAATAAGCAACAAAGCTATAAAGGCTCAAAGAAATCTACAGGACTACACAATCAAACAGGTGGTAAACTGATAGCTGAAATAGACAGAATATATGGATGTAGCAAATCCTAAGAATATATAGATGTATCAACCTAAGCAAATGAAGACAATCCTGTTGCTGTAAAGCCAATAGTCCAAATACTCCGTATAAAGGAGTCCGTAGATAGCAATACAATAGTCTAATAATCCATATCAAAAAGTCTGTATCGAAAGTCCATATCAAAATCTGTAGGTAACGAAGGGAGGTCCAAATAGTGGAAGCCAGGAAGGCTACAAGTACATATCTTAGAAGAACAAAGTCGTTGCAGAAAAAACAGGTCAATATCCTTCCAGTAAATAGATATTTCATGGTCTTTGTCAAGATCTGTAATAAATGCGCTCAAAATCACCTCTTGTTGTATTCTCATCCTGGGTTTGAGCGTTGAGAAATGCGGCAGTGGGGCAAGAGACCATCAAACTCAAACAAAGAAAAAGAACTTCAATTGCCAACGTTCCTTGCCCTGCGCCGCGCCACAGCCAATCAGGCTGAGAGGTGCGAGCAAAAAGAACGTTGGGAAACATGCCGTGGCAAATCAAAATTGAGCCGCATAAAAAAACCGCTGCACGAACACAAACCACAAACACAAAAATACAAGACCCAGCGTCCTGCATGCTGTGAGCGCGCAGAACGCTGAGAAAGCCAGCGCACGAAAAATAAGCTTACAAAAGGCAATGGAAGCGCAAGTCCCCAGTAGGCAGACTCAGCGCCTCACAGCCACACAAAATAAACAGCCAAAAAATGCCACCACGAGATACCCACCGTCCTTCTTTCCTGGAGCAACGGGAAGAAGAGGGACTTCCTCTCCTCCATGCTACCCCACTGATGACATGGCGCGACCACCACCGGCCTCAAGGAAAGTTGAGCCAGGATGGGAAAACCCCCAGAAAAACCGGAGGGGGTTCAAAGCGGGGGGAAAAGGTACTGGAGCATTCCCCTCCCTTGAAAGTGAACCAATTCTCTGGGAAGGAAAGGTAGCGAACGAGGCTCCGGTCACTGCCTTTACTTCCTGAGGAAGTGTTTCGCTTTCAAGGGGGGAGTGCACCATTACCTCTCCCCCCCCCCCGTTGAAAGCAAACCAATTCCCCGGGAAGCAAAGACACTGAACGGGTCTCCGGTCGTCGCGTTCGCCTTCCAGAGCTCCTCACCCGGGTGCAGCACACACATACTGGGCTGGACATTTCAAACCTGCCCAGTGTGTGTGTGCGTGCACACACCAAAACAACCCCTTATCAACAAAATACACAAAAAGTAACCAACAAAAACAAACACCACAACTATTACAAAATAATAAAACAAAAATAAATCAATAATTTTTATAAAAACATTAATAAACAAAATAAATAAACCACAAAATACACAAACAAAAACTTCCACAACACACAAAAAACACAAACAAACAACAATGACATAAAACAAATTAAACACAACCAGAAGTAATCAAACCAATTAAACCAAACTAAAAATAAACCAACACACAAAAGACCAAACAGAAACACCTCCCAGCCCACCAACACAAAACCAAAACAAAGAAAAACCCCAGAAGAAAGCAAACCAGACAACTTACCAGTGTGTCTTCCCTCCATGACGACCGGAACAGAAATGAAGAAACAAATACGACTTACCGGAAGAAACACCACCCTGAGGCCAGAAGAGAAAAAACACCTGAAATGAAACCAAAACCCCTAGCAGCCCCACCTGCAGGGCACAATAGTAAAAACAACTCAAAAAGACTCAACATCCCCACCTAGAGGCCACAAGAGTAAAAACAAGTCAAAAACACAATTTTACACAAATCACAAATATATCTCAAAAAAATAACATAAAAAGATTTCTAAAGTCCTGTGTTTAGTTTTAACTCAAATAAAAATCCAAAACATCTAAACACAGTTTAAAAACATTGAATGTAAAAAACATGTACCTTCACATTTTTAAAATTATTACCTAAGATAGAACCATTTAAAAAAGGTCACATACTATAATATTATTTGGTTAAATAGAAAATTTAGAAAAAATTATATAATCCTTTATTCTTTTTTTAATCCACAAAAAAAACCAAACAAAGAGCCCAGCATCGTAACAAAAATTAACGTATATGTTAAAGCAAATATTTAAAAACACATTAGAAAAATTACAAAATACAAGTTGTTATTACTGTAAAGTATCACAACAATACAATCTATTTAACAAATGAAAACATAAAGGAATTGTGCATAAATAAATAAAATTAAAAGAACAATTACAGACTAACCTCTTTTTTACAAACATTACCAAAAAATAAAACCTTCCAACACAATTTAAAACAGCCTGGCCCCGCCGGGCAAAATCTGCTATTGTAGCAATATATTTTACTTTGTATCATATATGTTAACTTTTGGCTGCTGAACCATTCATCAATATACAACATAGGAGAAATTGTTTGCACAATGGACATGCAAACCAATTAAAAAATCACATGACCTGAAATCAGATTGGGGAAAAAACAATTCTGTGAGGAGGTTCACAGCATGATCGCTGTGGCTCATTGGCACACCATGGTCATAAATCGTGGGTGATCATTCTCCTTACCTCATCTGTTTTTACCGTAACTTAGAGGCCCCAGCTTGGGCCTCTAAACATCACTCCAGGCCTTCTGGCCCTCCCTACTATGCCCAGGGATGGCACGCAGTCATTCAACTAGCACGCAGCTTCTGTCCAATCAGCAAGGTGAGCACGAGGCAGGCATGCTGATATTTAGCCAATTAAGTAACCTTATGCTATCGCAGGTAACCAATAAGGATATATTGCATACCTTTCTCTGGAATTTTATTTGTCCTGTTATTTCTAATAAACTCCGTCCGGGCTATCTTGCCCTATGCCTCTTCATGAATCAAGCCTCCGCTGTCTCCTTGATCCCAAAACACAACATCTGGTGACCCCGACGTGATTGCTGGATCCCAACTCCCCGACTCACCGGCTGGAATAGCCCCCTGGTGCACCTCTCAGCTTTCGAGCTCCCGATTGTGAGTATGGGGGGGGACTTTCTTTAGGGCAAAAGACCCATGCAAAAGAATTGCAGAAAATCATCAAGGAGAGCGGATGTCCAGACATCACGCTTAATAGTCTTGAAGACTTCATTAAGGAAGTCGAATGCCAATGTCCTTGGTACCCAGAAATTGGATCACTCAAACGGGATGATTGGCAAAGAATTGGAACAATTTTATTGGAAGAACCCAGGGCAGCGGTTCATCATTTATTGATTTGGCAAAGAGTTAATGAGGCAGTCAGGAAATTGGTACCAGCAGAGGCATCCCTGACCAATCCTCTGACTCATCCACCCGAGGACCCACCACCTCCTTATCCAAAAGTGCTGCCCGCTATTTTACCACCTACGGCACCATTAGTGCCGCCCATCCCGAGCCTGGTTCTCCAGGCGCCGCCTGCCTACCATGGTGGTGTGATGGGAAATGTTCGCTCTGCTATACATCGAGCCAAGAGCGATGGGGTTTTGTCCCTGGAGGAGGCGGAAGAGTGGCAAGGAGAGAGTCCTTCTGCTTTTCCCATTACGGTTGAGATGGGGGTGGGGGCGGATGGGAATCCAGAGGAACGTATCCATTGGCAAGCTCTGTCGTATACAGTAATTAGGGAACTTAATAAAGCTGTTAGAGAGGCTGGTGTCCGATCAAATTTTGTGCAAGGGTTGCTTGAGGGAATTGGAAACGGGTACACTATGTTACCCCAAGACTGGAAGGATTTGTTTCGAATGATTTTGACTGCTTCACAGTATGTTATTTGGGATAGTGAATTCCGAGCGGCTGCAGTGGCGGCTGGTACGCCACAGAACACCCCTGAGCAGATTTATGGAGCAGGTGCATTTGCTACCCTCCAACAGCAGATGCAACTCCCTCGGGAGTCTTTCCACCGCACCTTTATGTGCGTCATGAGAGCCTTTAAAAGGGTCCCCGTCTCTGGGAAACCCACACGCTCCTTTACTTCCACACGGCAGCAGCCCACTGAACCCTACTCACAGTTCATTGATAGATTGAAGGAAGCCATACAAAGACAGATAGACAACCCTGATGCCCAAGGAGAACTCCTGAAATGGCTCGCTTTTGAGCAGGCCAATGCTGATTGCAAGAAGATTTTGCAAAATGTCATTCACCGCCCTGAGTATAGTTTGGCTGACATGATTCAAGCCTGTATGGAGGTGGGCACTCAAACACATGCAATGGCCCTTCTGGCTGGAGCACTTCGTGCCGGAAACAAGCCCACCGGCAATTGTTTCAACTGTCAGAAACCGGGCCACTTTAAGAAAGACTGTCACGCCCCCGGAGGGGGAGCGCATAAGGGGGGTGGAAAGGATGTCAGGCGCCCCAGCAAGAAGTGCCCCCGGTGTGGCAAAGGCTACCATTGGGCTAGCCAGTGCAGAGTCAACCCCTCACCACAGGGAAACTAGATACCGGGCCCTCCCCGAGCCCCGGAAAAATAAAGGAGACACGGGTCGATCAGCGCAAGGCTGCTACTGCTGGCAGCGCTGGTCTCGATCTCGTTAACACACAAGACATGACAACTGCATTGCCTGGGGAGCTTATCCTGATGCCTGCCAACCTTACTGGCCCCTTGCCAAAAGGGACCGTTGGTTTGGTACTGCCACGTTCATTAGCGGCCAAACATGGCATCATGATAGTTCCTGGCGTGATAGACGCAGACTACACAGGCATCATTTATGTACAATTTTGGAGTCACCTCCCATTGCAACTGCGCAAGGGGGACTCCTGGGCACAATTGATCATTGTTTCTTATGAGACCCCAGGGGGAGCGGAGCCCGCCCTTTGCAGAGGGGGGTTTGGTTCCACCCGTGCCGGGGCCGATGGAGACACCTATCATCCACAGGTTGCCGCCCTTCAAGAGCAGATAGGACAACAGAAGCCGACCCGTAAGTATTGGGTAAACAGTAAGTTGCTAGAAGGACTGTTAGATACGGGGGCGGATATTTCTGTGATAGCCGCTGGGCACTGGGATCCCTTGTGGCCAACCAAAACCGCTCCCTCAGTTTGGGGCATTGGTGGTAGCCAGGCCTCCCGGAAAAGTGCTCAGTGGATATCTGTCAGTCTCCAACCTGGCGGGCCTGAGATTGCTCGCATCAAGCCCTGTATTTTACAAATTGATCTCAACTTGTGGGGAAGGGATTTGCTGGCGCAAGTTGGCACCACCCTCATAACTCATGAATAGCCATCAACATTGTGCTCTTCCACTCTCGTGGAAGACCGATCAAGCCGTGTGGGTGGAGCAATGGCCACTTCCGCAAGAGAAGCTGACTGCGCTTAAGCAGCTCGTTCAGGAACAACTGGACGCGGGTCACATTGAACCGACTAGTAGTCCGTTCAATACCCCGGTATTTGTCATCAAAAAGAAGTCCGGGAAGTGGCGGTTGCTCCATGACCTGCGGGAGATCAATAAGATAATTGAGCCGATGGGCTCGCTCCAGTGTGGAACCCCGAACCCAAATTTGATACCCCATGATTATGAGATGGCTGTCATTGACCTCAAGGATTGTTTTTATACCATTCCCCTTCAGGAAAAGGACTGGAAGTATTTTGCTTTCACGGTCCCAGTGTTGAATAACTCCCAGCCCACAGTCCGGTACCATTGGAAGGTATTGCCAATGGGAGTGCTCAATAGCCCCACCATGTGTCAGTTTTATGTAAATGCAGCTCTCATGCCGTACAGAAAGGCTTACCCTAATTTGGTCATATATCATCACATGGATGAAAAACTGACCGTTTGAAGACCGATAACGCCCCTGCCTATTGTTCTACTGCCCTAGCAGAGTTTTGTACCCGCTGGCAGATTGTCCACACATACGGCATCCCTTATAATTCTCAGGGACAGGCCGTGGTCGAGCGGGCCAAAAAAACACTGAAAGAGGCACTGGATCGCCAAAAAAGGAAAGGGGGAACTATCCCCCTCTCACTTCCGGAAAAGGAGGAGTGGCTTGCTAGTGTACTGTTTACTCTAAACCACCTTAACTTGTCTCAATTTAATTCTCAATTTTTATCCAGGGCTCAGCATCACTACCGCCAGCTTGAGGTTCTGCCTGCCCCCCAGGTCCAGTACAGACGCCTGCCGGACCTGGAGTGGAAAGGGCCTGTTCCCCTCATCACCTGGGGAAGGGGCTACGCCGCCGTGTCTACACCAGAAGGTCCTCTTTGGGTCCCTGCCCGGTTTGTTCGACCGTGGAAGCATGGCATGGCATCAGGGTCTCAGCAACCCCATTCCAAACTTCGGCCTTCACCTGCACGAGCTCCCGGAGAGGAGACGGAACCGAGGGGGAAGGCGAAGGGGGCAGAACCAGCCGATAACCTGGGGCCAGGTGAAAGCATTGTCGGATGAAGCCCAGTCCGTGCTGGACGAAATTCGGGTGGAAAAGACTCCTGAGAACTTTGTTGTTGCTATCATAGCTTGTCTGAATGCTAATTCTATAATGATTCTTTGTTGCTACATGCTTCTCTTTCCAGGGGCACTTGCTGTCCAAGATGAGCTGTCCCAACGCTTTGAGTATAACCTGTGGTATAAGCTTGCCCGCATTTCTAATCAAACTGAGTTTTGCCTTAAGCAAAGCGTTGACTCCTATCACCTGTTAAGCACCTGTCTCATTCCCATTTGCTACACTCCCCAAAACGTCAGTAGGTCAGTGTTGGGTTACGATATGGCCGACTTTAATGACAAGGTCAAAAACAAATATGCTCTTAGCCCCCTTTGGGGAAAGGCAACCAAAAGGCTACCCATTGATGCCCTGTCTCTCTATACTCCTTTTGTAGCTGTTAGTAATGCTAGTAAATGTGCCAGGGTTGTGAACTGTACTCAACATAAGTCAAAGCCTCGCTGTTTCCAGCCCGGTCGCGGCCTTAATTGCACCGGGAGAGAAACAGAGGACCTTCATTTTAACTTTCAGCACATTCTGTTGCCTTCTGGGTGGTTCTGGACCTGTGGGTCACGAACTTGGAACTATATTCCTGCTAACCTCTCTAAAACCACTTGTTGCCTTAGTCGTATGATTGTTGCTTTGCCCAACCGCACTACGCTGGTCCGTCAGCGCCCCGCCTGCAAACGCATCACTGAGCAGTTACCCTCTGATTGCGATAGCACTGTTAAGGTGCTTTCCCAGGCCGAGTACACATCCTTGGCCATCAGTCTTGTTGGCGTGCCTGGCCTGGCAGCCGGGAATGCAAGGCAGCTTGGAAAGCTTGCTTGTGCATTTGTAAAGGCCGTTAATCACACTTCCCAAGCTATTAGCCTCCTGAACAGGGAGCAATTTCAGCTTCGCAACGCCATTTTAGATAACCGCGCCGCGATCGATTATTTGCTGATGTTGCATCATCAAGGTTGTGAGTCTGTGCATAATATGTGTTGCTTTAACTTATCCGATAATTCTAATAAGGTACAAAACCAATTGGATTCTCTAACCAAAATTGTTTCTGATATTAAGCAAAATCCTCTGCCTTCATGGTGGAGCACTCTTTGGTCCTGGCTTCCCAACGGAGCTTGGATACGGCCCATTCTGCAGTATGGTTTAATTATTCTTGCCATTCTGATAACTGCCTGTTGCTTTATTCAATGCATACCTTCGTTGCTAGCCACCTGCCTGCAAGGATTTCGCTTCCGGCCTCGTGCACGCAAGGACCAAATTTATTATGCTTATAAGCTTCTTAAAAACAGAAGGGGGGGAGATGTGAGGAGGTTCACAGCACGATCGCTGTGGCTCATTGGCACACCATGGTCATAAATCGTGGGTGATCATTCTCCTTACCTCATCTGTTTTTACCGTAACTTAGAGGCCCCAGCTTGGGCCTCTAAGCATCACTCCAGGCCTTCTGGCCCTCCCTACTATGCCCAGGGATGGCACGCAGTCATTCAACTAGCACGCAGCTTCTGTCCAATCAGCAAGGTGAGCACGAGGCAGGCATGCTGATATTTAGCCAATTAAGTAACCTTATGCTATCGCAGGTAACCAATAAGGATATATTGCATACCCTTCTCTGGAATTTTATTTGTCCTGTTATTCCTAATAAACTCCATCCGGGCTATCTTGCCCTATGCCTCTTCATGAATCAAGCCTCCGCTGTCTCCTTGATCCCAAAACACAACACAATTCTAACACAATTTTAACAGGATAGTAAAGGTAAAGATCACCCTTACTGGAAAGCCAGTCGTATCCAACTCTAGGGTTCAGTGCTCATCTCTGTTTATAGCCAAAGAGCCAGCACTGTCTGCATCTGCAGATGTAACTGCTCACTTAATTAGAGATTCTCCTTTGGCTAAAAAGGTTGAGTTCCTTGTGCTAGCTAAGCTGATATGAATTTACAGATTTGTTGTATAACCTGAGGTGTACATAAGGATGGAAAAGAGTATTCAGTAGGTTTGTGTTTTTGTAGAAAAATATCCATTTCACAAGTACCAAGACTGGCAGTGGAAAAGAGTACACTGTGCTTAGGAAATCTACATTTCTAAAGGCTTTTGATGCATTTTAGAAAGAGGACACAAAGCATTGAATGTTATAAAAGCAATGCTAAGGCTCAGTTGAAAAGGGAGATTGACTGGATACTGAGATTGGGTACACTGGTTCCAAAAGGTTTAAATTAAGAATTAAGAATTAGATTTTCTCCTAATTGTAGAAATCTTAACATGCTGCCTAACCCCTTTAATGTTGTTTTCTCCCCCTCCCCCCCAAAAAAAACAGATGCCAAAAATTCAGTCCAAAACACATTGAACAATTGAAATTGAAATAAAATGTCATAGATTTTCTCATATCCTGAACCTACACAATCAAATTTGTTGGATATACTCATTTCTTTTGTTCTTATTTATATTTTAAAATTAAAATTTAAAAATATTTTTTCAATTTATCTATAAAGGTTAAAAAAGAGTCTTGTAAGCTCATAAAGAGCCATAACAGTTCTGAAAAATGCAAGTGATTTTATTTTACATTTTTAGGTGAAGGTTAATAGCTCTCTTGAGTAGCACACATCTATGCTGTGCATGCTAAAAGGTGTCCCATGCATTGCTTTTTATTTGAGATTACCAATATAGGACAGCTGTCAGGAAATTAAATGGTTAACAGGTTGGTCAGGCAAAAATGCACTATGCAAATGTTCAGAAGAAATGTAAAAGATGCAGTGTAGAATGTCTTATCCAGGTGCCCTATGGCAGAGAAATAGATGTCTCTGAACTGGAAAAACCAGAAAGGTATTTGTAATAACAATGAAGAGCTAGCAGATCTGCCTAGCAGTTCAGGAATTTGAGGATTCCTTCAAGTTAGACATTAGAGAGATATTGCAGAACCATTAGAAGCCATGCAGAGCCACTGTGAGCTAATAGCCAGAGCCATTGAATGGAATTACCAATTGTTCTAGAAAAGTGAGATTCCCAGGGAAGGGAAATGTCTTTCATCCACATTTCTTGAGAAAGAGGATGGAGGTCCAGATAGGCTGTTCTATAGAAGCCACAGGTCAGGGAAATATTGATATTTTCCTAAGAATCTAAGGGGCTTACATGAGTCTAAGTGTAGATGTTAGTTGTATCCAACTGTAGGGTTCAGTGCTTATCTCCATTTACAGCCAGAGTCAGCGATCTCAGCATGTGCAGACAGCAGACGTTTCCTTGGGCATGTGGCTGGCATAACTAGACAATGGAGTGCATGCCCATTGAAGGGGTACCTATTTATCTACTTGCAATTTCTTGCTTTCAAACTGCTAGGTTGGCAGGAACTGGAACAGAGATGGTTGCTCACTCTGTTGTGCAGCACTCAGGTCTCAAACTGCTGAACTGTCTACCTTCCAGTCATCATGTTCAGCGTCTTAACCACTAAGCCACCACAGTCCCCTTCCCTTGGTTAAGGAAAAATGTGTACTAAATCTAGCCCATGACCATTTAGGCTAACATCTACCGGGATGAATATTAACTAGTAACATTTTGGCTTTGATAAAGTATAGGACAGTGGTGGCGAACTGTTGGTGGAGTAAGTTCTGATTAGTATTGCAAAGCATATACTGCCTTTTGTTACTGTCACTTTAAGAGGAAAACTTAGAGATGCACAGGTGCAGCAGCAATTCTGGAGAGTTCCCCAGCTCTTCCAGAGGGTTCCCTGACTTGTGTATTTATTACAAATCAGGAGACACAGGAATCAGCCTTTGAGCTCACCGGCCGGTCGTGTCGAGCATCAATACTGTGGACTTTATGCCTGTTGTAACTGCCAGGCATACTGTACCAGCTTTCTGACTTGCTACTGTGTTCTCCCGTTTGGTGCAAGGATTAGAACTTGGAGCTCTGAGGTGAAGGACTAGCTCAGCTTGCTTCAGCTCCAGGACAGAAAGACGACTCGTGAGTAAAGAGCAAAAGCTGTTTGCTGCTACAGCCTGAGTGTTGGATTGCTGCCAGGCTGCTTGGGACTTGTATAGACTTTGCTTATGTTTGTTTCCCCCGTGAATGCAACTAGGGGAGGAAGCCAAAGACGGTTTCTGCTTTTGTTCAACTCCACTGTAAATATTACTGCACTCTTGTAAGTAAACCAACTCTACTTTGCACCAAGCCAAGATGCTGTGTTGCTGCTGATTTTTCAAACCCAGGTGAGTGTCTACCTCTGGCACCTGCTGTGTTCACACTCTGCTACCAGCTGTCAACCTAGGCACCAACACAAACCTATGGCACTCGTGCCAGAGGTGGCATGTAAAGCCCTCTCTGTGGGCACCTGTGCAGTCACCCCAGCACACAGTTTGCCCTGCCCCTCTGTCCAGCAGCCCAATGGGAGCACTTCCTCCCTCCTCAGCACAGAGTTTGCCCAGCCTCTCTGTCCAGAAGCCCAATGAGAGCACTTCCTCCTTCCTCTGTTGCCATGTTGGCACTTTGCGATAAATAAGTGGGTTTTGGGTTGCAGTTTGGGCACTTGTTCTCTAAAAGGTTCACCATTACTGGTATAGGAGGTGGTGTCCATGAGGTTTTGCAGAAAGAAATCCCTCTCAGCTGACCTTAGCTGGCTGTGCCTCTTCTGAGGATTCATCTGAGGGGGGGGAGGGTCACAAACAGATGGGACAGACTGGTGGTGAATTTCTTGACAATGACCAATAATGATACTTTTTTCATTTTATTATGGGTTTGAGAGAAAAATTATAACACTTAACAAAATGAAGCATAATACTTTCCTTGTAGCGATATACAGAGGAAACTGCAGGCTGGTTTGTCTAAATGTTTCAACTTCTAGCATGCCTAGACATGCTTTTAGCCTGCAATTTTGAGCTCTTGGGAGTTGGTATGGGCTCTATGGGCCCAGATTTCACAGATGTTAGAGCACCCCAACCTCTTCCTGAATGTTCCTTTTTGAACATCCATCATGGCTTCTACTTTTTTTGCTTTTTCAGTGCTGAAATATAAACTATTTCTAGCACTTCTGGGTGCTGGGGAGGTGTATAAGGGAGACTAACAGCCGTCAAAGGCTGCTTCCAGGGTAAACATCCAGCCAACAAGACCCATCAGCATATTATCAGCATAGGAGCCCTGGTGGCTCTATGGTTAAACTGCTGAACTACAACCAAAAGGTGGTGAGTTCAATCCTGACTAGGTTAAGGCTAACTCAACCTTCCATCCTTCCAAGGTTGGTATAATGAGTAACCAGCATGTTGGGGAAATTTTCATAGTCAAAGCAATGGTATTCCCACTGGTAATGTATGGTTGTGAGAGCTGGACCATTAGGAAAGCTGAGCACAGAAGAATAGATGCCTTTGAAATGTGGTGTTGGAGGAGAATTTTGAGAGTCCCCTGGACAGCGAGGAGAACAAATAGGTCAATCTTAGAAGAAATCAACCGTGACTGCTCCTTAGAAGGTCAAATAGTGAAGATGAAGCTAAAGTACTTTGGACAAATGAGAAGAGAGATTTCACTTGAGAAGGCCTTGATGCTGGGAAAGGTGGAGGGCAAAAGAAGGGGACGACCCAAGATGAGATGGCTAGATGGTATTGTAGACGCAATGGGTGTTAGGTATTGGGGTACGTACGGGGTACACCAATGTGACTTGTCTGTGTAAACTTGTTGCAGAGGAAAGCGGCAAAGCTGTGAGCATGCAGCATCAGCTGGGGATGAATCTCACACAGGCAAGCAGGCAGTATAAGGCAAAAGAAAAACGCTTTACTTCAGCTTGGCAAAACACAAAAGAAAAACACAGGCCTGAGATAACGACTGTCAGCAATATTGGCAGCAGACCAAAACAGATAAGAATTGTCCAAGCAATTATTCAAAGCAAAAAGTATTTTGCAGAGGTTACCTCCAGGCAGTAGTTAGCTGTATCTTGGTGGCATGGGCAAAAGTAACTAGACCTCCTCTGTTGTAATGGTCCGTGGGAGTCAAGGTGCTGAACTTAAGCGAGACTGAAGTATGATGGTAAAAGCCAACCCCGAATTCTCGGGTAGACTGTATTTATTGACTACAATTGGGAGTCAGCATGCACAGTCTGCGTGAGACCCCTGTGATGGAAAGTTTACTATGTGGCACTTGGCTGATTGGGTTACACTTACCAGCCTGCGTGCCCAGGTTGCCCATAGGCAGGCTTAATCAGCAGATAGTGGCAAGACTCACTGTTCCTGCCTTACCTCAAGCTAGAAGACTGTGTACCTATGCATAGCTATTTTGTCTAACTGTGGTTAGTGTCTGCTCAGTCCTTATACACGGATGTGTGCAAGATACCGTAGCTGTTTGCAAGACCTTGAGTCTCTCTCTACATGACACTTGCTCTACTGCTTTCAGTGCCCTCAGCCAAGTGAACATGGAGTCACAATTGTTCCCTATAACTAATTTGCCCGTACCCAATTGCCTTTCCTGTCGAGCCAGAATGGTCTCAGGATTGTTTGCAAAACCCGACAAACCCATTGGGAAAGATAGCTTTCCAATTAGTGGCCTGGGCAACCCAAACTCCTCTCAGGAACAGCCGGAGATAGTGGTGAGCCCAGTCAGCAGTTCTAGTCGAGCAGTTTAGTTGAGGCAGTAGTCGGCCAAAGTAAGCTAGCCAAGCAGTAAGTCAGTAAACATAGAGCATAGGAAGCCAGAGTATGAGGAAGCCAAATGCTCAACTGCTAGCACTCCTAAAATAGTTGAGAACTGCTGAGTCACTCTGTGCTCTGATACACCTGGGACATATCACAGAGAAACTATTAAAGGGGAAACTGCGAACCAATACAATACTGTGGACGGGACTCCAAGCCCTATAATCCTGACAATGGGCACAGAGCTGGGTGGATTAAGGAGAATGGTGGACAACAGTGGTGCCTGGAGGTCAATGGTCCATAGGGTCGCAAAGGGTCAGAATTGACTGAACAACAACAAAGCATGTTGGGGGCAAAATGCTAATTAACTTGTGAACTGTTCAGAGAGTGTACTAAGCACTATGGGGTAATATATACGTGTGATTGCTTTGCTCCTTTGCTTTATTAGTGTTAAACCATTCCCCTGCTCCTCTGAGGGACAGGGGAAGTGTTTACTCACCCACCCACCCCGATTGTTCAACCAAGGAGGGGGTTTTTTTATTAAAAAAAGGTCTTCATTTTTCTGTTTTATTGCTAACTGAAAAACCACTTACAGCCATGGATTCAATTTGCAGAAAACAGAGGGGGGAAAGATTTTTAAAAAACCCTCCTATCTGATCAAGCACTTAAAAAAGATTGGCTAGGAAGGGGAAAATAATTTAAATAATTAAATAGTTTCCCCTGCTCCTCTGCAGTGGCTACTTTACCATTTGACAAAATCACTTGGGCTGTTTGGATAGGGGGAACATGCTAAATATTATTTAGCCACCTCCACCCCCACCCCCCTCTTCAAGCAACCAGAAAATGAGTGAGCTGGACATAAGTTTAAATACTTATATTTCAAAGAGCGATTGAGCTTGGCTTGTTTGAGATGAGATCACATATACACATACTGATAATGTATGCCCAATAGTGAAATGCTTGGCTAAATCTAGACCCAAACATATAGCAAACCATTTAAATAATTGCTTTCAGGAAAGAGGCAGGATGCTATTAGGCAGCTTCTAGATGATTTAAACCGCATCTTCTTCCTCCTTCTTTCCTGTCTAGTTTTCTTTCTTGTTAGCTGTTTAAATCAGCAGTTTTAAAGCTACAGTTCACCCAAAATGCTAATGCTCATTGCTCCTCCATTGTAATTCAAATTGCTCCATGCAGCCTCCAGCCTGCATTCAGCAGAAGAATTGAAGCTTGCCAATTGGAATGCTGGAGGTCACAGATGCTCCACCAGTCTATTTTAATTTAATGGAAGGAAAGTTTCAAGGAAACCAACCCTCAGTTGCCTAGATTTTGGTGCTGTTTCCTTCTCATTTTGGCTAGTTGGGTCTATGTTGCTTTATGTTCACAAGAGTTCACTTCCACTCCCTCCCTCCTCCTCCTCCCTCTGCTTTCCAGCCTGGTCAGAGAAGCAGCACTCCATCACCTGGAGTGAAGGATGACAGGAATGAACACAGGCAGGAAGCAGCGTGACACATGCATTGTCATGCATGACTGACCAAGAGCCATCAACAGCAATTAAACATTGAGAGCCCAGGATCCTTTTGGACAGCTTCAAGTTTGCTGGCACTGCTGTGATTAGATGTTTTGCACTATTTCCCTGTAGTCAGTATATGACATATTCCTTCTCGCTTGCTCTTTTCTGATATGCGTATGTGTGTCTATATGCGTTGTAGTGTTATTGGTGTTAACATGCCTTTAACTCAAAACACAAGATTTAAAAACAGGACACTTGTGAATGCTATATATGAAGAAGGTGAAAGAGAGACAAAAATGGAGGAAAATCCCTCAAATAGCCTTAATTGCCTGATGCTTAACATAAGTGACTCTTAAATAATGTTTCACTGAAGCCATTAAGAAATAAAACCTTTCTTGCACTTTCTATGCCCTGTTCATATCAATATTATTCATGTATAAGAGGAGCTGGTTGTATGATAACCTGAATGTGCATTTTCAGTAGTGCAGTGTTAACATTTTACAGTACAGCTAATTTATGGAAAAGTAGGAATAATGACCTCATCTGTCATACTCTTCTAGCTTTCCTATGGTCTCTAAGTTCACCACTCTATGTGGCCTTCTGACCGGAAGGACGGTACATAAATTAAGTAAGTAGCATTTTTGGTGAACACTATGGAAGAAACATTGATTTTTCCAGGAAAAGTATATTGTTGCAAAATTTTCCTTTCCTATTACAAAATGTTTGAGTGATTTGGTCCTGAACAGGCAATGAAGATTCATCAGCTTGACAAAAGACCTGTTCCTCATTTGTTTATATTGCCCAATCCAATGCCCTGTGGTTTGTTTGTTTGTTGTTTTTGGGGGTGTTGTAATCTCTCTGGGAGAAGGGAACTGACAATAGGAATCATCATAAAGCATTTTGCATTGTAAATGCATTGCAAAACCTGTATTCCTATGTAAAATATTATAGAGTTGTTGCCACAGGTAAACAATGCAACTGTAGAGAATCTTTTTCTGTGCTCATTAAGTGTTATGCTGTTATCTGTGAAAAAAAATTTTTTTTACATTTTTCTGTCAAAAAATTGAAGTGACCTGGAGCATTTGAAAGTGAAATGCTAGAGTGCAATGTTTCTTTGCCGTGACTTAAGAGGTGTGGGCAGGGAGGACAGAATCTGACATTCTGGTTCACTTGTAAGTAGAGCATTAAAGGTAAATACATGCCTGTAATGTAATGGCGAACGCTTGCTGGTCAAAGATGACAGATAGTCTGTTTATCGAAAGCACTTGTATGTTGGAGTCGACTGGATAGAAAAAGAAGATAACGGACATAAGCCTAGAATTGAAAGGAAACCTTATTGCCTGATACATAGCAATGACTACTTATTGATTGTTATTCGAGAAAGTCCTCATGTGTATTTTAAAGTTGTGAAGAAAACTTTTCTAGTTATACTATGCTTAGGAACTGAACCAAACATAGACATTTAGAAACCTGGCTTCCATAGATCTGTCTTCTCTCTCTCGAACTTTAATTACTCATATTAAAGCTCCACATTGGTGTTGGAAATATTGTTGTTGTTCAATCGCATAGTTGAGTCCAACCCTTTGCAACCCCATGGACAATCGCATGCCAAGCACCCCTATCTGCCACCATTCTCCTCAACCCGCTCAGGGCTGTGACCATTGCATCAACAATACCATCTAGCCATCTCATTCTCTGCTGTCCCCTTCTTTTGCCCTCAACCTTTCCCAGAATCAAGGCTTCCTCAAGTGAATCCTCTCTTCTCATTGGCAATATCACCCATTTATTTATTAAACAGCAGCCAAAGTTCTGTCCACACAGTTACTTCATGTAAAGCTCATGATGTCATTGGCTGTAGCAATTGTCCCTAAATAAAACATTTCTCATGAAGGAACCCCTTTCATAATGGGGAAACCATTGTGAACCAAGAGAAAAAGGGTGTTTAATTTCCAAAAATCATCACTTGACTTTATCAGGCTGTATGAATGGGATTTTAAGTCAGTCTTTGGTGCAATTCAATGGCAGCATTCACACAGAATGCTCCTAGTTGCTCACTACTTTTTTGAGTAATTTGAGCCAAAGTTTTTACTTCTAAATGTTCTGGCATAAAAAACCCTAGGTTTATGCTGCAGTCTGCTTTCTTCTTTAGTTATCCTTAGGTTTGGTATTTGTATTTTTATTGTGTGATTTTAAGATATTGTTGTTAGCCACCCAGAGTGGGGAAGACCTCCCAGATGGGTGGGGTACAAGTGGAATAAATAAATAAAAATAAAATAAAAAATTATTTGGTTCTACTCCCTTACCTGTTCTTCCCACTCCAGATTTCCCATTGTAATAGTAGCCCAACCTCCATGACCATGGAAGCCAATGGCAGGGGAATGAGGTCATATTACATCAGGGGTGCCCAAACTTTTCAGGCCATGGGCCGGTCACGTGGTTCAGCAGGCTGGTCACATGTTCCTCCCACCAGAAGCGGAAGTAAAACATGCCTTCCAATCTGTTTTGCAACAGATATGTTTTGCAACAGGATGAGATGTTTAGGTTGCCATTTTCTCTGCTTAAACCGTGGGTCAGATCCAGCCCCTGATGCCAATTCATCTGGACCCCACCGCCCTCATCACTCCCAGAAGCAGAAGTAAAATGAGCCCATACGGGCGCATTTTACTTCTGCTTCTGGAAGTGATGAGGGCGGCATGGGCCGGATGAATTGGCATGGGGAGGCATATCATGCCCACGGGCTATAGTTTAGGCACCCCTGTATTAATTACATTCACATCTTGTGCTGACACAGTTCCTTTTTATCACAACATTCAGTTTTTAAATTCACTAATACATCCACTTGATGTCACTATCAGTGCCCAGTAGAAGAGTCAGGCAAAGGGTCAATGCATTTCACACCATTCCGTCCATACCTGTCAAGTTTTGTATTTGCAAATAAGGGAAATTTCCTGGCAAATAAGGGCTACTTGACAGCTATGCTTATCCTGTGCTGCCCTCCAATGGCGGCAATACGGCATTGCAGTCTAATTAATAAGGGGCGACGGCAGGAAAGAGGGTAAAATAAGGGGTTTTCCCGGCCCATAAGGGATACTTGACAGCTATGATTCCATCTGCTGGACAGCCTACCATCTTCAGGGTGAGTGGCATTTGGACACTATCTTACAGCTCTTCATATGTGTTCACTAGGCCAAACTGGCTGCTCTCTGATCTCCTGCCTCTCTTGTTTTGCCAGAAAGGAAAAAAAAAATATTTCCAGGACTGCCGTTTGTCAAATGCTCCTGAAACCAACTTGATGCCAAGTTTTATTTTCCAAATACTGGAAACACACAAAAGAAAGAAAGTAACAAGAAAGCTAATGGGATAACATTATGCCCGGAGTTTTGAATAGCTTGCTGAATCTTAATGAATTGGTGAAAGTTTGTTCTGCCTTTTAACATTGTTCACATTTGAGAGTGGAGACGCTATGAGGCTTAAAGAGAGGGAAACAAAATTGTCATTCTATTTCCTCTAAATCAGGGGTGTCTAAACTTTTCAGGCCATGGGCCAGTCACATGGTTCAGGGGTGCTCAAACTATTGCCTGGAGGCCAGATCTGGCCCTTGACACCAATTCATCCAGTCTGTGCCACCCTCTTCTTTTCCAGAAGCGGAAGTAAAACACTCCCAAATGGGAATGTTTTACTTCCACTTCTGGGAACAACGAGGGTGGCGCAAGCCAGATGAATTGGTGTCAGGGGCTGGATCCAGCCCCCAGGCCATAGTTTAGGCACCCCTGCTCTACATGGTACTCCTTTTGAAGAATGAGGAGGAACACTGAGGCAATTCTTCTTCTTCCATGTCTCGTTGTCATCAGCTGTTACTTGTATCTGAGTATACATTTTTCCTAGAAATCCTTTTCAGGAAAATGCCACTGCCATGAATTTATTTAAGGTGGTTCGCACTTGCCATGAAGTGACCCACACACTGTGATCACAGAGCCATCTCCTGTGGCACGTATAAAATGAGACATGCAGGATTTAATACTGGGACTGCAATGGACTGCCACAGCCTTGAGGATATTAACAAGGTGCGCCTTCACAGCCAGTCCTTCTGGCATGGCCTCTTCCGCCTCCATAACTGTTGGGAATCAGAATAGTGAAGTGGTTTCTTCTCCGTTTATTTTGCCATTGGGCCCAATCTGATGGTTTCCAGTGGCATTTCCTCCACTGAGGGGACCATCACCCCACCTAAAGGGGCTCATCTGCCTGTAGCCATTGGTGCCTTTAGGGAGTCATGGTTATTTACCGCTGTCCAACACTTGACATTGAGTCACTGGCTCAGGGCCATAGCCAGGATTCTAGAAGTGGGTGGGTGAATATTATTTCCACGATGGGCAACAATGTCTCATATATATATTGGGAGTTTGAGGGTGGACAAAGCTCACCCTGGCCACCCCCTGGATATGGCCCTGCACTGGCTGTACAGTCTACTCCATTACAGTAGCAAGATGTTTAGGCCCGACATGAAACTAGAAAACTCTATTTTGGATGATACTTGTCATGTTTCAAAAAGCTCCCCCAGAGATTTCAGTTTTAAGAACTCTGCATGTAATAAATGAGTCCGTGTGGGGAAGGCTCAACAAACTAAAATGTCACCCTCTAGGATGGAAGCTTCCTAGGCCAACCTAGTAATAGCAAGGAAATTGTCTGAGACATCAGATTTGAGGGCAGACCATTGCACATTATTTAATTTGTTGTGATTGCCTATTGAGGCTGACAAGAGTTATTTGTGGTATTTTCTGTCTAATATACCAGAATAACTCTATGATGTTTTCTTCAAGCTATATAATAATTTGTTTTGCTTTCAGAGGATGAGGCGGGGGGGCGGGGAGAGCAGGCTTACAGGTATATCATGCAACATCATTCTGTTCTGCTTTGTTTTTCAATCCTGATCCTATTTAATTACTATAATAGCAGTTAAATACCATGTTGTGAAAGCATGCAAAATCTGGATGAGCTTGAGGATGTAAGACTGTGAAAAGTCAATTGTGGCAGTGCGTTGAGGGGGAGGGAAGGAGCATTCCCAGCTTTTTCAACTTTCTGCCAAGACTCTATCAAGTTGAAGTGCCATCGGTAGCCAAAAGGGAGTTCTTAACTCCTTTAAGCCTAGATTTATGTGATCATGCTCAGTAAAAGAAAGCTATTCTGTGTGACCTGCTTTTATGCCAAAGCCTATTGGCCAGGATTAAGTGCTTTGTGGACTGCTGTATCCTTGTGGAAGAGGCCTTGATCCTTCCACTGTTGTCTTCTCTGGGTAATAAACACTTTCTGTCACTTCATACTTATCTCTTCAGTGCCACAGCAAATATCAGATCTGACAAAGTAGAATATATGTTCACTAGAGTGTAAGTTCTCACTTTCCTTCCCTGCCTCTATTCTAACACAATTGGGTTTTTCTTCTTCTTTTGACTTCCTTAATTCTTCTGAGAGATTCAGAATTGACAGCCATAACTGCACATTCTAAACCCATTTTCCATTATTTGTATATTCATTATCAGAGGAAAATTGCAAGAGTGTCATGGAAAATAAATCCAGGTCTAAAAATGGACTTAATGTCAAAACTCAAAACTTATGGCAGGCAGAAAATAGATCTGCTAATGTGCCCTGTCATTTTCACTGCTATAGATCTGAGGCTTTCATTCTGGAAAAAGAAATCTCCTCTGAATTTACCTCTACTGTGAAACAAATTCACACAATGAAATCAGCAAGTTCAAGGAAGGAAGCCAGAAAAGAGGTATGACAAAAAACCATGCTAAATCCCGGAACCAGCCTTTTAAAAATGCATCTTTTCATAACGTATGAGTGAATATAAATATCTTTCCATTTTATTGAGTAAGTAGAAAGTCTCTCTTCCTTTTTGTACAACTATTCATGCACATTTTGGCACACATATCTTCTAATACACACATCCTGTACACATTTTAAATCATATATTTTTGTAGCAGTTCTCCTAATGTAATGCAGTTTTAATGTTGTTTTTCCTAATATATAAGCTGTTGTCCACACTTTCACCTAATATACATATATACATGTATGTCCATTATTCTTTTGATTGGAGAACATCTTTGGGGATTGTGAAGAACTATGGATTTTTTAAAAAAAAAACTGATGTGTGTTACTTCCGAAGGAAAAAATGAATGTAATATATTATCCCTTATTTTCTGCCCCCTTTTCTATCTGTATATACACATTTTTATTTTTCTGTGTATATATTCTCCCCACCCCGGTGTTTTTTCCATGTGTATGCTGGGGTGGGGTTTTCCTTCTCACTTTTTCTTCTCTTTGCTTCTATATGTGTAGTTCCCTTTCCACTTTGTAAATTTTATGTGTCTCAGAGAGGCACATTTTATGACTGGATAGTCCTAAAATGAAGAGCCCTGGTGGCACAGTGGTTAAATTGCTGTATTGCAGCCAGAAGTTTGTGAGTTCAATCCTGACCAAGGATCAAGTTTGGTTCAGCCTTCCATCCTTCCAAGGTCAGTAAAATGAGTACCCAGTATGTTGGGGGGCAAAATGCTAATTAACTTGTGAACTGCCCAGAGAGTGCACTAAGCGCTATGGGGTGGTATATAAGTGTAACTGCTATCGCTATTGGATAGACCTTCCATACCATTTCCACCATTTGGTGACCAGTCACTTTCTACAATAGGGGTGCTCAATCTATGGCCCATGGGCCAGATCCAGCCCCCGATGCCAATTCATCCAGCCCACGAAGTCCTCGTCGCTCCAGGAAGCGGAAATAAAATACGCCCATACGGGAGCGTTTTACTTCTGCTTCCGGGAGTGACAAGGGCTTTGTGGGCTGGATGAATTGGCATCGGGGCTAGATACAGCCCATGGGCCAAAGTGACCAGCCCCCTGAACCACGTGACTGGCCCACAGCCCAAAAAGTTTGCGCACCCCTGTTCTACCACCACCATTTTCTGATTGCACACAACTACACTTTTTGAAATTGTGGTTCCAAAAGAATACACTCTTTGTAATCTAACCAGCTGTTAACTAATGCAACTCATGTCTGTAATCACAGGCCTGACTTTCTGACATAGCATAGTTTAACACAGCATTACCATCTGCACGTTATAATTCTGACCTCAGAGATTGATCCTGGATCTGATAATAAACTCAAGTTTTGGATTGTGGAAATAACCATCTATGCCCTTGATGACCCTCTTTGGTTGCTTTCATTTCTGTTGCAGGAAGGATGATTTCCTCAATGAACTTGACATGTATTATTTTGAACACTAGTTTCTCCTTATCTAGTTCTGGATCTTAACCAAACTTTACTATTAATTCCTGTATTGTATATCCATTTGGCCTCAAAGAACAGTGCTTGTAATTTTTATTTTCTGACCTTGCCACACCACAACACCCTGGAAAAAAAGAATGGCCTAAATTGCAAAGTGTGTCCCTTGAAAACTTGATTGGCTATTCCAGGTCATTTTAAGAGATGATGTGCTAGAACTGCTATAGGCCCAGAAGGAACTTTCTTCAATAGCAAAAGTGGCCTGGGGGACTTCACTTTGTCCATCTAGAGTGATTCCATTTTACATCTTTTCCAGCCAAGACCTTCCTTTTCAGGCAAGCCTTTGACCTGTAACCTGCTGTTGAGGAAGTGATTTTAAAGGGCAGCTGCCTATGTATCTTGCTCAATGTATTTCTGAATTGCTTTAAAGGGTTTTTTAATTAGCATCATTTAGTAATTAATATGTTTTTATATATTTTTTAAAATGAGCTATTTATTTTGTTAAATGTCTTAATATTTATGTTTTAAAATAATTAGTAAGTCACCTTGAGTTCCTCTAGAAGCAGAAAGGCAGGGTAGAAATTAATAAATAAAATAAAATATTAAGTTGCTCTCAATTATAGCTACTAAGATTAAGAGCCAAATGTTATGTGACCATGAAGAATCAATGAATGGAGTGTCCATTACAAGGAGGAGGAAAGCCAGAGAGGCTGTGATAAAGCTGTGATGATGAGGGAGGGAGGAAGGTTAGCTATTATTCTTGGACTGTCCTAAATGTAAATGGCATTGCATCCAAAGCTATTTGCCTTTAGGAAAACTTTCTGTACTATAGCTGTCTATTAAAAAAATTCCCCATGGGCCACATTAAGGGGAAAATGTAATCAAGGAAAGTGATGTAGGGGAAAACGTAATTAAGCATCATGACCCTGTTCTCATCATAGCTTCTTTTCACCCATGATTTGTTTTAAACACAAATTTCCTAATTTTTCATGCACTTTATATAGCACGACTAATACAACTTGAAGCTAATACAGGTAGTGGATAGGTAAACAGAACTGTGACTAAATCTATAATTGTAATACTGCTGCAAATTATTCATCAGATTTGGAAAATACATGTATGAGTGAGTTTAAATGAGAGGTTTTCCTTCTTGTCTCTATTTCAGCATTCTGGTTTGCCGGGATTATGTGGACATATGGAGAAATTCAATTTTAATTTAATTTACACATTTATATGCTGTCCACTCAGGGGCCCCTGACGATACAGAATACAATAGACAATATAGACAATAATTAAACCATAAATGTAGTGTATGAATTGTGGTATTGCAGTGCAGGCACCATGAATGGTGCAAAATACTTTTAGATTAAACTCATATCATACACCACCTTGAGAGTATTCACACTAATGGGGTGGTACAGAAGTAGAATAAATAAATATTTGTGTCGGAACGTGTGAATCATCTTTTTATGTCTGTACTCTATTGTTGCAAAACAGAACAGTAAGCATGCTTAAATGATTATTAAAAAAATAAAATAACAACTGTGCCTTTTTCTCTGTGAAATTTTGATCAATAATCTGCACTATCAAGCCCACCTCTCTTTCCCTCTCCCTCTCTATCTCCCCCTCCCCTTCTCCCTCTTTTTCATTCCCCTCCCCTCCCCCTCAATCATGATGGACAGCAAAACCTGGGTGTGACAAATGGCACCTGACATCCAGGAAGGAAAATATCCTTAAGAATAAATCCGTATCTCCAAACTATCTCTAATTTTAAAGGACAGCCTTTCATTCTACATCTGTATTTGCCACACATCCACAAACACCAGATCTTATTTGTTCAGCTTCTGTGAATTGGAAGTACTAACAGAAGTTATGTTATGAAACTGTGCTTGTGATCCTAAATTCAATCTTTGTAGAATTGCCCTGCTTAATTCAATATCTGAATTTTTATTTGTGTCTTGTCCTTAGAGTTGCATACGTTTTTCACCACATTTAATTTTGAATGTTGCCTTCTAACCATACAATGTTATTGAGCTCTTTTCTCAGAGATAGATTGGGGGGGGGCAGAGGACATACAAACAAGTTGCTTGCACTATGCACTGGGCAATCTATATTATTGGGTGGCAATGAGATGATTGATGCCTCAAAGGTTTTCAGGACTGTCAATAGAAATAACAATGTGGTAATAATAATAATTTTGTGTCAGAAATTATTCTGGGTTGAAAGGATTTTTGCTGGAGAAACTCCACTATGGGGACACTTGAATGAGGCTCCTTTCACTTCCCCAAGATCATTCCCCACTCAAGTAGTCCATATTTATCTACTTGCAATTTCTTGCTTTTGAACTTCTAGGTTGGCAGTATGACTGCTTCATGGTATTGTAACCCAATCACTTGTTTTCTCTTTTTCTGTGCCACACTTAATTTTTACGCTTTTAGGTAACCAACTAGTGCTCCTCCTCACTTCTGGAACAGGGTAAGAATCGGGGTATCCAAAAAACCTCTATTTTTTCCTTGGGGGAGACCTTTTCCATGGAGGGGCAGGTGGCAATGAAAGTGGGGAAGAAGGATGGAGAGACAAGGGAGCTCTCTGGTCTGCACCAGTTTATCGGGAAGAGATTCCATTGGGAGGGGGAAGGCTAGCTTGGAGTGGGAAAGATGGGCGGAGATACGACAGGAATGAGTGAGACCACTAATTACCTCTGGAGGGGCCAGGATTAGGTAACAACTGCGAGGGGCAGGAGGGAGTTGGAGGATGGGTCTTGGAGTGATGCAATGATATATATACAATGTACCACAATGTTTGCAGGCTTTTTGCTAACTTTGATTTTTTTTTTCTTTTCTGTGGGAGGAGGACTCGTATCTCACCATGCCTGGTGGATACAGGTGGTTATTGGGGGTTAGGGCGGAAGCCCTGCTGGCTTTCAAGTTAGAGTTCTTATTTTGGCACTATTTGCTCATGAATGCTCTGTGTATTTTGCATCTTAAATAAAAATCAGACTACTGAAGATGCTTTTTCCTGGCTGTATTCGTTCCTGAGGAAACCCAGAGATGAGGTGAGGGCAGATCAGCCCCCAAAACACTACCACCCTGGAACCTCAATCTTACAAACTGAAACAGAGATGGGTGCTCAAACCATCATGCAGTACCTGGGTCTTGAACTTCCGACTTGCCGCCCTTCCAGCTAACAATGTGAGCTTCTTAACCACTGAGCCATACTTCTCAACAGGGTTGTTGTATGAACCCAGAGGGAGAACTGACTATGTGTGCCATCCTGAGTTTGTTGAAGGAAAGGTGGATAATATATATAATAAATTATTGACTTGTCATTGAGATAGAGCCAATGCATATAGCCATTACAAGAAGGTCATTATAGGCATTTTGGGGAGAAATCCACATTGTTGGATGTGTTGTTTTGTGATTTGATACTGTAATTTCTAAAATTATCCAAGAATTCTGTCCAAACCAGCAATGGTCCCAGAAAGACAAAATTCAGTTGTCTAGGGTAGGTGTATAGTCTCTATGTTATGTACCGAATAGAGTACAAAAGGACCTCCATCATGTTGTAAAGATGATTGCCACCTCCTACCAAGCAGTCCATATTATCTGCTGGTTTGAAATCTTTTAAATTATAAGATCTTTTGACCTATGAATCCTTGCACTATAAGCCCATAACTAACTAACAGGTGCTAACAGATCTGCACTCATTCATTTAGGTTCTTCCCTCAGCTCATGCACCATATTCAATATCACCATGAATAGTTTTCCTAGAATTGCAGTTGTCTTACAGTGGAGAGGCCATGGTGACTTAGTGGTTAAGATGCTGAACTTGATGACCCGAAGATTGGCAGATCAGCAGTTTGAGACCTGAGTGCTGCATGACAGGCAAAGCTCCTGTCATCTGCCGCTGCTTCTGCCAACCTAGTAGTTTGGAAGCACGAAATTGCAAGTAGATAAATAGGTACCACTTCAGAGGAAAAGGTAACAGTGTTCCATGTGCTTTTGCATCAAGTCATGACCATGGAAATGTCTGCAAACACAGACAGCACTAACTCTTTGGATGTAAACAGAGGAGCACTACCCCCTAGAGTCAGATATGCTTGGCTTTCGAGCAAGGGAGACTTAGACCTTTACCTATCAGTTGGGAAATGACACAAATTTGCTCCAATATAAACCCTACAATCCTCTTACTACTATGTATGAGTTTATTTATTTATTATTACATATTGGCTATTATTTCTAACTGTTACTTTCTGGATGGAAGCTGTAGCCCAACAGCATAAACAGCTATAAATGTACTATTTTTGTTCTTTCCAATAGGCAGGATGTGGATAGAAGTGGGTGAAGCATTCTAATTTATCTTGACTACATGGGACCATCTGAAACAAAATAAAGTTTTGCAGGATTTCTCCACCGCCAGGTCTGCCATTTCTAATATGGAAATAAAAATTACCACCAGCACTCTTATTTCCTGTGTGGAAAAATGCAGTCTTTACAATGTAAAGAATGAAATATCCTTCTTTTTAATTTTATTCACAGCAACTAATAAATGTTTGTCTTCAATTTAACAGTATCTGAGCAAGCGAGGATAGATCAGGAGCCATAGATTTCTTCTTAGGGAAGATGTCAATGGTTTGCAAACATAAATGTATCAGACTGGATGTCTGAGAGGTGGGTCAGAAGTTAACAGGATTTTGCCCTACTATGAAAACTTAAGCTGCAGATCGGATAGTGTTTATGTGATATCACAGTTTGAATGACAACTGTCAATAAGAGCTGGATGGAGGTGAGGTCATTATGGATTTTTTTCTTCAAGGCTGCTTGTCTGCTATTGCCTGTCATGAGGTAGTTGTCATTTTCAAATCACCCCATGCATTCAGCAAATGTAATGCAGCAGCAGCAGCAGCAGCAGCAGCAGCAGCATGGCTGCGGAATCAAGAAAAGAGCAAGTGTGGCAAATTTATCGTTAAAAGGCACAGCCATCAGGTTTGATTGTCATGCTGTTCCAATGAGTAACAAGTTCAGGACAAAGGTTAAGTTTTATGAAAGGCCCCCTTCGCCATATTTTAAAAATATTTTGCAAATTTATGAACTGGAAATCAGTTCTTTCAAGAGTATGTTAATTAAGCACCTCCATGTGTTTTATGCTTCCTTTAATGGACACAAAATGACTTTTGTTTAAAAGGACTTCATTGTATGGTATTATACATTTTTCATATGATGAGGAAGGAATAAATTATTTTAAGAATTCGATTTCTTTGGCAGCTCATTTAAGTGTATGCTGGCTATGTTAAATGACCATCAGTATTTTTTTATTTCTTTACATATCATCTCTATGAAAAGTAATGTCAAGAACAAAAATAATGAAGTGCAATTTGCTGTAGTCTCAATGTATACCATTGATTTTGTTCCACTCAGACAAGAGAAAGCAGATCAAATGCATCTGTAATATCTTTATATCTGCTTAGTTAAGATTTGCATGTTGGTACAAATTACTTATTACAAGGGAATACAGATTTTAGCTATGTAGCCATCTCTCTTGTTTTACACTAGAGCACAGAGGTCCACCTATTGGACTGAAGGCAGGTGGGAAATCGTTCAAGCTGGTAGACATGAGAGTGTACCAAATGACATAGTTAATAGTTTGAAACCAATTTAATTACCATGGTTCTGTGCTATACAATCTCTGGATTTATACTTGGATGCTGTATTCAATATTTTACTAAAAACTGTTACTAGAAATATTCTGCTAGAAACCTCTAGTGCCACAGTTCAAGGGAGAGAATGAGAGCTCTCCAGCAGATATTTCTAAGCCGCACAACAAGCTACAAATTGGAAGATTCTGCAGGAAGGATCCATATTAATTGTGTGGTACAGTTTAAATTTTTAGGCCAAAATCCTGTTGAGCAACATAGCCTACATAAGGGAGAGGATGTCATCCAGCAAGGAGAATTGCCTGGCAACTGAAGCATTCCAGCTTCAACTCTCAGGCTTTCACAGCTCATGTGCAATCAGGCTCATTGTGAGAAAATTGTGTAAGATCCAGAATGAAATCAGCAAATAACTATCAGCAATCTTTTGGAATAGTTAAACCATTAGCATATGCTTTGCTTGGCAACTTCACACTTTTAAAATTGAAAGAGGGACATTTAAAACAAATCTGAATAACCATTTGTTACTGATAGCTGTAGGAAGTTGCATTGATATGCACGCTTGTCTGTCATTCTGCTTAATTACTCTTTACCTCATTGCTTTGTGATCCATTTGCCTTGTGACATCTTGACCCCTGCATCTGGTGTATATAAACTATGCCTGGAAGTTTTACTCCTTTGTCTGAAGAAGTGGACTTGATCCACGAAAGCTCACAGTAAAAATATAGCAGTTAGTCTTTAAAGTGCTGCAGTGTTTTCATTTTCATTTGTTTTTGTTTTCTGATATATCAGCAATCTGCTTCTGGATAACATAATCTCCCTCATACCAAGTATAAGGGGTGTTTGTTTGTTTTTTGCTATTAAATTAAAGGGGACTGCTCAACATATATGTTCAGTTGGGAGTTTCTTTGCATTATCAGAGTCAAAGCCCTCATAAAAATTATTTCACATACAAATCTACTTTTCCTCCTGACCATTTTCCCTCCTTCTTAGGGGCTCTCTAATAGTGCCATCGGCCAGCGGGGCTCGCCTCTCTGGCACAAGGAGGAGAGCCTTCTCTGTGTCCACACCTGCCCTTTGGAACCTCCTGCCTGTGGAACTGCATCTCCAGACAGAGTTGTTGCCCTTTAGAAAAGAACTAAAAACCTGGCTGGCGGGCCAAGTTTGGGGTGCAGGTGGAGGGGTGGCTTCCGTTCGGTGGTTAATATAGGGGAGGATGCCTGCCCCACGGTTTCTTCAGTTCCTGCACCCCTCTCTTTTTAAGGGTGGGTTCTTATTGCTGGTTTTTATCTGTTTTATTTGTTTTTATCTGTTTTTACCCACTGTTGTGAACCGCCCGAAGTCGGCTTTGGCTGAGTGGGCGGTATAAAATTTAACAATAAATAAATAAAATAAATAAATAAAAACCTAATTTGTTGTTGTAGCTACTGTCAGAATCTCTGGCTGATCTACTACAAAGCACTGTTCAGATCTAACAGTAGAACCCAAACTGCCTTTCTCATATCCCTGATGTATGGCTATCCTCAGAAAACTGACTAGGTTTTGAGCTTGAGATCACATACAAGCTATAGCACAACAGAAAAATAAATAAATAAATAAACAATTCAGGCTATGATAGGGACATATTTGGCAACCAGAAGTCTGTCTGTTGGTGTAGCAAACAAAGTCATTCATCAAGTGCATCTTGTAAAAAATGGGGAAGGAAAAGGATGATGTTGTATTTTGAGAAAAGAGAAATGATATATAGGCAGTATATATAATTCATATACCATCTAATGTCAAGAATGGAGAAAATGGTACATAGGAATTCTGTTCTAGCTCGAGAAGTGATACATTTTTCAAAAGCCAGTTTTTAAAAATTCACACATTGTAAATTTCACTGATGATCTGTGAAATTCAATCACCATGTTATAAAAATATAGTGTTGAGTCATTAGGCCTAATTCTCACTTTTATTTTTAATTGTAAACAGACCTTCCAGGAAATAAGCATGACTGAACAAAATGGCTCAAATCCTGTTTCTCAGTTCCATACGTACAATAGAGGTTATGTCATCATCCACAACAGATCACTGCTGATTCAAAGGGAGTATGCAACTGGTTACAAAGTCATGTACACCATTAAACTGTCAAAGAAATTCTTTAATCAGTGGCTGTTTGCCACTGCTGCTGATGTTATCACAGGTGCATATAAAGAGTTACACAACAATATTTCAGGCAATGAGATTACCATAGCTGTCAAGTATCCCTTATTGGCCAGGAAAACCCCTTATTTCACCCTCTTTCCCACCATCATCCCTTATTAATTAGACTGCAATGCCCTATTGCCACCATTGGAGGGCAGCACAGGATAAGCATAGCTGTCAAGTATCCCGTATTTGCCGAGAAATTTCCCTTATTTCCAAATCCAAAACTTGACAGGTATGGATTACTTACAACTATAAATACATAGACCAGAATTCACCTCGAATTTTAATATGTGGCCATTGAAATTGTGTAAATTGTGGTACCAAAGTTCAGCTAATAAGGTATCTTCTGTTCACATGATCATGTGTGTAGCCAGGCATGTGACCAGCACCTCATTAATTAGTTGCAATTTGCTGATTGCAATGCATTTTTATTTCTGCTGAAACAAATCACCTTTAGGATTCTGGCCATAGGATGATAATTCACTACAGAAGTTTTATCCAAAATAGTCCCAGTACTTTATGTCATAAAGAAATTTAAATGAAAAAACTATAATGTAGTAAAGAAAAATAATCTTTTTTAAAATGAGATAGGCTGCATGTCTGTATCAGTGTTTTGACTAAAACATTAAAAAGAGACTATAACACTAAGGAAATTTGCAGAGCTATGACTTTTGAAATGTTTACTGAAGCTCTTCCTCAGTTATCAATAAATAACTAAATTGCTACAGATTGGGGCGAGTTTCAAATAAAATGTGAGTACATCTGTGAACATGTGTCACAGATAGAGAATGTTGGTGACTAAGAACACATGTAATAAAAAGTATAAAGTAAATCCCCTACTTAGGGGGAAAAGTCCATTCTGTAGGCTTTTACTTAAATCGTTTTTTTATGTAACTCGAAGCAAACCCATAGGAAAAATGGAATTTTTATGTAATTCGAAGCAAACCCATGGTTTTAGCACAAAATCATTATGTAAGTCGAATTTTATGCATCACAAAGGAACATAAAAACTAAAATTATGTTTTCTGTATATAATGCATTTTAACAACAGTATGCTTACAGCCGTATACGCCTGAAATGAAAGCTTCCTTTACCTAAAAGAAATAAATATGAAAATGCAAATAGTTTTTAGGCTTAAAACAGAATTCCTCTTTTGGATTTTCTCCATCTATTGCTTCCATTGAAATGTTCAAGAATTAAAGCTAATTTTTGCTGTAATAATAATGAGATGGTTAAGATCTTGCTAAACTTTAAGATCCAAACCAATAAGAAGCTCAAATACTACACGCCAGAATTACTATTGGGTGGTGGTGGTGGTTAAGTTGATTGGTGTGGCTATCCCAGGTAATGGTTGGATAGTAGAGAAGGAGATTGAAAAGATCATTAGATAACAGGATTTGACAACTGAAGTATAGCATCTTTGGGAGAAAAGAGCCAGTGATGACAGTAGAGACAGGAACACTGGGAATGATCCCAAAAGGGTTATAAAAACATCTGAATGTATTTGACATTGATGAGATCATGATAGAGCAGTTCCAGAAAGTAGCTCTACTAGGTACCAGCTACATTATCAGGTGATACACACACATCACACACAGTCTCCTGCTACAAAGACAATTTGCTTCTTAAAGCTAAAACATGTAAATATGACATACCTGTATGTTACTCAAAGAAACTAACTTCAAGCCTTGTCTCTTAAAGCCAAGGTTGATTAACTAATGTTTAAGAGTGAAAGTTGGTACCAGGTACCACTTCACTGCTAAAATATAAAAATCCTTCATATCAATGAAAGCATTTAATTACCTGGATGAAAATAAACACACTGAATCAAATGGATAATTGGTTTTAGAAAGTAATTTTTTATCATTATAGTGATGATCAATAAAATGAAATTCCACTCTAGTTATTAATAACCACTAATCAGAGCCCTCTCCGTGTACAGGGCCATTTAAGCGGTTAGTTTTCTAAAACATAGTTGCCAAAGACTTGAGTGGAATTATTCAACTTGCTGTGAACCAAAAGTGAGGTGGGGCTTTGACCAGTGAAGGTCATACATCAAAATGCATTTCATAGCCTTCATAGTGCCAAAGGATTCAGAGGGATGGAACAGAGCTGATCATGTGTCATGGCAACCCTTTTCACAGTTTTCTAGGTAGAAAGTATTCAGAAGTGGTATGGGGGTCAACTTGGGGCTGTGTGGCTTGCCTAAGGCCACACAGATTGAGTCTTCTGGGGGTGCACAGTGGGACAATGAACTCCCAGCCTTTGCATCTAGATACTTAACTCACTGAGCTATTAAACCAGCTATGCTTAGAGCAGGGATTCCAAACTTTTAAAGCCAGGGGCCAGGTCACGCTCTCTCAGTCAGCTTCGAGAGCCAGATAGCCATTTTGCCCTGCCTGCATGATGGGGGCAGCCATTTTGTCCCAACAGCTTCAAAGGGGGTGGTCATTTTGTTTCTTGAATGCCCTTGGAGTGGGGGCACATGAAATGGCACCATGGGCCGGATCTGGCCCACGGGCCTTAGGTTGGAAACTTCTGGCTTAGAGAAACAGACTAAAATCAAAGGAATACAAATCCATTAGCTCAACCCTCATGCTTATTGATTTACCATAAAGTCTCCCAGCCTGGAGCCCTGTAACTGCGTTGGCTGGGAGATTATGTAAATTGTAATCCAACATTTCTGGATGAAACTGCTTTATAGTGACCTTAAAAATGGCTTTCAAGGTAAGTGAGATATTTAAAGGGGGCCTTTACCAGTTTCAATTTTCCAGGGAGTTTCCATAGCTAAGGGCTATGGAAACTCCCTGGAAAAGTCCACTACACCTCCCTGGCTATTCACAGTCAATAAACATTTCTGTTTCCAGCACAGAGATGCTATCAACTAAATCAGCATCAACAAAGAGAAAACTCAGAAAATATATAGGGATTCTAAGTCATCCTAATTTTACTGTGATTATTTTCATCCAGGTAATTGGATGCAGAAGAGAGGACTCACTGGAGAAGGCCCTGATGCTAGGAAAGATTAAAGGCAAAAGGAGAAGGGGGAGGCAGAGAATGACATGGTTAGACAGCATCGTAGACACAGTGGGCATAGATCTGGGTGGACTACAGAGGAGCCTGGTGTGCTGTGGTCTATGGGGTCGCACGGACTCAACTGTGTGACTGAACAACAGCAATTAGATACTTTCATTGATATGTTTCAATGCAACATGAATTAATTAAGCAATCTCCAACATTTCAAAATTTCTAACCACAAGTGCTTTTCTTCCATATTTAAAATAAAGAAACACAGACATTTTTTGATAAATTATCATTAAAATAAACCAAAATGTAATTCTCATCCACGCCAAATGAATAGGGATGACATACAAATTCTTCTTTTTCATCTTCAGGTGCCATATCCATTCCAGTTATCGGCTATCATCATGGCGATAGTCTTCCTGTTCTTAATTCCTCGGAACAGTTCATCAGAGGACATGCCATACCAGTTTCTCAGGTTCTTCAACCATGAAGCCCATCTACGTCCAGGGCCTCTCTTCCCAGGGATCTGTCATTGCAGAGCAAGTTGGAGTATTCTATATTTTATGTTGTTCCTCATGATATGGCCAAGGTATTGAAGCTTTCTTTGTTTGATGATCTTAAGGAGTTCTTTTTTTATCCATCTGGCACAACACTTCCACATTAGTCACATGGTCAACCCATGAAATCCTTAGCAGCTGTCTGTAAATTCACATTTCAAAAGCTGCAATTCTCTTTACAGATGCTTTAGTCAACATCCAAGCTTCAACTCCATATAGCAACACTAGGAATACATAATATATCACTATTCAGATCTTTGTAGCAAGAGTTAGAAAGAGAGAATAAATCATTTTCATTTGTAAAGCTATTTTTCTGTACATAAAAAAAATTCTAAATGGAACCAAGATGATCCACATACCAACTGAAATGTGTATCTGTGTGCCTCTATGTAAAGGAGAAATCCTATTATTCAAACATCAATTATTTTAAACTCCTATCACCTAAAGTTATTGAACGTTCCCAAAGTAGTCTCATCTAAATATAATCATTATGTTTATCTGAACTTCTTATTATCCTGATGTTTTGTGTTTTCTCTAGGCCATTCAGATAAAAGTGACTGCAGTTATATCACATGCGCAAAAATTGATTGGAGCTACTAATCTATTTTCATGAAAGGATAGTTAAATCTTTCAAAAGATGAGACAGTCCAGGCTAGATATATAACTCAAAGCTGCCTGTTTCTCATGAGAAGAAAAATGAGGTGTGTGTGTGTTCTGTTTGTCTATTATTCTTCAACCAAATGTGCTGCAATTCTCATAGATATGTACTCTTCACATTTATGGTAGACTTAACATCTAACAATGTTGCAAATCTAGTTACCTAGTTTTCATTCATTCACATTTGTATTTTTGTATAATTGTATGCATATTTGCATGATCCTTTCAGGTGTTTTAAAAGAAATAATATCTGTCTGTTAAAATATCAAGTCTTTATATTTAGTATCATGCTCTTTTGAAAGATAAACCTGCAGATTTTTTATCTTTGTTCCCTCAGCACAAATATCCTGTGATCAGCACTTTACTGTTCTCCCATGAAAAGTGATGAGTTATTGCATTGACTTAGGTCATATGATCTGCCTTATGATCTGTCTTACCCAGACACCAGGAGCTTGGACATAAAAGCCAGTTCTATTTTGGCTGCTCTTCATAAAATTCCTCATGCAGATGCTCTACATATTTTACAGCAGAATTAATAACAGTAATCATTGTGGAAGACATTCCAGCTTTTGGCTGCTTCCTGTACTGTGTCACGACAAGCTTATTCCATCCATTTGACATTAAAAAACCAACCATGTGTTGAAGTATGTTGATTCTAAATAGAGTACAGGGATTGGGAAAAGGTACCAAATGGACAAATGTCTAGCTTCAGTAACAGAAACCTTGCCCGAGCTGGCACCTAAGAGAGATATAATGTGTTACTTGATTTCCCCAACAGTGTCCAACCATTTGTACCACACCTCTAAGGATCCTGCTTTTCTATCAAATATGGTTGGCCTTAATCAATATGGTACGTCTTGATGATTCTGTCCATATAAATGCCAGACCTACAATTTAAGTAACATTTCAGGGACATTGTAGGTAAAGTCTAATGCAGTAAAGCTAGCCAACACACTCTAAAACAGATTTGCGAGGATTAATGAACAGCATTGCTATTAGGAACTACCAAGAAAGTAAGGTTACTATAGTAGTGTTAGGTCACTATAGTAGCATTAGGTCATTCTTGGATACAAGTTGCAGTTGACAACGAAACTAGTGATGAGACTTTACTTGTGCAAGCTTTTCCCATGTAGAAACTGTTATTTCTTTGTGCAGTTTTCAAATAGGTGAACCTCTGAATATATCTGAAGTTGATAGTTCCATACCAACAGAACATTTTGATTGGCTAAACCTACTGCAGCTTGCTCTTTGAAGTAGATAATGTGTTTTATTTCATGCTTGTAGTAAAAAAACTATTTTAGTCAGAATTATCTTGCCTAAAGGTATAACTCCTAAAGAAATAATGGTTGATGGATGGATTCATTCTTTGATATATAAACAGCTAGCATTTTTGCCCGGCCTTGCCGGACAGTTACTATTTGTGTGTTGGTGGTTGGGGTAGTTTTGGGGGGTGCGCACCCCCCAAAAAACCACCCCGCCCACCAACACACAGATAATAACTGCATGGCAAGGCAGGGGCACCCAGTGTGTGAGAGAGAGAGAGAGAGAAAGAGAGGGGGGGGAGTGGTGCTCCGCATTCGGCCCTTGTCTGTCGGAGAAAGCAAGCCCCTTCTCCGACAGGCAAGGGCTGAATGTGAAAAGGGCTCGCTTAGCTCCGGGAGGTGAAGGCAGAGAATGGAGTGCCATTCTCTGCCTTGGCTTCCCAGGGAAGTGGCTCACTTCCCTTGGTGGGAGGGGGATGAAGGCAGCAGTGCCTTTGGCCCCCACCCCACCCCATGGAAGGGGCTTGCTTCCCTCCAGGAGGTGAAGGCAGAGAATGGAGTGCCGTTCTCGGCCTTTGTCTCCCTGAGGGAAGTGGCAGGCGTGCAGAGAGAAGATGGGCTCCCCTCTTCTTCTCGCTACCCCACTGAAGCCACAGCGAGGCCGGCACCGGCCTTCATCGCTGGGGTAGCAGAGAGAAGAGGGGCTCCCCCACCTCCCCAGAACCCAGCTGAAGCCGCAGCAAGGCTGGCGCTGGCCGTTGCCAGGGCGGAGGAGATGGCTACCCTTGGTGGGTTTTTTTACCTGTGCGCCAGCTGCCCAGCCTCCTCCATGCTAGTGCCCTTCAGCCTGATTGGCTGAGCGGTTGCATGGTGCAGAGGATGCTTTTTGTTGTTCGTGTTTGTGGGGCGTTTGCCCCACTCTCTGTTTACGGACCCTTGCGGCGATGTTAGTTAGGTCTAAAGGTAAGTGTGGGCAGCTTGGTACATGATGGATGGGCCATGTGTGGCCGCTAATGCCAGACACGCACCACCCATCACCCTTCTTATAAAGATTACACATGTTTCTGCACAATTTTTGTTCTCTTCTGTATTCAGATTCTTCCTTTCCCTCAATAATCCACAGTCCTTTTAGACATGTATAAACACAGGCATGCACAAACACCATTATAGACATATCCATTTGTTTGAACAAAACTTTTCCCACAGATCAGCCCTGTAAAGCTATTATAACATATATAGTATAATGAGCCTTGCATTATTCCATTCACCACACGTTCAAAATAAATGCTAGAAAAAGTCTGTATATACAACTGTGTACATATACGGCATTTTGTATATTCAAGGCTTGTCCCTTTCCAGGAAACTAACTATCAAGTGATAGTCATGTTAGGGCAGGGTTGGCTTAAGAGATTTCACTTTCAGAGACAGAACAGTAAATTGTACACCTAGCCACTGAAGTCAAATATTTCTGGGAAATATTTTGTCACTTGTAGTAGAAAATCTAACATACATTCTCCCTTCTTTAGCATGAAAAATATAATTCCAGTGAAATAACTATTGTTTCCTTTTCAATACACCGCAAATTTGTCTGATAGCTGACTTACAGGTACTGTGCTTAATGACAGGTCCAGGTAGTTGTTTAATCGTATAAACTGGTGGTCTTTTCAGATTTTATTATGGGCATGCAGGGCAAGATTGGATTGTTCTGTTCTCTGCCCCAAGAACTCTTCATTTAGTACCTGAAACAACTTTACCATCATATCATGCACCAATGCACGTTGAAATTGCTAGGTTCAATGCAGATTCCTATGAATGTGAATATCATATCTAAGTACAGTATTTAGTTTTATGCATTCACTACACTCTCAGTCTTAGGCCAGGATTCAGATGGCATTGCACAAAACATAGTTACCACAAACCACCTTAAGCACACTTGTTAATTGAATCCAAGTCACATACCACACCGTTTTCCTTTTGTTGCGCGTTTTTACATTATAATGTAACACTAGGTAGGGCTGCCCCCTATAAAATTCTGTAGACAAAAGGCAGAAATTCTTTACTTTCAGTAAAACCTATCCACATTTTGTTCAGTTAAACAATCTACAGTCTTTTTAATATACATTTATACATATTTTAAAGAATACTTTTAAAACTACAGTGGAACCTCGGTTAACAAACAACTCAGTTAACATAAAAATTGCATAACAAAAGGAAATCCATAGAAAATAGTGGATTGGTTTACAGATATATATTTTTGGAACAGATTAATTGGTTTTCAATGCATTCCTATGGGAAATTCAGTTAAAGCAATTTTCTCTGTAAGAAACATCCTAGAGAATACATTAATTACGTTAACCAAGGTTCCTCTGTATTACCATTGACTAAGCTCAAATCCATCTACTTTATATGAGCAAAAGAGGTTGTATTAAGTTTATTTGCTGAAACCAGAGCCATTGCACCCAGTGGCCTGTGCTTTTGGTTTGTTTGCATTTGTAATCATATGAATACCACCTGGAGCAGATAGTGCTGAGTCCCCTGTTATCATGCAAGCAATTGCTAACTGTGGACCTCTGACTTTGTAATTTGTTCTTTATGGACTAGCCTGCAGCCAATAAGCAAAATCAATAGTCTTTGCAGAAAAGTAAGCAAGTGCCAGTGTGTTATGTGACAGGTGAAGATACATGTGCTTACCAAGGGTCAGGGGGCCACATCAAATTTCTCTCTGACTTCTTTTCAAAAAGCTAAATCCATTTAGGGAGCATTCGTCACTGGGAAAATGTTGCAGTGGGGAATTAAGCAGGCGCCTGCTCTTCTTTTCTCATTTAACAATGTTTGTTTTCCACAGCCTGTTCAATAATGTCACTGAGAAGAAATTATGTGAGAAGAATAAAGTGCTTATGGTGTATTCATTCATACCTGTGGAATAATATTAGGTGTTGCACTCTTGTGTTTATTAATACTGACCATTTTAGTTGTCCTGGCCCAATGAAAGATTTAGGGTGTGATTCTAAATTGTAGCTAATTGTCTACAGTTTAGTTTTTCAAGATTGGCAGGAATTAGTTCTGTATAAGCTACTATTATTTTTACCTGTATTGGCATCGTTTTGGGGCTATCAGGACTTTAAAAATGCTCAGTTGAACTGCTGAATTCACAGCCACTGAATATAGTGAAGACTGCCAACTTGGGTGGCTTTACAAACAGGTTGGAGAAATTCACAGAGAATGGGGTCTTTGATGACTACTAGTCAGAATGACTGTGTATTACCTCCAGAGGGATAATTCTTAGCCCCCCTCCCTGAGCCGACACCAACGGCCAGGGGGTGAAGAAGACGACGTGAGAGGCTGAGGCTTCCCCGCTACCCCAACCCCCCACCAACATTATTATTATTATTATTATTATTATTATTATTATTATTATTATTATTATTATTATTATTATTATTATTATTATTATTATTATTATTATTATTATTATTGATTGTATTGTCTGTAAATCACCCTGAGTCGCCACGGCGAGTGGGCAGCAATATAAATCTGAATAAATAAATATCTCCATTTACTGTTACTAGGAGGTTTCCCATAGACAACTGATTAGACATTTTGGGTTCATATCATTGAACTAGATATACTCTTGATCTGATCCATCTTGGTACTTCTTAAGTTCCTAGGTGCTTCTGTCAGACCAGCTCTTTGTTGGATTGGTCTTGATACCAGATGGGCAAGATTTACACAACACCCCTGCAGAGTCATATTTTTGCCAAGACACAACAGAATGTTTTAACTGGAAATCCTATCAGAGTGGATGAGAAGATATAGCCTCTGGTCTCAAAGTGAGGCAGGCCCCCAAGAGGAAATGAGAGGAACACAGCTCTAAATCAGGGGTGGCTAACCTTTCTGCACCATGGGCTTGACCATGTCCCCAGACAGCTAAGCGGACCTGACCACACCCCTGGAAGTGGATGCTTTTTACAGCAAAGCACAACAATAGCCCACAGGAACCAACTGAGAGGTGCTCTAAAACCGAGACCAAGCACCAACAAATCACCCAACCTTCATTACTGAAAGCATTTTGGGAAGAAGAGCTGGCTCTTATATTGCCCAGGCTCCCAGACCCTGCAGGTGAAGCCCATCAGCAGAAGCAGAGTGAGGGTCCAATCCTGCAAGCAATAGAAAAGCTCTGTCCAGGCTGGGGACCCAACTCAGCCAAACACAGTACACATGGTACTAGCTGGGTTTCATCTTAAAGGCTTGACTTACCCCATTCCCAAACATTCCTTTACATTTAGCCAGGAAACAGTGACACTAATTGCAATTAATGGTTTGCAGGTTGCAATTGATTGTTTAAATGATTCCATGCCACTTTTCCTTGTGAAATAGATGACAGAGGTAATCTAGTTTAAATTTTATTTAAGCTAAACAGTCTGCAACTACTCTTGATATATAATTTAGAACTTAAACTAGTTACATGTTACAAGCAGGAGCTAAAGCTAAGTTCAAAGAACCCGTATGAATTACAGCATTCACGTCAGGGCAGATCGAGCAAGAGTCTCCACGGTGGGGTACAGTGGGGTCTCTATTCTCTCCCTATGGGCCAGCATGCAATTGGCCCTTCATCATCCACAAGACAACTCTGTGCTTATGCAATGTTGGCAAAAAAAGTGTGACTTCTTCACTGCAACTACTGTCACGGAGTAGGCTTTCAATGAGCCTTAGCCTGTGTTCCCTTAGATTCAGTCAAGGGTTTCCCAGTTTCTTATCTGTGCCCCATTCATTTCATCACCGGGGCTGTGGTGGCTCAGTGGTTTAGAAGCTCACCTTGTTAGCTGGAAGGCCGGCAAGTTGGTAGTTCAAGACCTGGGTACTCCATGACGGATTGAATGCCCATCTCTGTCCCAGCTCCTGCCAACCTAGCAGATCGAAAGCAAGAAATTGCAAGTAGATAAATAAGGGCCACTTCTGTGGGGAAAGACCTTGAGGATATGAAAAGAGCTTCATTCTGGGGACCTCTGAGCGGAGTTTCTCCAGCAAAAATCCTTTCAACTCAGAATAATTTCTGACATGAAATTATTATTATACCAACTCTCTTGGAAAAGAGGCAGCTGGTTTGGCTCATCTCTGCAGGAGGGGATGCTTAGGAATGATCCTATTTCCCTCTTCCAGAGGTCAACTTTGAAAGAATCCTCTGTCAAGGCAGCAGGAAACTTCCCCAAAACTTTCAGGAAACCATTTAGATTTATCAGTGTGGATAGAGCCAATGGACCAATCAAGTGAATCAGTAGCATGGTGAATTTTTAGATTAGAGGCAAAGGACGAACTATTATTTTCAAAATAAGTTAAGCTTTACTTTTTATTCTTCCAAAGCAGACCATTTCCCATTATAACATATAACATGGGCACAAAGCATTTTTATTATTCTTTTAGGTATTTAACAGCAACATCATCTTGTTGTTTTGTTACCATTTTTTATTATTGTTTTGGGGTGTTTTGAGCTCCCGTCTTCGTCCCAGCTCCTGCCAACCTAGCAGTTCGAAAGCAAGAAATTGCAAGTAGATAAATAGGGACCACTTCGGTGGGAAGGTAACAGCGTTCCGTGCGCTCCGGTGTCTAGTCATGCCTGCCACATGACCACGGAAACATCTGCAGAAGCAGACAACGCTGGCTCTTCGGCTTAGAAACAGAGATGAGCACTGCACCCTAGAGTCGGATACGACTGGCTTTCGAGCAAGGGAAACCTTTACCTTTACCTTACATAGAAAATGACCCAAAAAAATCCCATTACTTTTTACACTAAGCAAGTAATTACATTAACCAGTCTTCAAAAAGTAGTATATGCTCTTCTTATCTCCAAATGTAATGAGTTGCTGCTGATGCTGCTATTTGTAACACATTACAAAACTAGAACTAGATCTATTTTGATAGATCTGATGGTGAAACAAATGATTTTATATCTTAGAAATGAGAGAAGGGGGAAAGAGTTTTGTGGGTGAGGAAATGGGACCTGGAAGAAACATGAATGGGTTCCATAAGTTTTTTTTTAAAAAGATCACCTCAAACATCCTGATAGCAGACACAAAAACATACAAATGGGCAGCTGACAGTTGGCAACAATCATTTTAACAGTCCTTGTTTATTTATAAATTTTATGACTCAACATCAAGGTTCCTGGTGTGACATAAAATGCTTAAAAAACAGATGCAATTTCATTACAAAAAAACAACCAAAATCACTAGTATAATATACAAACTCAGTAATCAGCAGTAGCATAAATATACCATCAAACAACAAAAACCCAACATAAAAACAGCAAGATATAAATAATTATAAAAATGTAACATTTAAAAGAATACTATAACACTAAAGAAAACCATCAATAAAAACAGCAGGAAGGTATTAAAACCTGCAGTTGAAAGATAAATTGGAAATCTGCTATCATTTGTTTTTGGCTGCTAACAGATAATAGAACTAAAGAGGTGGACGGGACCCTATATAGATCAGCAAGTCCAGCCTATGTCAAGGAAGCATGATTAGGAACTGAAACTCCTAACCTCTGGCTCCACAGCCAAATACCAAAAGCACTGAGGATTTAGATCAGGGATTCTCAACCTGCAGCACATTGGCCAGATGCGGCCCATGGCACCATTCCATGTGGCCTCCCACTGCCTCCACCATACCAGGAAGTGCCATGTGGTGGAGGAAGGGTAATAGTCCTGCTGGGACTATTGTAATGCGCTCTATATGGGACTGCCCTTGATGACCATCCGGAGATTGCAGTTGGTCCAGAATGTGGTGGCCCACGCGATGGTGAAGTGTAGCCATTTTGCTCATGCCTCACCACTGTTGCGGGAGCTGCACTGGCTGCCTATATGTCTCCGGGTGCAATTCAAGGTGCTGGTTGTCACCTTTAAAGCCCTTCGTGGTAGTGGACCAGGATACCTCAGAGACTGCATCATCCCTAGGACATTGACCCATCTGACAAGAGCAAACTGAGAGGGCACCCTTCAGGTGCCATCTGTTGGGGAGGCTCGCCTCTCCAGCACAAGGAAAAGGGCCTTCTCGGTTGTAGCCCCCACACTATGGAACCTCCTCCCAGTAGAACTACGCCTCCAGGCCCAGTTGCTACCATTTAGGAAAGAATTGAAGACGTGGTTGGCAAAATGGGTCTGGGTCAACAAGCTCCCCTTTTTGGCTCGTCTGAGGCTTCCCCCTCTTGTAATTAATTTTTAAAGGTTTTTGTAGCTTTTTATTTATTTATTTATTTATTATTTTTCACGCTTATATACCGCCCACTCAGGTACAACCCAACTCAGGGCGGTTTACATAGCGGACAGTAAATACATAAAAGACACATAATAAAAAAGTTAAACGTTTTTTAAAAAACCCACCCCTAAAAGGTGCGCAAGTACCGAAGGGACCTTGGGGGAAGGCACACTTCTCTATACCAACCACCCAACGGTACCCCCATCCCCACCCGCACCCCAAACTTGGCCCGCCAGCCAGGTCTTTAGTTCCTTCCTAAAGGGCAACAACTCCATCTGGAGATGCAATTCCACAGGCAGGAGGTTCCAAAGGGCTGGTGCGGAAACGGAGAAGGCCCTCCTCCTTGTGCCAGAGAGGCGAGCCCCCCTGGCTGATGGCACAATTAGAGAGCCCCTCCGGTCCGCTCTGGTTGGATGGACAGACGTCCTTAGGGCGATGCGGTCTCTAAGATACCCTGGCCCACTACCATGTAGGGCTTTAAAGGTCAAAACCAGCACCTTGAATTGCACCCGGAGACAAACTGGTAACCAGTGCAGCCCTCGAAGCAGTGGTGAGGCATGGGCATAACGTCCACACCCCATCACCACCCGGGCCGCGGCATTCTGGACCAGCTGCAGCCTCCGAATGGTTATCAAGGGCAGCCCCATGTAGAGCGCATTACAGTAGTCTAGTCTGGAGGTCACCAGAGCGTGAGTGACCATGAGCAAAGTGTCCCGGTCCAGGAGTGGGCGCAACTGGCGAATCACCCGAAGTTGGGCGAAGGCCCTCCTGGCCACAGCCGCCACCTGGTCTTCTAGCAGCAGCCGCGAATCCAGGAGGACCCCCAAGTTGCGCACCGGGTTGGTCTGGGGCAAAACAGCCCCATCCAAAACCAAAGATGGTAGCTCCCGGGATAACACAGGACCCCCTATCCATAGCCACTCAGTCTTGCTAGGATTCAGCTGTAGCCCATTTGCCCCCATCCAGACCCCAACAGCCTCCAGACAGCTGGAAAGGACTTTGACTGCATCACTGGGGTCCCCATGGGCCGAGATGTACAACTGTGTGTCATCCGCGTACTGGTGGTACCGCACCCTGTGGGAACGGATGATCTCACCCAGCGGCTTCATGTAGATGTTAAATAGGAGAGGAGAGAGTACCGAGCCCTGAGGCACCCCATATTTTAGGGGCCTAGGATTCGACCTCTCACTCTCCAACCACACCGACTGGGTCCGGCCCCTCAGAAATGAGGAAAACCAGGACCACACCGTACCCTGGATCCCCAATCCTCGGAGCCGTTCCAGAAGGATACCATGGTCAACGGTATCGAAGGCCGCTGAGAGGTCAAGAAGAGCAAGGACGGACGGATGACCGCCATCCCGCTCTCGCCAGAGATCATCCATCAACGCGACCAATGCTGTCTCAGTACCATATCCAGGTCTGAATCCTGACTGGAATGGGTCCAGATATTCCGCATCATCCAGTACCCCCTGCAGCTGACGTGCCACTGCCTTCTCCAGAACCTTCCCCAAAAAAGGAAGGTTGGATACAGGTCTGTAGTTGGTTAGGATTGCTGGATCGAGGGATGGCTTCTTCAGGAGGGGGCACACAAGAGCATGTTTCAGCAGTGCAGGAAATATCCCCTCTCGAAAAGATGCGTTAATTATAGCCCCAACCCAGCCACCTGTCACCGTCTTAGAGGCTTTTACCAGCCAGGCGGGACAGGGATCCAATGGACAATTAGTGGCACAGACCGCCGCAAGGAGCCTGTCCACTTCATCCGGGGCAACAGGATGAAACCGATCCCAGGTAACACCGCAAGACTGCGCACTGGCTCCCCCCGGACCCTCCCCGTCCACGCCAAGTTTGAACCCTGAGCGAATCCGATCAATTTTCTCCACCAGATGGTCAGCAAAGTCCTCAGCCGATCCCTGCCAACCAGGCACAGGCCCCGCCCTACCCAGGAGGGACCTGGTCACCCGAAACAGGGTGGCTGGGCGATTATCAGTGGAGGCAATAAGGGAGGTGAAGTACTGCCTCCTCACCACCCCCATCACCACTAGGTAGGCCCTAATAGTGGCTCTAGCTAGTGTCCAATCGGAATCGCTCTGGGTCTTCACCCAGCGGCGCTCAAGGCATCTCTTTGCCCGTTTGAGCTCTCATAGTTCTTCAGTGAACCACGGGGATGACCTAGCTCCACGGGCTCTGAGAGGCCGTAGTGGAGCGATTACATCCAAGGCAGATGGATGTACCACAGGTCAACAATTGTCTCAGGTGAATCGTGTCGCCGATCCAGAGGAAATTCCCCCAGTTCCCTCTGGAATCCATCCGGCTCCATCAGTTGCCGGGGGTGGGCCACTTTAATCGACCCTGCCTCCTTACGATGAAGTGTCGCCCCCAGAAAGTCTAGAGCCACCAGATAGTGATCTGACCATGGCACAGGTGTTATGTCTAGCTTCTGTAAACTCAGATCACTCTGCCACCGCCCCGACAAAAAGACTAAATCTGGTGTGTTGCCACTGCCCCTGGTAGGGCCCCGAATTACCTGAGCCAGGTCCATAGTTGCCATGGAAGCCATGAACTCCTGAGCCACCCCAGAACCAGACCCCAGCGAAGGCAAATTGAAGTCCCCCAAAACCAAAGCCAATGCCGAGATGGCTTCAAGGAGCCCAGGCAGGGAATCCCTTACCCTGCAAGGAGGCAGGTACAGGAGTAGGACCCCCAACTGACCGTTAGGGCCCAAACGCAGGAGCAGAGCCTCACAACCCGAAATTTGTGGAGCGGTGGCCCTGGCGACTCCCAATGACTCCCTGGCTATAATGGCAACACCACCGCCCTTACCCACATCCCTAGGTTGGTGCCAAACACCGAACCCGGCCGGACACATCTCTGATAGAGGCACCCCATCCTCAGGTCTCAGCCAGGTCTCAGTGATGCATGCCAGGTCGGCCCGCTCCCCCAAAATAGAGTCTTGTATTAGGGGAGCCTTATTACAGACTGACCTGGCATTCATCAGCAGCAGCCTAAGGGCGGGGTCACCCTGGATCAACTGCTCAGGACCTAGAGGTGAAACCGGGGGGGCAGAACGTGGGACAGATACTAAGCATCGGTCCCGCGTTCCCCGAGTGCGGCCCACCCCACGGTTCCTGCTATAACGCCCCATGCCCATCACAACCTCTAAATGAGTCCCTGGAACCTCCACCATTAACCCAGATGGAGTGTCGCCCTCTCTTCCTGGTTGGCAAGACCATCTCCCCCTCCCTCCCTCCCTAACCCACTTAAAACATACCCTCTCACTCCCTCCACCCCCCCCTAACAGAACTCCAATGACGGGAGTCTCCTCCTCCCGGCCCTGGTCCAAGTGCTGTAAGGCCACGGGGGTGATGGGGAGGGGGGCGCCGCCCCTAAGGCCACCAAGAAACCCTAGGTGCGGCCATAGTTCTCCTCCCCACCCTGGTCCACGCGGCACGAGGCGCGATGCTGCAGGGATGGCGAGGGGTGCCACTTTTGAGGCCGCAAGCAACCCCAAATTTTATATTTGTTTTTAGATAATAGATGGCACGGTGGGGGGGGGTAATATTGTTATGTTTTTAAAGGGTTTTTTAAATTGTTTTACCTGTATATTTGTTTTAACTTGTGTACACCGCCCAGAGTCCTTTGGATAGGGTGGTATATAAATCTAATTAATTAATTAAAATGGCCCTCTGGCCCCCGAAGCTGTCTGAGGGTGCATGACCCGGCCCCCTGATTTAAAAGGTTGAGAACTCCTGATTTAGATCTTGTATTTTAAATGGTTTATACCATTTTATCAGAAGACAAAGTATTAGGTCTTTCTTTCTTTCTATCTGTCTGTCTGGTCAATGTGTGTGTGCGTGCATGCGTGCGTGCATGCGTGCGTGCGTGCGTGCGTGCGTGCGTGCGTGCGTGCGTGTAGAGAACAAATATAATCTAGCTGCTTAAGAAAATCTTGCAGGCATGATTAGAGCAGAAGTTTTTTCTTTAAAAAAAAGACCAATCCTACTTTGAATTTTTATTATTCCATGTCTGCTTCTGACACCACACAAAATAGCAAATTCGCTTATTCTTCTAAACTTTTCTCTCTTTTCAGACATAGAGAGGTCTTTTCTCCCTCGATTGCCTTCAAAGCAGTATTAGAATTTATGTTTTCTTTCAGTTGAGCTCAACCTTTGAAGCTGCTGAATTAGTGTACTTAGTCTTTCTGTCAAGCTGTAGCCTTTTCCTTTACAACTGGATGCTGCTTGACTCTGTGCCCACGCTTATGCCAGGCTCTGGGATTTCACATGCTACTTCTTTTGATGCTGCACACTGCTCTTGTGACTACCCATGCTTGCCGTAGAATTGATGAGAAAATGCTCACAATACATCACCAGGCCTGAGCATCAACAACCAAACAGCCTGAAATTTAAAACTTTCACAGATAGGCTACCAAACTCACAAACATTTAAACGTGCATCTAAAATCTTACAGGGGTTTCATTAACTGTTAGTTCTAGGGGCCAGCTGATACTTAAGGCAATCCTACCATGAATATTCTGGAAGCACACTCAGGCTGTTTAAACTCCAATTATAATCCATTGCCTGCTTATGGATAATATTTATGGCACATACCTTTTCAGAGCTACCAGCCTAAAGCTGTCAGGTTTTGGAATGGTTGCTGTGTTCATGGTGTCTGCTGAGAGAAGACGTTTCATGGACTCCTATGAACTTTCAGTAGGACTGTTAGAATGCCTGTGCTTCCCTTTTCATCCCCCTTTTATTGCAGCCTGCTAGAATGGATGCTGGTGATAATAAGAATAGAAAGATAAACATTTGCCAGTTCTAAGAGAATGGTCCTACTTCCAACTTCATCATTGTCTTGTAATAGTCTGGTTCAGAAAATTCCTACCAATCTTTCTCAAACTTTTCTTTTTCAAATACTATCTCTGAAAATTATACATATGAAGCCTACTCCAAACAAGACTCCAATATGTGCTTTCCACCTTCAAAACTAAGAGACAAGGTTTGAGTTGGATGTTACGTGGCAAGGGAACTGATTACAGCATTGCCCAGCACCAAAGTACCTTGGCGTGACACTTGGCAGAACACTCTCTTTTAAGCAGCACTGCCTAAATACCAAAGCCAAAGTTAGTACAAGGGACAGAATCATCAGGAAACTCACAAAATAAAAATGGGAAACTCAACCAGCCATGCTGCGTACATCAACTTTACCCCTGGGCATTTCTGCAGCAGAGTATGCTGCTCCAGTATGGAGCATATCCACACATGCAAAACAAGTTGACATTGCTGTAAATGGAGCCGTGTGTATAGTGACAGGATGCTTCAAACCTACACCAGCTGGGAAAATGTACCCTCTTGTTGTTTCTTGCAGCCAGGGAGGAGAGGCAGCTGCAGCGATGGACACCGGGACCCTCCACTACCGCCGGCATCCTGGGCCCTGTCCCAGGCCAGGGCACAGAAGGCTGCAACAGTGGCAGGACTCCGCTGCCACCCACGGACTTCCACACGGCCAGGGAGGAGGGGTCCTGCTTTGAGGCTGAGGACGCCTGCCACCCCATCCCTGGACTTTGTTTTGGGAGTTTTTCTATGTGGTTGTGGCTCTATTATTATAATATAGTTTTGTACTATGCTGTTGTATATTATAATGTGTTGTTTTTGGTAGATTGAATTTCGTATATTGTATTATTGTATATTTATTTTGTATATTGTTGATTTATGTTGTGATTCTTGTGAGCCGCCCTGAGTCGCCGTATGCTGACTGGGCGGCATACAAATCAAATAAATCAAATCAATCAAATATGGCTCCACCTACGATCAAGAGAGAAGTAGCAGCATATGTCAATAGAACTAAGCAAGAGAATAACCCTTGGCATCCTCTGAATAGATATTAGCCTCAAGTCCACTGGCTCAGATACAGGAAGAGCATTATGGCAAGAACAAACATTCTTGAGCAAAAACAAATTAAAAGATGGAGGAAGGAGCTCACTGGGCAAAGATATAGCTGAGGAGCTCGACCTCCCCTATGTCATTTGGAGGACCCTGAATAGGATGAGGGCCAGAGTCCCTAAATGTAAGACCAATGTGCTCCAGTGGGGGCTGCTGGTGGACAACAACATGTGGTGTGAATGTGGAGAGATACAGAATCCACCTCATTTACTGGTCTGCTGATTACTGACAGAAACATTCATCGATGAGGACTTAAGTTTGGCCAATGACAAAGCCAAGAAAGTGGCTTCATTTTGTCAGTCCAGGGTTTGATCAGGGCACAAAAGATACCTTGATGTCTACTTTTAGAAACAATTGAGAACAAACTGGAACATGTTCAGAATAGTGAAATGAGGACAATCAAGGAACTGAAAACCAAGCCGTATGAGGAATGACTGAAAGAGCTGAGCATGTTTGATCTTGAGAAAAGAAGCCTGAGAGAAGATATGATAGCACCCTTCAAATACATAAAAGGCTATCATACAGAGGATGAGCAAGATCTTATAGAATAGTGGAGTTATGCCTATAAAGACATAAAATTCACTGCCTGCTAAGTGCAGGAATCCAAGATAAAATATATCTGACATATGGCTAACTTTCTTTGGAGTGCCTCTCGCATTGCAGTGCTCAGTACCTCCTGAAGTAATCAGTTCCATTGTCATACTGCTCTAACAGTTTTGAATTTTTCCTGATATTCAGCCAAAATCTGGCTTTCTATAACGCAAGTCCATTACACACTGAAATAATTTTTACTACACTGGTACTCTTCAAAAACTGCAAATATTATATGATGGAGCAAGAGCAGTGAGGTCACTCAACTGTTTTGTTTATTAAGATGAATTTTCCAGAAGCATTTGGTCTGCCTCATTTCATGCTACCTATTCATAAGATAATTGTCTTTTCCAGAGAGTCTCGTATTTGGTCTGTCTCTTTTCTTGGGGCTCCTTTGCAACTTTATTGCCTTTTCTAGCAAATCTTGTCTTCTCATGAAGTGGCAAAGTATGACAGCCATAATTTTGCCATTTTTGCTTCTACAGAGTATTTAGGTTTGATTTGATCTGGGACCTACTTATTTATCTTTCTGAAGGTCCATGGTGTGATGGTATTCTGCCTCTCTAGCCACTTAGCCACACTACCCTGTTTATACTGGAGTGGGGGAACTCATAAGAGTCAGTTATGGTGATTATCTATGGAACCCGCCCAGCACTGGTGCCTCTCAACAATCCAGTCTAGTCCGACTTGGAGGTCTTTCTGGTCAGTCCAGAAATCCACAAAGTGAATCTCCTCTGCAAGGTAAAACTACTGTCATTTCCACAAAAACACCCACATTCCTGGTAGCTGTCAAGGCAAAAATTGGATTTTCCACTAGAAACCATTTGAGCCAAAAATCCAGACAGCTGATTGAAGAAATTTTTATATTTTACTAAAAACAAAAAGGCAAACATTTCAACAAGATTCAAAGAGCAATTGGAACACAATACAGTTGTGACAAAGCTAAGACAATCAAGAATACACTAGAAATAACTAAACTAAACTAACAGTCCACAGTCATGCATCAGGACAATCAGACCTTATTTCTGTCACCTATTAGTTTTGCTTCTTGCCTGACATTTGCCAAGTGTTTCTTCTGTCATCAGGCTTTTCTTTTAACTAAAAGGATTTCTTTATGCATTCTTACCTGATAATATCTCTGGTTTCAATCCAGTGACCTGAGTTTAGCAGTACAGATCTATCCTTTATATATATTGGCACTGTTTTTTTAGCATTCTTTTTCAGTTTTACTCTGATTTTTTGATATTGACAATCCATGGTCAGTACCATCCAACATCCAACTATGTCATGTAAAAGTAAAGGTCTCCCTTGCTTGAAAGTTAGTTGTGTCCAGTTCTAGGGGTCGGTGTTCATCTCCATGTACAGCCAGAGAACCAGCACTGTCTGCATCTGCTCATGTTTCCATGGTCATGTTGCAGGCATAACTAGATGCCAGAATGCACCGAATGCTGTTATTTTTCCAACTGAAGTGGTACCTACTTATCTATTTGCAATTTCTTGCTTTTGAACTGCTAGTTTGTCAGGAGCTGGAGCAGAGATGGGAGCTCACTTTGTCATGCAACACTTGGGTCTCAAACTTCTGACATGCCATCCATCCTTCAGCTTCTTAACCACTAAGCCACTGCAGTTCTATCATGTAGAGAAACTTATATAAATTAGGGAAAAGGCACACAGAAAAGCACACAGTGGAAAATACTGTTTTAAAATCAGCACAAATGTCAGTGCAGGAAGAATACAAATCCTTGTAATTAAATATGGATGGGAAGAAAATGCAGCTGGACCTGAAATGCAACAAAATCAAAACTGTTTAATTTTCACATCCCTGTTTACACTTTTACTGGATGGAAGCATACTATCAGGTACTAAAATATAAGCATCCTCTTGCTCGCCTACATTTAATTTACTGATTCCCCAAAAAATGTAATTTTTTAAACAATCACAACCACAATCAAGCATTTCCCAAGCAGGTTTCAGAAGGGGAGGAAAAACAGAGTTGGTGTTTGAAAGGGAAGTCAGAAGTTCAGTCAGTTCCATGAAGAAGTTTACATCAAAAGCACAGGCAGTCTTTCACCCATTTATTTTGTATGAGCTCAGCATAACCTAGCAGAATGATGTTCATTTCATTTTAAATCTCTGAAATTCCTGAACAAAGGTATTGGTGTTACTTAGTTGCAATGCAAATAAATATTCATTACGATGGTGCATGAATAGCTAATTGAACAGTTTTTGTTAATATTATGCTAGATATTCATGGACATGTGCCTTTTCCTATCACAAAAATACCGCTCTAGGCTAGCTTTGTTTTTCTTGTCAAGAACAATTTGTGTGCTTTCATTTAAATGAATATAAACTCCTAGTCTCATGACAAAATAATTCGCCATTAATTTGGGTAAAGAATTTCTTTATTCCCTTTGTGGTATGTTTTATTGAAAAAGAAAAGCCTAAATGTTTCCAGAAATTTCTCTTCATACCTTAGTGCTAATTTCAACAGCAAATAATATATATAGTGATTCTGAAGTTATTAGATGTTAGTACACTACCATGATAGTTCACAGAACACATTTTATTTAAAATTAATTTGCAAAGTAATAAAAAAGTAAGATTGCCTCATTGAAATCAGTGCAAGGATCTGACTATTTTCCCTGTGGTCTCCATGCTAATTTTAAAAACCATTATGCTCTTCCATTTTTTTTCTTTATTTATTTCTCTTTTCAAGTGTGCATCAGTGGTTCTTAAGAATCAGCTTGGGTCTAACCTTGTTCTCTGGTGCTAATTCCCACTGATGGAGTTTACTCCTTGAAAAGAGTTTACACTTCGTAGGCATTTATTATAAGAAAATAAACCAACTGCTCGGTAAATCCCTTTCAGGCAACAGTTGTACAGCACAATCTTTTTAGACGTAAACGTAATATGCAACCACACTTCCATGTAAGTGAGTACAATGCTTATCAGTGTCAGAAGCCTAGCACAGAGGAACTTAGAGCTGACAACATGAGTACTCAGTTGAAATATTTACTATATTGCTGCTGTTGTTGTAACCACCACCACCACTACATGCCAGATCAATAAATGGGAAAACAATAGTTGTCCGGGACCTGATCTTGGATGAGCAAGTCGACCTGGGTGTATTACAGAGACTCAGTTGGATGAAGCTGAGGTTGTTAATCTCACTCATCTTTGTTCACCAAGATTTTATATGCAGCAGCAGGAAAGGCCCAAATAGTAGGCAGATGGAGTTGCAGTGGTCTAGTGTGATTCCATCCCGCTCTCCAGGTCTACATCCCCCAGGTTTCTGGGTTTGAATGTATAGTATATATCTGAAAGTGGGAGTCGAAGGTGGGAGTCAATCCTATTCTTCCACTTATCAACAATATCTCTTCCTGAATTAACTGGGGTAGTCTTGGAGGTAGTATAGAGTCTCCTCAGCTTGTTGTGTTGACGAACACCTTGTCAGATGATTCTGCTGAAGCCCTCTGGAATAGGGAAATGGCCATGGTCATTGACAAGATCACTCCTAAGTATGCATTCCTGCAAAGTAGAGTCAAACCGCCCCCCTGGTTTACTAGGGAGCTGGTGCTGACAAAACAAGTGAAACAGAGTTAGAATCTCTGGTGGTAAACTTGGAGAAATTCTGACAGAATATAGGCTAGGCCCCATGGAAGACCTGCTCTGTAGCAGTGTTGATAGCAAAGTCATTTTCTCTGCCACAATTGCATCTGCAGAGCTGACCTTTTTCAAATGGTCAATGGTGGATCACATGATGGCTCACAGGAAGAGAACCTGCTATTAATCCTGTGTTAAGCCAGTCAATGATCAGGAGATTAATAGCCCTTCCCATTTGGGTTCAGCCTGGATCCTTCTCTTCAATACTTCTTTCTGGAGTCTCCCTTCATCTTCTTAATATTTTGCTAGTGGTCCAATGACCCAAAGCTTTCCTTTTTAAAAAATCACATGAGTCTGTTATGAGGGAAAGAAGTTCCACCAGATAGGAAGGTCTCAAACTGTTTAGGGTTCAAAAAGTTAGAATTGACATTTTGAACCTGATATGGAAAAGCATGGATAACCAATGCAGCCCTGCTAAGGCTGGGGAGATATGTTCACATTTTCACACTCCAGTAATCAGCCTGGCCACTGCATTTTGCACCTGTTGAAGCTTCTGTATCAGGAACACAGGAAGCCCCACGTAGAGCGCATTACAGTAATCAATATGTGAGCTTACCAGTGAGACAACATTTGTTGTTCAGTTGCACAGTCGAGTCTGGCCAACACAGAGCTATGTCCACTGTGTCAATGATGCCACCGCGGTGTGTTTCTAAAATGCCTCTGCCGCTGATGCCGTGATGCCGCCCCCGCCCCTTCCACCAGCGGGGAGAGGATAAGCACCTTCTGCTCCCTCCCGTGGCCCCGCTGGTCATGGAAGGTGGGAGTGCCGCTGAGCGCAGCTGAGGACCATCTGCGGCTGGGCCATGAAAAAGCCACCACCGCTGTGTCCGAATCCAGCATCTTCATTTCGGCTCCCTCCAATGGCCCCGCCAGTCATGGGAGGTGGAAGCTCAGCTGACACCTGCCCTGGCATGACTAGAGCTGTTGATTCTCCAGACACCCGTTCTCGGTGAGAGCAAGGGCGGGGAGAGAGACTGAAGAGAGACTGGTCCCAGTTGAGGGGCAACCAGCATGGCTTTAATATCATACTGGTGCCAGAGCCACCGGACTTGTCGTTTCCCTGCGCATGGTGAGAGCAGGGGCAGGGAGAGATACAGGGTGACAGACTGATGCTGCCTCAGCTATATACGTGAGCTGGGGCTCCGTCTGGGGATTTAGTTAATATTGAAGATATTGATGTTTGATACTTTGTATTACGAGATGTTTATTGATTATTATTGGATTGTTTATTGATTGTATTGGGTTGTATTATTGTAGTGTTTTATTTCATATGCATTGATGTTGTATTGCTGCCCTGTTTATGCTGATTTGTTGCTTTAAAATGTACTTGTATAAGAACTTTTATATGTTACTTTGATTTTGCTGGGGTGGGAAACTTTGGTAGGGCTACTGTGTTATCTTGTATTCATATTGATAGTAATGTTAAGATTTTTGATTGAGATATGATATGTGATTTGTACCGATCATCTTATTCTTATTACTGTTTTTCATATGAATTGTGTTTATTGCATTTTTGAATTGATGGTGTGATTTTTTCTTTTTCTTTTTTCTAATTCAGTTGTAATCTTATGTATGATATTATGCTTATATGTATTGTATTCTTATTATATTGTATTGTATATTGTTTATCATTTACTGTTGGAAGCCGCTCTGAGTGGTGCATGCACTAGAAGAGTGTTAAATTAACAAGTGTATTTAGGCTTGGCAACCATAGGGCAGCTGCGAGAAAACTGTGCTATATAAATAGCAATTACACTTACAGTTCCTCTCCATAGTGCTTAGTGCACTCTCTAGGCAGTTCACAAGGTGATTAAAATTTTGCCCCCAACATGCTGGGTACTCATTTTACCCACATTGGAAGGATGGAAGGTTGAGTCAACCTTGTTCCCACCTGCTATCCACCCAGGGAATATAGTAAACAGTCAGGTATGCTGATGGTTATAAACTAACAACAATGTGAAAGACACAGATTACCCACACATGTAATAGTGCATGGTGACTGGGAGGTTATCCTCTAAGAAATAGGACATGATGTACATATGGAGAAACACTCACATAAGAAACACACACAAATTATAACTGATCTGCCCACCCTTACTACAAGATTCACAAAAACTTGGATAGATTTTATTAGATAAGAGAGGTATATATTACCATACATAAACAATCTTTTCAAAGGCTTTCTTTATGTATGCAGTTTTAGACTGTTTTATCAATCAAAAGAAAGACCCTCTTCAAATGTTTTCAGTTTCCCCCTAAGCTGCTTTTGCTAAATGTTTTAACTGGGTAAGCTACTAAATGGCCTGTAAAAGTTTTTAAAATTATTTATTCAAAGTGAGAAATTGTTTTAAAGAACATTTTCCTTTTGGATTCACCTCCCAAAACAGATGAATGATTCTAAGTTCACTTTATCACCTTTTAGTACATAGAAGCGCTGTGCCACCATGCTATTTAATTATGTCTTTTATATTCACAATAAGATATTTATAATAGGAGACAAACTTTCATGTATCTTAATTAAAGAGATTTTCTAAACCAGTTGTAACCTGCATTTGGCCTTATGATGCCTCCTGGAATAACAATGATCTGCCAGTTAATACATAGAGGTTCACAACTGATTGTTGCTCTTCTTCTTCAGAATATTAAGTAGGGTTGTTAATTATTATTCAGCCTGCTTGCCTCTTGCACGCAGGACATCATCTTTGCACTGGGCTCCCAGTAGACAAAAGAATAATAGTAGTTTAAATGAAAAGCTTTTGAAAGTACTCTGACTGAGGTTGAGACTAACTGTGAAAGAACAGTACACGTGATAGAGATATTCTGGAGCATTTATTGCAGTTAGAAATGAATGCCTGATACCTTAGGAGTAATACTGCTCTACTTACAGTTATAGTTTCCCTCCATGGTACCAAATTGTCTAATGAATGTCATGACACAGATCTCTAGAAGCCAGTCTCCATTCAGGCATAGGATTTCCCAGATGAATCTGCTCTGCAGCTGATGCAAAAAACTGTTACACCAAGAGCCTCTTTCAACACCCTTGGTTTCCTTGCACCATGTACGTATATAGCCTAATGGCTATCAGATTTGAAGTGGCTATCAGCTCTTAAATGAACATCAAGAGAAGATATCAGATTTGACCTAGAAACATAGCACTGACAAAGTTTTACATGGACAAAAACTATGTGAAAGCAACAGAACAGGGGTGGCCAACCTTGGTGCTCCAGCTGTCCTTGGACTTCAATTACCAGATGTCCTGAACAGCAGGTGTGCTGACTTGGGCTTCTGGTAATTGAAATCCAAGAGCAGCTGGAGCTCCAAGGTTGGCCACCCCTGCAATAGAGGGTGAATGGTCTTCTGCCACCCTTGCAGCTCTATGTATTAAGTATGTCAATTTTTCAAAGTTTATACCAATGGTTTCCAATGTGGGGCACAAGCCCCACAGGGGGACTTTAATTCCCACAAGCCTAAGTCAGTACATTGGCTGATCAGTTCTTTGGAGAATTGTCGTAGGCTTCTTGGAATTGAAGTCCAAAAACCAAGGGTTGGGAAACATTGGTTTAGACAGTTCAGTTGGTACAGTGGGTACAGAATATAAGTAGAAGAAGGAACACCTGTTGTCCACACAAACCAGTGAATTGTTCATAATATCAGGCATATAGAAATCTGATGATGAAAAAGAATGTATATTGGACTTGTGGCTTACCTTTAAGGACAGAAACAATTTAAAAGGGGTTGTATCTGCAGTTTCTCTGGGTAACTTCCTTAGACACCAGTAGAAATGTAGGACACTTCAGATGCTACCACTGTAGCGTCTGTACGTAGACTTTTGATACCAAGGAAATTAACCTTCTGGGTCTAAAAAAACAATTAGTATTAAATCATTGGTCTAATTGCAATAGTTCAAACTGTCTACTTGATTTATTGTCCTTGTTAAAAATATTATGTGGGTAAAACTAGGTGGGTTTTACATTTGCGCATGAATGAGCATTTATCTAGGATCAGTAATAAGTACACGCGGGTTCCTCTGGTACAACATTTTATTGAAAAAGGACATAGAGCTGAGGATCTTCGTTTTGTTGTCCTAGACTGTGGGTTGCCCAGGTCACTGATTGGACAGCAACCTTTCCCAATGGGCTTGTCGGGCTATGCAAACAAACTCAAGACCAACCTGGCTCGACCGGAAAGGAAATTGGGTACGGGCCCATAGTAATAGGGAGAAGTAGTGACTCCGTGTTTCCTTGGCTGGGGTGCTGAGAGTAGTAGGACAGAAGTCAGTCAAATGTCACAATGCCTAGTAAACAGCATACAGTATCTGGCTCATGTCCATGGACTAAGCTGAGCAAAAGCAAACCGCAGCTAGACCAAACAAGCTATGCATAGGTACACAGAGTCTTCTAGGACTGAGATAAGGCAGGAACAGTGAGTCCTGCTGCATCTGCTGATTATTCTGCCTATGGCGAACCTAGGCACGCAGTACTTTCCTAGGCTGGCAAATGTACCTTAGCCAGCAACATGCTACGTAAGCAGCATGCTATAGGGGTCATGTGCAGTCTGTGCACAAGTGATCCAGAATGCAAGCTAATAAATATAGACCACCCGAGGACTTGGGACTGGCTTTTACCATCATACTTCAGTCTCGCGTGCCTTTCTTGAGTTCAGCATCTCGACTCCCACGGACCATTACAACACTGGAAGTTATAAAATCAAAAGTATATGAAAGAACTGATGTAGATAAGATCCTATTAAGAAGAGAGGCATTTTATATTTTCTGTTTAGATACATTGCAACCGCATGGACTAAACTTAGAGCAGGATCTCTCATGCTTTTTATGAAATTATATGCAACGTGGACTGTAAGTTTTTCACCAGGTACTGAGGTTGTTTTTTGCAAAGCCAATATGACTCCCCCTCCTTTCCTGTTCTGAGTAAACGCAAATCCCCTGTATGTTATAGATCTCTACTATAAAGGTAACTCTTAGCTGCTACATAGTAACGTTGAATGCCCAAAAGGAATTCACATTAAGAGGCAATAACGCTTATAAGAACAATTATAATATTACCCCGTTTCATTGAATTGGTAAGAGAGCATTCTATAACTTTTATAGAAATGGATAAGATTTGTATGTATTGGTTTATGGTTATAACATACTAGGAGACCTATGCTGAGTGATATATTTTTTATTTCCTTGTAATCTGCAGATCGATAAAAATTCAGCAAACATTTCTAGCAAAGCTCCTGACGAAGCTCACAAAAAGAAAAATATCAAATTTTCTTAGACAGTATTTACTTGGTTTTTCATCCTGTTAAGAAGAAACATACAAGATTACAAGATGTTTGTTATGCTTTGAGTTTTTACTAAAGAAGAAAGTTTAACACAGAAAAATATAAATTGAATACTTACCTTATATCTACTGAAGAAAGTGATTTAAGTTGGATACTTACCTTAAATCTTCTGAAGAAAGTTATTTAAGTTTGGAAATTTGAAATAATTAAATCACAATTATTTTATAAAGACTTGAGCACTAATTTTTGGAATGGATCCTTTGGATATATTTCTTAAAGAAAATCAGCTATGACTTTATGCATGACAGGAGCTACAAATTTTTCAACCATCTCCACCAAGATATGGGAACAATTAGGTTAAGGACAGTATGGGGGCAGTGGCATACAGTATTTTGTACACACTTTCATTTTGGTGGATAGTGGTAAACGGTAAATGGTCCCACCAACTCAACTGATAGAGAAGGGATACAAAGAGGAACACAAAGTTGGAAGAAGAAGAGTATTCGTTCCATTCATTGAAGGGGGGAGTAGTTATTTCCTTCCACCTTATAGTCCTGGCATTTTCTCCTGTTACTTCAAGATTCACAGATGTTCTGACAAAGCTTTTCCTTGATTTGAACCTGAGATGCAGGTGACGCAGAAGAAGGTTCCAAAAAGAATGTCCTTCTGCACAACAACAGCTGATCCTTCCATTCCAGAAGTGCTGAAGGAAGAGGTGATGAAAAAATATAGAAAGGACAAATATACCAATACTGTATAGATACAACTTCAGAAGTCTTTGTCTAGTGTTACTTATACAGGTTGACAAAGATGACTCAGATAAGATGTGGGCTTCATTCATGTTGTATAGAGAATTATAGACCATACTTTTTTCACCACAACAAATACATTTTTCGCCTTTTAAGTTAGCCTGCTATTGTCAGTTTTTGTTAGTTGTTGTTTTCTTTTTAACAATACATTCCCCTCTGGGACATGTCACTTGGCGCTTGTGTTTGTCATGCTGGTAGTGCAGGGGAAAACACACACTAAATTCAATCTTTAAATTAAGCTGTAACCAAGCTTGTATATTCATTAGAGGAGAAAAATTCTCTTCTGAGAAGTTCAAATTGTTTATTGATTTTCATTGCTGTGTTCAAGTGAAGCTTGAGTAAGTCTGTCTTACTGCAGTCCCTGTGGGGCAACGCCGCCAACAAGTGCATCACATTTTAACCTAAGTGAGCAGTTACCAACAAAAATCTGAGAATTCCTTTAAAACTATATTAATAAATAGCTAAAGGGTAAGATTTCCAGTTCAATAAAGTTGGGGTTTTTTCATGAAAGAAATTATTGCTAAGCTTGTATAAATATCAATATTTGTAGAAAGCCTAAAATTGAAATCAAGTAATTGGAAAGTGAAATTAGAGGCATGCTGTGCAGGAAGTGCAAGGTGATGCAGGTTTTTTTCTTCTAAATATTGTGATGTCAAAATAATGAGGCAACTGGCTTGCTGTTCTTATTGTGTGAGTTTACCAATGGAAAAACCTAATAACATGTACTGTCATCCAATTGCTCTGCTCAAACTTTGAATATGCTGAGAGAGAGAGAGAGAGAGAGAGAGAGATGGGGAAGTAGGCTTTCATAAATATTTTGCTGCCTAGATAGGAAAAAGTAGACACAAGCAGTCATTACCATACCTGTCAAGTATCCTGTATTGGCCGGGATTTCCCGTTTTTCCATGCCAGTTCCTCCCCTTTCCCGCCACCATCCCGTATTTTGAATGGCGCGGAAAGTAGCTACTGAGTATGCGCACCGCTGCCTCTGATGGCCACACATGCGCAGTAACCCATTTCCTGCCCAGTGCCTGGAAACCTACTGCACATGCGTGCCCAGCTCCCGGATTTCCAAAACCGCAACTTGATAGGTATGGCCGTTACATGTTAGTCACTTACAGTCCCGGGAATGTGGTGGCTTCATGATTAAGAAGCTTACCTTGCTAGCTGGAAGGTTAGCAAGTTGGCAGTTCAAGACCTGGGTACTGCATGATGGATTGAGTGCCTGTCTCTGTCCCAGCTCCTGCCAACCTAGCAGATTGAAAGCAAGAAATCGCAAGTAGATAAATAGGGACCACTCCAGTGGGAAAAGATCTTGGGGACATGAAAGGAGCCTCATTCGGGTGATTCCTGAGCAGAGTTCCTCCAGCAAAAAATAGTTTCAACCCAGAAATCACCTTTGTGTGCTTCTGAGACAACTTATAAAAAAACATGCAGTGCCTAAGTCTAAGCAGTTGACTCTGCCATTCTGCCATGTTTTGCCCCAATTTTTTTTGAACAATTTGCAAATGTCCTAAACAGTGTAATTGCCTCTTGACATCCAAGTGCCATATTTTATATCATCATTTCTTCTTGTTTCCCCAGCCCACTTCCTTGTTTATAAATTTGTGTGTGTGTGCCTTTTGTGCCATCTAGTCACTCCTGACTAAACTGTGCTACTACTAGAGTTTTCAAGGTATGTGAGATATTCATGGAGTGGTTCACCATTATTTCTCTATGAGTTTTATGGATAAAGTTGAGGATTTGAAACCAGGTCTTGAAAATCCTAGTCTGATATGTTATTCACTGTACCACACTGTATCTTATTCAACATATTACAGTATTTCATATAATATATATTAAAGAGTGTAAAGGAAATACAGTAAAAGTTTTGTATGTTACACATTAAATAGTAAATTTTATCAATACCTTTATATTGCTGTGTGAAAGTATAATTCCTATGAAATTAATATATCAATATCTTGTGTTTTTCATAGAGAACAAAGATTTTGTCAAAGGAGGAAAGTCCACCTTAGGCTTCAGGTCTGTTTTGCCCTCTAGTTCTGTCTTCACTTTCCCCTCTTCTCAATTTTTTGACCACCTTTCAAGCTTCCTTCAAGCAGAAAATAAGCGAGAACTAGCAAGCACTTCACCAAATATAGCTATCTGCATAAAAATATTATATCAGCTTTAGCATTTTAGAGATAATTTTAAAATTTATTTCAATTTGTCATTGCGATACGGTCTTCTATTTCTTATCACTTTCTACAGAAATATTTGAAATTTTGACCTGCTTAATATTGTACATGTTGTGCGTGATATGCCTTATCATTTCCCTAAAATTTAGGCTTCTAATTTTTATAATTGTAACATAAATCACACTCTTTATTTCCAGTAATGTAATGTAACTAGCATTTTTTAAAGAAAGTGATATAAATTTTAGTGGTGACATCCTATTGACATAACTATGTCTTTAGTAGGGTAATTATATCATCAGCAAAGAGAGATTTTTTGTGATTAATGAGTTCATCCTTCTCTCTTAGGCTTTTTTTTAACTTTCAAATAACTTCTTTTGTCACATGAGCCATGGAACAGGAGGAGGAAGTCATTTGTTAACACACACACACACACACACACACACACACACACACACACACACACACACACCTCCTTTGGCAGTAACATAATCCAGTGACGGTGATTTTCAGTAAATTCCATGGTTCTTCCAGGGATAATTTCCAAGTTAAAAAAAAAGTTGCAGGAGAGAAGCGTGAAATCTTTAATTACGTCATCATTTATCCTCAGGCATAGCTGTGCCAAAAAAGATTTCAACCAGTAAATAGAAACCTCTCTTCACCAGAAGCAGGCAACTTCTGAACAATCAGGGGTCACTTTCTCGCTTGGTCTGCTGTTCAGGAATAACACTTTGGCAAGGCCAAGGTGAAAATGAAATCCCCCTGTAACATATTATATTGTGTATTTTGGATCTAAAAATTTGTTTCAGTTTATCATTGAGATATCAAGTCCCTAAATGCAAGACCAACATGCTCAAGTGGGGATTGCTGGCAGACAACAACAATACACAGTGTGATTGTTGAGAAACATAGAGTCTGGTCCATTTACTGGTCTGTAGATTGCTGCCAGAGACATGCAGCAATGAAGACTTGGGCTTGGGCAACAACAAAGTGAAGACAGTGGCTTCATTTTGGCAGTCCAGGGTTTGATCAGGACATGGAAGAAGAAGATTGAGATATTCTTCATGGTAACCTCAAAAGAAATCTCAGATATGGAACAAGATTCAACTCTCTGTAGGTCCAGTAGCTTACAGTACCTAAAAGCCACATATAACACTTTGGGCCACAGTGGCCTATCTGTTAGGATGCTGAGATTGATGACTGAAAGGTTGGCAGGTCAGCCGTAAGAGACCCGAGTGCTGCATGATGGATTGTGCACCCATAGTTTGTCCCTGCTTCTCGTTTTAAGATTACTACTACCTGCCATGACCCTTGCCCATTTTGGCTCGTGAAAACTGTCAATGATGAAATAATTGGATGTGTCAAAAGGATAATCAATTCTTCATTCTGGGAGGGTGTATTTCCTCTTCGGTTGAAAGAAACAATTATCTGACCTGCCATGAAAAAAATTGTCACACGAACTATCTTAACAACTATTGTCCAGATGCCAATATTTTATTTATTTGTTTATTTATTTATAATTCAAATTTCTATGCCGCCCAATCATATATATAAACAAACAATTAAAACCCCTAAAATACCCCCCACCTACCCCCCCACCTTCATATTAAAAACTAAACACATTAAAACTACCCACATTAAAAGGTGGGGAGGCTTTATTTTATAAGCTAACAAGCGGGGGCCACTCTTCCATCCGGACCCCACACCTGCCCCGCCAACCAGGTTTTTAGATCTTTCCTGAAAGGCAACAGCTCCGTCTGCTCCCGCAACTCTACTAGCAGTAGGTTCCACAAGGCAGGTGCGGACACGGAAAAGGCCCTCCTTTCTGTGCCAGAGAGACGAGACCTTCTGGCAGATGGAAAAATTAGAGAGCCCCTCCGGTCTACTCTGGTTGGATGGACAGACACTCTTGGGATGATCCCTTTTTTGGGGGGGGGAGGCAAGGTTGTGGAGAGGGTGGTGGCATTCCCGGAGAAGACTAAATGCCTTGATCCAAATCAGTCCAGGTTCAGGCCTCGCCATGGTACCAAGACGGTATTGGTTGCCCTGCTGGATGAAGCTCTAAGGGAGGCTGATGGGGTAAATCCTTGCTGTTGGCCCTTTTGGATCTATTTAATTTAATTTAATTCAATTTAATTCTTCAATTTTTATCCCGCCCACTCGGGCAAACCCGACTCATGGTGGCATACAAGAATTAAAAACATATAAAAACATGTTAAAAACCCTAGATCACCCACCCACCTACCCACCCTCCTACCCCCACCCCATTTAAAAAATCTAAAAGGGGAATAAGAGGAATACAGAAATACAGAAGGAGGGACACTAACTGGACTCTAGCTGGAGATGAGCCAGCAGACTGGGACCGTATTCCCATTAGGGCCCCACACCTGCCCTGCCAGCCAGGTCTTCAAACCTTTCCTGAAAGGCAGCAATTCTGTATGTAACCTCAATTCTGTTGGCAGGAGGTTCCAGAGGGCTGGTGCGGACATGGAGAAGGCCCTTCTTCATGTGCCAGAGAGGCGGGCCCCTCTAGCTGAAGGCACAACAAGGGAGCCCCTCCGGTCCACTCTGGTTGGGCGGGCAGACACTCTATTGGCGGCCTTTGATACCATTGACCACATTATCCTTTTGGAAAGGCTTACTGGTGTGGATATTGGAGGTCACCCTGGAGGGGTGTGTCCAGAGAGTACAGCTCAGGGAGAAATTTTGGGTCCTTAGGTAGAACTGTATAGGGTGCCTCAGGGGTCAGTGATCTCCCTGGTGCTCATCAACATCCATATGAGCCTGCTGGGAGAGATTGTCAGGAGATTTGGGTCCCGCTATTATCGGTATGCTGATGTTGCGCAGCTCTATCTCTCCTTTTCCACCTCAGCAGGGGACGTCATCCAGACCCCAGAGGAATACTTGGAGGTGGTCAGGAAATGGATGTAGGAAATTAAGGGAATCATGCTGGTTAGGGGCTACCATTCTCAAATTGAGAGAATTTCCCTGAATCTAGGTGGCATTTCTTTCCCATTAAAGTAGAGTATTCACAATCTGGGTGTGCACCTTGACCAGTCTTTCACATTGAAAGGACAAGTGACATTTATGATCAAGTCTGTTTTCTACCATCTGTGATGCATAGGCCAGCTCTGCTCACTCCTGGACAGGAAGTCTCTAATAGCACTGGTTAAGACAATGAACTTGCTGACTGGAAGGTCAGAGTTTGATTCCCAGGTACTGCATGACGGCATGAGCTCCCATCTCTGTCCCAGCTCCTGCCAACCTAGCAGTTCGAAAGCAAGAAATTGAAAGTAGATAAATAGGGACCACTTCGGTGGGAAGGTAAACAACCACATGTGCCTGCCACATGTCCACGGAAACGACTAGAGCAGGATACAACTGGCTTTCGAGCAAGGGTGACCTTTACTTTTACCTTAAACACTGGTAATCTTCAGAATCAATTATTGCAGTGCTCTCAATATGGGGCTTCCCTTGAGTCTGGTACAGAAATTGCAGTGGGTGCAGAATGTGGGGGCCTGACTGATTGTTGGTGTCAATTGCTAATGTATAAAGCCCTAAACATATTGTGGCAATGTTATCTATGGGAGCCCATCATCCTTAAGGAGAACACCTGGAGCACTCAGTTGAGGAAGTTAAGGGTGGTCAAACCAAGAGAAGCAAAAAAGGTAGTGACCCAATCTAGCGCTTTCTGTGCCATAGCCCCCTCCCTGTGGAACAAGTTGCCCACTGAAATTAGAGCCTCATCATCATTGCTGGCATTTAGAAAATCGCTGAAAACTTTCTTGTTCCAACAGGATTTCCCCTGATTGTTATTGACTGCCACATTGTACTGTAATGAAAACTTTGCTGTAGTTGATGAAGTTGAATCAAATTGTGTACTCATATTGGTTAGCAAGACAAAGAAATACTGTCCCACTCCTCATTCTGTGATAAATATCGGGATACTAGTTGTTTATGGGGGAAAGGGGAAGTAAGAGTTGTTTAGACTAGTTAGTTCCCCAATTCCCTAGCCAGCATGGCCTGTATGTTGGCTATAGGCTTTTGGGATCTGTAGCTCAAATAAATAAATATTCCAGACTCTGGATGAACTTAACCTCAAAAATGAATTTATTTTCCTGGATTTCTAATATGGGAATCCTGACTGATAGGATCTGTATATGGCTGTAGTTTAACTTTTTTACTAGCCTAGCAAAAGTACTGCAACAAATCTGGCTAGATAACTGCAAAAATGTTGAGCGCCTCTGCAAGAATCAGTAATGGCAATAAAAGTTTCACATTATCTCCCTTGTCCACATTTCCTCAAAGATCAATATGGCTAAGTACATCTTCTGCATACTTCTATAAGGAGAGAGATATAAAACTCACTTGTATCAAACACAGTGTGACACCATCTTTAAGACAGTCTCTCATCCTCCCTCCCCCAAAAAATCTAGGGAGAAATATCAATACTATGTTTAAATTACATTAGTTGGAACAAGGATGAATTTGGTGGTGCAAAGTCAAAAGGATTTACTCTGCAACTTTCCATAAATGATAAATGGTCTTTGTAAAACCCACGGCTTCTTGCAGAGTATTTTACTAACATGTAAAATCTTTCACTTTGATATTATGGATTTGTCACAATGTTGAAATTTCCCAGCAGGTTCTTTGGAGTGAAAATATTAACATTGGGAAGGAGATTTGTTCCAGCAAACTTCAGGACATGCACTTTAACTTTCAGATTTTGACTGATTTCAATATTACCACAACAGGGTACATTTTGTCATATTCTATGGTGCATGGCAGAAAAGGTAATCTTCTGGAACTATTAGGTGAGATCTACAAAGCTGTGCCTGTTTCTTGGTGTCACCCCTACTACTTCCATTTCTGGCTTTACCATTTTTAAAAATTGTATAGCTGTGTATGATGGATCACTGCCTGTTCCAGTATAGTCAGGGCTGAAACCATTTAAAATTGAATTAATGTTAGATTGGAGTGATAAGCAATTAAAAACCAATTCTTAGGATTGCTATCCCACACATCTTCTTGGGAAGGTTGCAGCCTGCTGTCACAATTTCACCAGGCCCTACTCATGGACAGTTTGAACTGCTTAATAGTAATAATTACATGGCACCAAGGCAATTCCATCTTACGGCAACCATTTCTGGGGTTTTCTAGGTATAGAGTATTCAGAATCATATGCCATTGTCTTCTTCTGGGAGCATCCTGGGACTGTGCAGTGTACTCAAGGCTGTACAGATTGGCTGTTCTCCTGGGACACCCAGTGGGGAATCAAATTCCCAACCTTTGGCTCCACAGCCAGGATTAGTAAGGTCTACACAGATAGTTTACTATGTGCATGCCAAGTAAGAGGAGGCATCATTGATACTAGTGACTCATGTTCAACTGTTCGTCCTGATCTGCAGTAAGACCCCAAGATCTGAGTACATGGATATATGGTGGCTTAGTGGTTAAGATGCTGAGCTTGATGACCAGATGGTTGGCAGGTCAACAATTCAAGACCTGAGTCCTGTGTAATGGAGTGAGTTCCCATCATCTGCCCCAGCTCCTGCCAACCTAGCAGTTGGAAAGCAAGAAACTGAAAGTAGATAAATAGGGGCCACTTTGGTGGTAAGGTAAACAGCATTCCATGCACTAGGCATGCCTGCCACATGTCCATGGAAACATCTACAAATGCAGACAGCATTGGCTCTTTGGCTATAAACAGAGATGAGCACTGAACCCTAGAATCAGATATGACTGAATTTTGAGCAAGTAAGACCTTGACCTTTATACACAGACAAAAACTGAAAAATAACCTAACTTTGAAAGTGGAAAAATGATATCAAGAAATATGGAATATTGCGTTGAATGATAAGCTTACATGTGAATTGAACCCAAAAAAGGGTATAATTAAGGAAAATAAATTTTGGAAAATATGGAAACCATTTGTGGATTATACACTGTATAAAGGTAAAGCTGGCAGACCAGTGCCAGATCAACTGAGTTTTTTGAAGCAGTAATATAATTGCTAAGACAAACGCAGTCTCCAGGGCTTTGTAAATATCACTGGTGTTTGTGATTTTTGTTTGTTATTATGTTTTTGAAATATTGGGAGTATTTTATATTACAGTACTAGATTATTAGATATAACAGAGTAAATATATATACAATTAAATATGCATATAACAGTATATCAACATATTACAAATTTATCACTTAAGAAAGGTATAATATAATTTAGTTTATTAATATGAGAATTACTCTTTATATCAGAAGAAAATGTTCTTATTTGGTTTGTGTTTTAATCCAGATTGGATTATTGTAATGCGCTTTATATCAGAAGAAAATGTTATTTGGTTTGTGTTTTAATCCAGATTGGATTATTGTAATGTGCTCTACATGGGGCTGCCCTTGATGACTATTCGGAAGTTTCAGCTGGTCCAGAAAGCAGCTGCCCGGGTGGTGATGGGGCGTGGACGTTATGCCCATGCCTCTCCGCTGCTTCGGGAGCTGCACTGGTTGCCAGTGTGCCTCCGGGTGCAATTCAAGGTGCTGGTTTTGACCTTTAAAGCCCTTCATGGCTGTGGTCCAGGATACTTAAGAGACCGCATCACCCCAAGGTGTCAAACCCGTCCCACAAGGGCAGACCAGAGCGGCTCAGTTGTGGTCCCCTCAGTGAAAGATGCCCACCTGACAGGGACCAAGAGGAGGGCCTTCTCCGTGTCAGCCCTGGCCCTTTGGAACCTCTTGCCACCCGAACTACGCCTTCAGACAGAGCTGCTCCCCTTTAGAAAACAACTGAAAACATGGCTATGTCAGCTGGCAAGGGGCATGGATGCGCTCTACATGGGGCTACCCTTGACGACCATTCGGAGGCTGCAGCTGGTCCAGAATGCGGCAGCCCAGGTGGTGATGGGATGCGGACGATATGCCCGCGCCTCACCGCTACTTCGGGAGCTGCACTGGTTATTTGAGTTCCCGAATGGGAACACGGTCCCCGCCTGCTGGCTTATGTAAACAATTAAATCTCTCTCTTCTTCTTTTTATAGTGGGTGGGATGGGTGGGTGGGATATGGGTCTTTTAAAGTGGGTGGGATATGGGTCTTTTAAAGTGTTTTTATGTGTTTTTAGAACTTGTTGTAATGCTGCCCTGAGTCGGGTTCTACCTGAGTGGGCGGCATATATATAAATATGACTATTAAATTAAAAAAAATTAAAAATCAGTCTCCCAGTCCTGCTGGCTTATTTAGCTCATTTGGCTTTTGTTGTGACAGCTTTTTTAACCGTGGTAGGAGGGAAGGTGTGTGTGTGTGTGTGTGTTTAATTGGCTTATAGAAGTGGATTTATTTGACTGCTTTTATTGTTATTTTAAACTTGTTAAACCGCTTTGGGTCACTTTTGAGTGAGGGAAGCGGGATAGAAATGTTTAAATAAATAAATAAATGTACAATGTAATATATATTTTTTTATTTTGTATGTTATATTATAAAATTCATTTTAAAATTTAAAAAACTGTTAGATGGACACAAACAACACAAAGCTAGAAGCAAGATGCAGGAAAATGTATGCTATGATAAAAACATCTTTTTATTACATGAGCAAACAGCATTTTCAGAATACTGTATGTGCTAAGCATACCATCTTGAGTTCTAGACTGTCACCGTTCAGTTAAGGAAGTTATATTGTCAGAACTGCATCAGTAGGCCCCTGCTCCAGTCCTTATGGCACTTTGTGTTGGCAAATAATTTGGTTGTAATATTTTATTTGTTTGTTTGTTTGTTTGTTTGTTTATTACACTTATAGTCCATCCATCTGGGATATTCTCCCACTTAGAGTGGCATACAATAATTTTTTAAAAAATTCAATAACAGCCGGGCGGGGAGAGGCAAGCCAGTCGCCCCAACGCGAGCCCTTCCGAGCCGGTCCCCACCATCTCCAGCCGGGCCGGCAAGGGAGGAGGAAGACCAGCCGGGCAGGGAGAGGCAAGCCAGTCGCCCCAACGCGAGCCCTTCCGAGCCGGTCCCCACCATCTCCAGCCGGGCCGGCGAGGGAGGAGGAAGACCAGCCGGGCGGGGAGAGGCCAGCCAGTCGCCCCAACGCGAGCCCTTCCGAGCCGGTCCCCACCATCTCCAGCCGGGCCGGCAAGGGAGGAGGAAGACCAGCCGGGCGGGGAGAGGCAAGCCAGTCGCCCCAACGCGAGCCCTTCCGAGCCGGTCCCCACCATCTCCAGCCGGACCGGTGAGGGAGGAGGAAGACCAGCCGGGCGGGGAGAGGCAAGCCAGTCGCCCCAACGCGAGCCCTTCCGAGCCGGTCCCCACCATCTCCAGCCGGGCCGGTGAGGGAGGAGGAAGACCAGCCGGGCGGGGAGAGGCCAGCCAGTCGCCCCGACGAGAGCCTTTTCCAAGCCCTGAAAACAACCAAGCGACGAAGGAGAGGTCCAATTGGCAGAAGGGAAGAAGGCAAAGGAGTTAAACCAGGGGGTGAGACTCAGAGCCACATACAAAGGATAAGTAGTTAAATATGCAGAAATGTTGATGACTTAATATAGTAACTCACATAAAGACTTTAAAATGACTTAATATAGCAACTGACATAGAGACTGTGCTTTAAAGTGTGATAATATGCATGATAATATGTTGTCTTAAATGTTTTTAAACTTTTAAAAACTGTGATAAAATGTATGAGGAGAGAAAAATGGCGCAGACACCGGCAACCACGCCATAAACCTTGCCAAGAGAACCCTATGGACCAAAACAAAAGGCAAAACAAAAGGGCAGGCTAGGTGATACAGGATGCTTAACACCTCAGAGGGGAGAAAGGGGAGGGACAGGAAGGAGGGAGGAGGAATGCAATGTTGTAAGGAGCAATACTGCATAGGGACATGGAATGTGAGATCAATGAACCAAGGTAAACTAGAAGTGGTAAAAAATGAGATGGAAAGAATAAACATTGACATCTTGGGCATCAGTGAGCTAAAATGGACAGGGATGGGTGAATTCAGCTCTGGAAACCATCATATCTACTATTGTGGACAAGAAAACCTTAGAAGGCATGGAGTAGCCATAATTGTCAATAAGAGAGTAAGAAAAGCAGTAATGGGATATAACCTCAAAAATGACAGAATGATGTCAGTCAGAATTCAAGGCAAACCTTTCAATATCACCGTAATCCAAGTCTATGCACCAACCACTAGCGCAGATGAAGCCACAGTGGACCAGTTCTATGAGGACCTAGAACACCTCATAGAACAGACACCAAGAAATGATGTCCAAATTATATTAGGAGACTGGAATGCCAAAGTAGGAAATCAGAAAGTGGAGGGAATAACAGGCAAGTTTGGTCTTGGAGTACAGAACGAAGCAGGGCAAAGATTGATAGAGTTTTGCCAAGAGAACGCACTGGTCATAGCAAACACTCTCTTCCAGCAACACAAGAGGCGACTTTACACATGGACATCACCAGATGGCCAACACCGAAACCAAATTGACTACATACTCTGCAGCCAAAGATGGAGAACCTCCATACAATCAGCAAAAACAAGACCTGGAGCAGACTGTGGCTCAGATCACAACCTACTGATCGCAAAATTCAGGTTAAGACTAAAGAAAATAGGGAAAACAAGAAGACCAGACAGATATCACCTAGACAGCATCCCTAAAGAATACACGGTGGAGGTGATGAACAGATATAATGGCCTGGACGCAATAGACAGAGTGCCAGAAGAATTATGGACAGAGATAAAGGACATCATGCAGGAAGCAGCAAAGAAAACCATACCAAAAGAAAAGAAGCGTAAGAAAGCAAAATGGTTGTCTGATGAGGCTCTTAAAATAGCAGAGGAAAGAAGGAAGGCAAAAGTCAAAAGAGAAAGGAAAAAATACAACCTTCTGAACACAGAATTTCAAAGAAAAGCAAGGAGAGATAAGGAAAACTACCTAAAAGAACAGTGCAAAGAAATGGAGGAAAACAACAAAAGAGGCAGGACTAGAAATCTCTTCAGAAAAATCGGGGAAATCGGGGAAATAAAGGGAACATTTAAAGCAAAAATGACCATGATAAGGGACAAAGACGGAAAAGAGCTAGCTGATGCAGAAGAGATAAAGAAAAGATGGAAAGAGTACACAGAGGAACTCTACAAAAAGGACCTCAACACTCCTGATAACCACAATGATGAAAAAACTGAACTCGAGCCAGACATCCTGGAGAGCGAAGTTATAAAGGCCCTAAAGAGCACTGCAAACAACAAAGCTAGTGGATATGATGGTATCCCAGTCGAATTTTTCAAAGCGCTAAAAGATGATGGCGTCAAATTACTGCACTCAATATGCCAGCAAATCTGGAAAACAAAACAGTGGCCACAGGATTGGAAAAGATCAGTATACGTCCCAATCCCAAAAAAGGGCAACGCCAAAGAATGCTCAAATTACCGAACAATTGCACTCATCCCACACGCCAGCAAGGTGATGCTCAAGATAATACAGGACAGACTTCAGCAACATGTGGAGAGAGAACTACCAGAGGTGCAGGCCGGTTTCAGAAGAGGCAGGGGGACTAGAGACCACATTGCCAACATACGTTGGATCATGGAGAAAACAAAGGAATACCAGAAACAAGTTTACTTTTGTTTCATTGATTACACTAAGGCATTTGACTGTGTGGACCACAACAAGATGTGGCAAGTAATTAAAGAGATGGGAATACCAGAGCACATCATATGCCTCCTGAGAAATCTGTACATGAACCAAGAAGCAACAGTTAGGACAGAACACGGAATGACAGAGTGGTTTGGAATAGGAAAAGGAGTAAGACAAGGCTGCATTTTATCACCCTGCTTATTCAATCTATACACAGAGCACATAATGCGAAATGCAGGGATGGAGGAATCACAATATGGGATTAAAATTGCTGGGAGAAACATAAACAATCTGAGATATGCAGACGATACCACCCTAATGGCAGAAAGTGAGGAAGACCTAAAGAACCTCTTGATTGGGCTGAAGGAGGAGAGTGCAAAAGCTGGTTTGAGACTCAATATCAAGAAAACCAAGGTAATGGCAACAGGCCCAATCAGTTCCTGGAAAATAGATGGGGAAGAAGTAGAAGCAGTGACAGATTTTACTTTCCTGGGATCAAAGATCACGGCAGATGGGGATTGCAGCCATGAAATAAAAAGGCGACTGATTCTTGGGAGACAAGCCATGAGAAACCTGGGGAACATAGTGAAAAGCAGAGACATCACATTGCAAACAAAAATTAGAATAGTCAAAGCAATGGTATTCCCAGTGGTAATGTACGGATGTGAGAGCTGGACAATTAGGAAAGCTGAACGCAGAAGAATAGATGCCTTTGAAATGTGGTGTTGGAGGAGAGTTTTGAGAGTACCCTGGACAGCGAGGAGAACAAATAGGTCAATCTTAGAAGAAATCAACACTGACTGCTCATTGGAAGGGCAAATAGTAAAGACGAAGCTAAAGTATTTTGGACATCAAATGAGAAGGGAGGATTCACTTGAGAAGGCCCTGATGTTGGGAAAGGTGGAGGGCAAAAGAAGAAGGGGGAGGCCAAAGATGAGATGGCTAGATGGTATTGTAGACACAATGGGCACAGAACTGGGAGTGCTGAGGGGGATGGTGGAGGACAGAGGTGCCTGGAGAACAATGGTCCATAGGGTCGCAAAGGGTCGGAACCGACTGTGCGACTGAACAACAACATAAAGTAGTGTAATGTAGTGGATAGAGTGATATAATTTAAAACGTGGCTCAGGAAGTCTGAGTTCAAATCCCCACTCAGCTTTGAAAACTCACTGAGGGAGTGGAACTGTAAAACTGCTTCTAAAATATCTCACTTGCCCTGAAAGCTCTATGAAGGCCACTATATGTCAGTTCCAACTTGATGGCACATAACATAACAAAATGTATTCTACAATGCATATTACTATAACTTTTACTGGAAATTGAACTGAGATTTTTTCCCCTCAGGCAATCTGATTTTGAATACTATTCACATGGCCTTTTAATTGAATTTAAAATGTATCTTTATAACCAGAGCTTTAAAAGACTTTAAAGTTTTCATGGGGTTTCAGTGCAATTTCATATGAATCGTTAGTTTTCATTGACTAGTTCCAAAACATCAACATATATTTTGTTTAAGAAACTATAAAATGCCCTGACCTTTGTGGTTTTAAGACAAAAGAAATTACATGGTTTTGTAAAAGTTTGAACATAAAATATGAAACTACCATAGACAGGTGTGAAATATAAATGAGAATATTCTGTACACTGTGAACAATATAAATTGCTGGAAAATTAAAGGTGAAGATGCAAAATATAAACAAACAAGTTTCAAAAACGGATGGCTTTTTATATTTATGAATGACCTACAAAAGTTGGTAAATAGTAACTTAGTAGAATAAAATGCATTTCAAAGCTGTTCTGCTGTATTTTTAACATGAGAAACGTAACAGTACCTTTTTCAAGAGAAGTTAGCATGTTGAGCTTATTTGGTTAATTTTAATTTTAACAAAATTGTGGATTTCCCACGCCCGATGGGCACGGAACGGCCCGGCAGAGGCCACTTTGGTGAGAAAGGCTCCCTGGCCCGTGGGCTCTGCGAGCACCCAAATTAAGGGGGGTGGATAAATTATAGGGTTTGATTCACCCAATTCCTTGACCTGAACAATGGCTCTGCTGAGAGAGCAAATCTCTAACCTCTGTTACGTATTAGGCAATTACTCACTCTGAGTTAAGCTTAATCTCTGGTGCAAATAGTAGCCATATTTACCCTAGCCTAAGCCTCAGACAATGGTCAGTGTTTGTCTTAGTTAATTAACTTCCCCAAGAGAGGTTCTCAATTAACCCGGGTAAATGGGTGATGTAATTTCCTGTCATATGACCATTCTACCATGCGCAGCCTTGGACATAATATATACTGATGATTTTCCCTCAATAAATCACTGGTCTTCGCTCCATCTTGCCTCGTGTCATTCCTTTGACCAGTCTCCTCCGGGACCTCAAGGGCCGCTTTACGGCCCCAATTCCTACACAAAATGAAAATAGATACATAGACTTTAAAAATAAATGTTAGTGTGCAGAAACTGTATGAAATGGTGTGCAATATAATAAAGAATCTACCTTTGATATAACAAGGAGATATAGAATTAGTTTTAATATGAAACAAACTGGTTTTTTACTGACACTTTTCAATAAGTTTGGGTTAATACATTTTAAAAATGCATATTTTTCTTTTCATTTCTATATGTATTTTTGTTACATATATTTTTCACTGTCTTTCTTAGCTGTGAAACTTAGTGCCTTATGTGCAAGGGGCTGTTATATTTTGATGTAATTTAATCTTGATTCCAGTACTGTATTACCAAGACAGAGGCTTCAAACGTTATTTTTCTTATCTGTGTGTCTAAAAGGTGATTCAGAAAATCTATAGTTTTGTCTGACTCAATCTGGCTGGTAGACAGTATCATATCCCAAGTATTTGGGATTTTACTTTTTTCTATCAACATATTCATTCATAGCCTAATTTTCTTTCAATAAAGGGCACATATACTAAAGTTGTAGGGATCGCGGCCGCTCATAGGGATGGAATCAGACACACATGCAGGTCAAGGCATCAGGATGAGGCGACAGCGATGAGCGCCGGGCGAACTGTATTTATTACCTGGCAATATTCCTTAGTCCGTGCGTGCCTAGCGCAATCACACGTCCATCACAGACTAAAAGGAAGTGGGTTTGAAACAATGGGTTCCATGTACATTGGTCATACATTAATGAGTGTACATACATTGATGGGTATATGTGCAGCAGAGAGGGCAACCAGGAGACAGAGGCAAACAATGGTATGTGGAATGGGGATGTCTGGTGGGGAAGATAAGGAGTTTGTGGCTCTGGGAGCTATATTTGCAGGTCTCATAAGGACTCGCGCTCATCAGCTTAGTCCGGGGGGCACCTCTGGAGGTTGTTGCGGTTGTGCCTTTTGACACTGACCCCAGGTCGTGGGCCATGTGGCCTGGCCTCCCCCCTTTGGAAGCTGGCAGGGGCTATGGGCTGGGGGCATTTCTTGGGTAAGCTAAGGACACTTTTGGGGGCTAAGGTTGGGGCACCCCTTCATCAAGTCACACAAACATGGGTGGGTGCAGTAGTGGGATTCATTTTTTTTACTGCCTACTCTGTGGGCGTGATATAGTGGGCGTGGCCAGGGAGAAAGCCCTGTGTTGCACCCAAATTAGGACCACTTTATTTCAAAACTTGGATGGGCAGGGCCACCTGGAATTTCTGCTACAGGTTCTGGTGAACTGAGGTGAACCTGCTGAATCCCACCACTGGGTGGGTGACTAGAAATGCTTCTGCTGTTCTTCACATGCAGTCTTGAAATGGCTTCCCTGAAAACACGATTAATTAGAAGACAGTTTCTTCATAATGTTACATTGTGTATAGTGGTCTCTAGTGGCCAGTTCTGGCAACGTACCTTAGAAATATTTCAGGGATCTTTCACTTAATATTTTCAGCCTGCAAAACTGTGGATACTGAACCCAAAGATACAGGAGTGATCTGTATATAATAAAAAGCAATTAAACATATTTTCATATTAAAATAACTGAATTTTTAAAATTAAGCAATTTAAAAGCATACTAAAAATTAAGATGTACAGCTTCCCTCATGAAAGCTCTTTCTTTGGCAGCTATTCAATTGGCAAATTCCCACATCATCTGTAAGTTTATAGTCTGTCATCATAAGAACAACAGGGAGAGAGGCTACTTGACTTTACATGAGCAAGAATTCTACAGATTGGGAGCAGCCACTGGAAAGGACTTCTCTTGTGTCTTCATCAAGAAGCAGGAGGCTGAGACTTCACCCCCCCCCCCTGAGCCCACACCAATGGCCAGGGAGTGAGGGAGAAGAAGCAGGAGGCTGAGGCTTTGCTGCCCCCTGCCCCCCTCCCTCCCAGCTCACACCAATGGCCAGGGAGTGAATGAGAAGAAAGAGGCTGAGGCTTGCCCGCCCTCCCTGCCCTGAGCCCACACCAATGGCCAGGGAGTGAAGGAGAAGAAGCAGGAAGCTTTGCCGCTGCTACCGCCCCCCCCCCCCCCCGTGCCCAATGGTCAGGGAATGAAGGAGAAGAAGCAGGAGGCTGAGGCTTTGCCCCAAACCCCCACCAACATTGATTGTATTATTTATTTATTTATTTATTTATTTATTTATTTATTGTCTGCAAGCCACCCTGAGTCACCATGGTGAGTGGGCAGCAATATAAATATGAATTAAAAATAAAAAAATCTTAAACCAATACCTGTCTAGAACTGTCAAACATCTCCATAGTGATCTGCTTTTTTTCTACCCAACAGTATTTGTGTCCTGCAGAATTCGGTGAGCAAAAACCATGTATGCTGGACAATCAGGCAGTCTGTTTCCTCCTCCTGTGGGCTATCTTCCATACAATTGGTCATGTCACTGGTCACATGCCCCATTTTACAACTAGTACAACAATGGTCACTAGTAAGTGACCCTGTGAGGTGCAAAATGGAAGTTTGCACAACTGCCACTTCATGATTACATGAGCCAAAAAAAATTCTAGGTTCAAAATAATCCTTGCATATCTTTAAAGCTGAAAAGACAATAATGTTGGGAATGGTGGAAGGTGATAGGAAAAGAGGAAAACCAAACGAGATGGATTGACTCCATTTGGGAAGTCACGGGGTTGAGTTTGCAAGAGCTGAGCAGGGCTGTTGAGGACAGGATATTCTGGAGATCTCCCATTCACAGGGTCACCAGAAGTCAGAGGCAACTTGACAGCACACAATAACAATATCTATAAAGCTTTGCAAGGGATCTTACTTGGTCATGGTATTATAAATTTCCACTTCTGTCTAATGTAGGGGTTCCCAACCTTTTCAAGCCGGGGACCGGGTTACACTCTCTCAGTCAGCTTCAAGGGCCAGATGGCCATTTTGCCCTGCCTGCACGATGGGGGTGACCATTTTGTCCCAACAGCTTCAAAGGGATGACCATTTTGTTTCTCAAATGCCCTTGGAGGGGTAGGGGACACATGAAATGGCACCATGGGCCAGATCTGGCCCACAGGCCTTAGGTTGGGAACCCCTGGTCTAATGCATCATATGTACTTAATTTTTTATATTTTTCCCAGCTGCATATAACTGTCAAACTCCCTACTTTCCCCCTCTAACACATGTGTCTAGATGCCTGCTTTTTTTAATAAAAAAAACACCTCTGTTCCTAAGCGCTCCCAGGACAGACAGGATGTGAATAGAATTAGAGCGTCAAGTCTTGACTTTTTCTGGTCTTTATTCAACAAGGAAAACATACCTGGGCTCAGTTTTAACTGGATAAGGCAAACCTGGTAATTTTAAATATATCTTTGTGTATATGACATTCTTTTTTTTAATTTTACAAAACAGAGAAGCAATTTTTTCAAAGTAATTTGTTAGAAGTATACATACTTTCATAGAGAAGCCTTCATTTGGGTCATTCTCTCTGTTGCTCTGCAAGCAGCAAGTCAGAACTGTCTGTATGCAACAGAAAGATAAAAATTTCAATTAGGTTGAGTGCTGTCATAAGCAGACAACATGAGAAGGCTACAGATAATATGCATTACATATTGATGCCTATCAACACGGAGAACATAACCCTGTTTTATTCCATGCCCCTTTTGTAGGCTTGGCAGCAATGGTTCCCAATAAAGGCCTAATCGTATTAATTTATGCCCCTATCAATTATACATTCAGATTCCCCTGATATCTTGTCAGTTTTTATTCAGTAATTTCTGAAAACTACACCTAGTACAGTTACTAAGAAAATAGTAGCACTGTCAGAAAGTAAGATTTAAAGAATATTACTTAAAGGGGGTGGTTTTTTTTAAATGTATAAATCTTATATGTCATGCATGTGTAAGCCATAAAACATGTGACAGGACAGGGGCACATGTCACATAAAGGACTTTTTGTGTGATCAGAACAAAGATCCCCCTTCCTTTTTATGAGGTCTTGTTATATACTGTATTTAACTTCTCATAAATGCAAAATGTTCCAAGGCCTGTAAGTGCAGTAAAGTTGTGTTCATTTTGATAGATAGGACCGCAAACTTACATCTCTCAAATGACAGACATTAATTAGATCTTTAAAAAATTAATAATAATTTTGTAGTAATGCATACACTATAACTATGATTGTATGAGAAAAAGCATCTTGTACATAAAATATCCTAGATTTAAAGCGCCAGGCTTTTTTCCTATGAAAGTGTATACAGCCGCAGACTTGTTTGGCTATGAAAGAAAAGTTAACACAGGCAGTGCATATTACAATGATGTGTTTCTACAAGAAATGATCAGAGGAAATCCCCCAAACCAGGTTTAAAGTAAAATAATACATTAAAAATGATAAAGTGATATTACGTTATATCTGTGAAGCATTGGTATATTTAATGTGAAAGAGTTGATATATTTAATGTGAAAGTGTTTTGTAGCTGTCATTATATTATTTTGTAGATAACCTGTCTATTTTTGTCAAGTATATTTCTGTCCCGGTTTTGTGGGAGAGAATAATGGCAGCTCTAACAATGTGGGGGTTTTTTTGGTCTTTTTTGTTTTGTTTGCTCTCTGATATACTGAAAGTCGGTAGTTCATAGGGCACATCAAACCATCACTCAACCTGAAGGTTTGTGTTTGGTATTTTAGGAGGGGCAGGGGAGGAAGGCATCTGAGAGAGCATTTCCTTGAAGACTGTGGTGTTTCTAACCACAATTGGGCGTACCCTGGGCAATGGCTGTCAAATAATCCTTTATTTTAGGACCTATACAACATGTATTAAGGGCCTAGTTGTAGTTGAAAGAAAGCATTTTGCTTAAAGGTTGAGAATCCAGCATTTTCTAATAGTTGGCATAAGCCTACACACACTGTACTTGGCAAGTAACCTGAAAGAATTTAATTAGTCAAACTTTTCACCTCAGACTCACAGTTAGGAGGGGAGAGAGAGAAGCAATGTATATGTGACCTCATCCACTAGATGGGAGGGGGAGTTCAACATACACTTACCTAAGGGCATCCATACATTGATATGTACAATATTTGACCCAGTCTGGCACACAAATATAAACAATCTATATCATTAGCCATAAGATAATGATGTATGTAGTCTAGTGGAGAATCTTATAAAATACACAAGCAGCTGACAGCTGGGGGGGGGCGGGGGGGAAGCTGAGAAGCTCACAGCTCCGGTGAGGGGAGAAATCTCATCAAAATGCCAATGACTTGGTGCCAATGCAAACTTCATGGGGGGCGTACGGCCCAATCCAAGAAGCCAATTAGCCAGAGAAAACAGGTAGCTATGAAAGCTGAATTTATTATGTTTCTTTCTTGCACACATTGAATGCTCAGAGGAGAGAGACAGGATTTTAAGAAGCAAGTTTTTAAATGTTGTTCAAATGCCTATTTTATAGAAAATAGCTCTCTTGCTAATAAAGAGATCCTATGCTGATGGAACAGTGTGTTTCTTCAAAGCAAATAGGAAATTGAGAATGGAAGGTGAGATAAAAAATTTAACAAGCTCTAAACAAAGAGACTATTCCTTTAATCTCCAAAGACTTGTAAACCCGAAGTCCTGAGAAGAAGGGTAGTAGGCCAGCCTTCACCCTTTAAGGGAAAGGGGACAAAGTGAAGGGGGAAACTTCAACAAAGAAGGCACAGGGCCACAACTTGGCACCCAAGTATCTCACAAGGACATACTCATTCACCTTCTATTCTTCCCAGTGCATCAAGGTAATATGGAAGAGACACATACTTATAGGAGTCAAATGAAACTGACTTCATTTATAGAGCCACCCGTTACCCAGCTAATAAAGAGAAGCAGGGGAGCCACTTCTCTCACCCAATAATCTACTACTGGCCAAGGCAGAAGCTACCAAGGCAAGGCCAATGCATTGGGCATTTTGAAAGTTCCACCATTTCCCTTACTGATGAGACCCGGGGTGGCTAGCAGAAAAAATAATCAAGGGTAAATCATGTTAGAGTGCCAACACGTGGTCACACCACGTGGGACGGCGCAGGCAGAGCGGTGCTCACAATGGCTACCTTGTGTCTGCTAATCTTTCTCCCACTAGATCAGGTGAAAGAAACTGCAGAATGAACTCACCAAAAGGTGGCTTCATTTTGGCAGTTTCAGGTCTGGCCTGGACAAGAAAGAAGAAGAAGCTACTGCATTGCTAGGTCCTAATCATTTGCATTTCCATACTGTTTCTGGGGATGGGAAGGCTCTCCTTTCTCTATGGAAACACAGGATAATAGGTCACTGTATAGGCTAGTAAAAAGGGGGGATGTGGGCTAGTAATATTATTTATAAGAATGCAATGCTAAAATATGCTAATGTTAAGTTATTTTTGTAAATTACCTGGGGATGTCAAATATTTTAGGATAGTCAGAGGTTTGAATAACAATGTGTCTATTACAGGGATATGGTGCTACAGATACGTGTGCACATGTATTTTGGAAGTAACAAGCACATTTGTTAGTCATACTGATTGTAGTCAATATTATACATCCTGCTTATTATGTTAAAACAATTAACTATAGCAGTGATGGTGAACCTTAGCACTCCAACTGTTCTTCAACTTCAGTTCCCAGAAGTCCAAATCTCTGTGAATCCACACAAATGGGTTTACTGTGCATACATGCAGTCCAAGAACAGCTGCAGTGCCAAGGTTCGCCATCATGGAATTATAGTCTTGGATTTAATGAGGACCTGTACAAGCATATTAGAATCCCTACCACCCTGCTGCAAACATGTGGCTTACATGCTTGAATATCCCTCAACATTCAGGGACTTGTTTTAGCATTCTCTATGTCATGCTAGTTTTATATAGGCAGAAAATAGTTCGCTACAGCACAACATTATAATATACAATCTTTCCTTTTATAGATTGCAGTAGTATCCCATCACATTGCTATTCTCGCACTTTTGACTTGACAGTTGCTATTTGCTTGTGCACAGTGAAATTTCTCCATGTCAATGAAACAGAATATTTAACATTATTGCAACTACTTTCGCGGGTGGGGGGGGGGCTTTGTCTAACTCTCTTTCCTTTTAAATGAATTGTATACTTTGGCTTTCTCATCTTTCACCAGAAAGTTCAAAGAGGACTTTCACTATAGAAATACAGAGGTAATGAAATGCTACTTCCAGACCAGGTGCTATGCACTTTGACTTTACAGAGAAGGCTTCTCTTCCTCAAGCAGTGAAATAAAGTAGCTTTTGCTGTCCTGGGATGCCCTGATTCCTATGTATGAACAATAGCTGGGATCAGTTTAGTACAGTACCAGAAATTCAAAATTTGTGTTACCCTGTATTTCCCCCCCCTTTTAACCATATGTCTTGGAACAGGCTTTCCCAAACTTTTCAGGGTGGGGGCTGGATCACTCCCCTCAGAATGGCTGTGCGGGCCAGTCACATATTTCCACACAAGTTCTTGTGCAAAAACACGCATTTTCAGTGAGATCTCGTGAGATTTTGGTGAGATCTTATGAGATTTTAGCAAGATTTCGGCAAGAACTCATGAGAGCTCATGCGAGAACTCACCAAAAATGCACATTTTTGCCGTTTTTCAGTGCTTCCAGGTGGCAACAGCAATGAGGAGGATGTCGGGGACCAGATGAAAAGGCTTCAGGGGTTGGGTTCAGCCTGTGGGCCATAGGTTGAGAATGCCTGTCTTAGAATTTTGATTGCATTCCAACATCCCACAACATTCCTTTTTGACTCTAAAAGATTTCAGTGCTGTCATTTCAGATTTTTGAAATGCCTTCACTCTTCCTCTTCACTGGTAAGGCTTGCATTTGCACTTTGCGTATTGCTCTCCAAAAATTGCCAAATGAAAAAAATCTGTGCAGCTCCTTTATAAAGTATACATTTTGAGATCTATCTCTCACCCTCTCCATTCAACAGGCCTCTTATCCTCCTTGTTATTTATTCATTAGTTTTTGATGGACGAGCAAGGGGTGTGTGCAAACATGCATATTGGGGTAGCAGATGTATAGCCCAATGAAAGTAATGAAGCAGTAAAATGACATTTCTTGGCTAGAACAAAATAAAAACTTTGACAACTTCTGGCAAGGAGAAATGCATCAGTTAATGGTGCCTCCAGGTAGCTTTAGCTTATATGACTGGCAATTGTAACACAGTATCTCTCAGTGCACTTGGCAGCATTCTAAGGATCACAGTCTAACAAGGATGAACAGTTTATCCAATGTGTGGGTTTCTCTTTTGCATTTGGCATAGATATCTTTCTGCTTCACCTTTTGTTTTCTGTCAGAAGGATATTTATTGTGGCAATGTGCAGTATGCTCCAGCCCCCCATTTATGTTTGAGTTCCCTTCTTATTATGTTTCATGATATTAATGGAGTACACATTTCTCTTCCATACCTCTCCTTTTGTAAAGATACCCATTCAAGACTACAGTACCCTTGGGCTACTGGTAATGTTTAATAACTTTCTACACTGGTAGTTCTTTCCTTGTCATTACACCAAGCCTTTTCTTACCTTGGTATATAAAGATCTTCAGTGTTCCCCTTGACTAATGGCCCACATATTATACGGCAGTACCAGAAAGATAATATAGAACAACCCTTACATTTTAACTGTTATGATGGAAGCCTTGCTAAAAACTTGCTGAGAAAACATTATGAAGAAAGTTTAGCCGCACCTCCTTCAAATATAACTGGATCAGCATTTTATTGAAAATAAAATTGCTGGACTTTTCTGTGGATTTACATGTGGACAAATTAAACTTTATAAGTCACAGTGGCAAATTGCACCAGTTAATGAGGTGCTGGCTGTATGCCTGATCTTGCAACAGGCACAGAAACAGCAAAGTGATTGGCATCTCATTAATTAGTGGTGATTTGCCACTGTGACCTACACAATTTCACTTCCATGCATATCAGTTGCCAATAGGATTCATTGTGATGGGGGGGGGGGTCTTTTTAAAAAATCACTGGTTTTCAGTATTTAATGGAATCTTATCGTGGTGGTAATGAGTAGTTCTGTAATGTACAAATTAATATGCATGTAGAAATGTAAATTTTGGTTATATATTTAATACTTTGTTTTTCAAACAGTCATGGAAATGTAGACCTGAAAATAACACCAAGGGTCACAGAGTCCAGTCCTTTGCAAGAAACAAGAAATCAACAAATAAAGCATATTTAGCAGATGGACATACAATGGGTTTTTGTAAAACCTCCAGTGCAGGATGTAACCCATGCCATCATCAAATAGCTCTTACTGTCAAGATGTTCTACTTAATCTTTAGACAAAATCTCATATATTTTTATTTGAATTCATTAGTTCATGCCCTGAGTCCTGGAATTGCATCCATCTTTCACATGACAGCCTCTCTGATCTATTATCATATCAGACCTCTGTCTGATGTTCCTGAGGCTAAACATGCCCAACTTTTTCAACAGAGCTTGCTTTCCAAATTATTTGCCACATTCACTGGGCATGTTATTGCTTGTTGACATCCCTCTTAAATGATGGCTCCCAGAACATGAGAACATATTCCAGGTGAAGTCTGGTTAAAGTTCAATAATGGGGTTCAATCATGTCTCACCTGGAATTCTGTGGATTTTTTAACTTTGTGAGTATATCTGCAATTCAAACCATGTCGGTGAAAGGTTTTGCAAGCTAACAATTTGTACAAAAAAAACAGAGTCAATGTGAGCTGTATTTGGTACTGGACCTCCATGCACACAAAAGGGGAAGATATCACCCTGCTATAACCATGCCAATCACCTCAAATTCCTCCTTGAGTGAATGAAAAAACTGTATTGAGATGTATTTATTTTTCTGCCAATGCTGAAAATGGAAGGGGAGAAGGGTAAAATGTTCAAACCACAGCAAGGATCACATTAGATTTAGGTCACTGTGGTGTTTAGGCAGCATTTTTGTGCTCATTTGTCTTGGAAGCAAGTACCATTGAACATACTGGAGGTCCACTGTGAAAGTAGGTAGACTAATAATGTAAGAAGGGGAAATACACTAAATCTCTTTCATTCCTCATATGTTTCCATCACTTTTGTCACATGGAGGTGACTTTTATGTGGAGGATGGTTATCAGGAAAGGCTCACCATGCAATTCAGAATGTTGGAAAAGCAGTATTATAATCTTACATGTTGAGGAGACCTTCCCATTCAAAACATCACCCTTCATGCATAGGTAAAGGTAAAGGTCTCCCTTGCTCGAAAGCCAGTAGTATCTGACTCTAGGGTACAGTGCTCATCTCTATTTACAGCCAAAGAGCAAGAGCTGTCTGCATTTGCAGACATTTGTATGGGCATGTGGCATGCATGACTGGACACTGGAGTGCACAGAATGCTGTTTACCTTCCCACCAAATTGGTACCTATTTATCTATTTGCAATTTCTTGCTTTTGAACTGCTAGGATGGCAGGAACTGTTGCCCACTAGTCCACCATGGAGGTCAGGTATCAAACATCTGACCTGCCAACCTTCTAAGTCATCAAGTTAAGCATCTTAACCATTAAGCCATCACAGTCCATGACCCTTCATGCATACAGGGCAGCAAAAATGTCAAAGAAGTAGATAAGGCTGATATACAACCCTTTGTCACATGTTTATCTTACCTCATTCCATTACACTATAGAGCAAATAATTGCATTACATATTTATGAAAGAGAAAACACGCTCCATAATGTTCGAGGCATAGATATATGGATAAAACAGTTGGTTAATAAGCAAATGTCTGGTACTAAAAATATGCATAAATGAAGTCAGTCAGTTTAGTGGGTTCTATTCAGCAAAGGACTTTGGGAGAGATTACCAGTGCCCAACTCAAGGAAACAAATAAAAGGGCCCTCATAAAAAACCAGAGCTGTGTGGTTTACCACATTTTGAAGAAAATCAATATGCTACCATTTAAAGATGGAAGAACATAAAATTATTGAATCACAGGCCCATTGGCACAGTGATTAAACTGCAGTGCAGCCAAACTCTGCTCAAGATTTGAATTTATTTCTGACAGGTGCAAAGTTGACTCATCCTTTTGAGGTAAGTAAAATGATTACTCAGCAGATTAGGGTCAGCGGGTAGACTAATTAGCTTTTGAGCAACCCAGAGAGTGTTGTAAGCACTGAGGGAAAGTATATAAGTATAATGGCTATTGCAATCAGATTAGAACCACATTTTGGTATATACAACTGCACTGGCAAAAGGAAAGTAGGAACTTTCATCCCTACAAGCTATTGATCAAGTAAAGAAAAATTGTAGAGAGGTGTCTCTCCTACTTTGTCCACAAGCTATCCCATCCAATGTCCTGAAAATACTACTCAAGTGGAAAGGTGGGGTATGGGGGGGGGGGGCTATTGTATGTGGTAATGTGAAGTGTTCTGCTGACTGGTGACTCCCTAAAAGTAAGGTAAATAGACAATTCACCAATGAGAATGCAAGCGCGGCGCCAAAATGGCCGCCGCGCTCTTTGCGGGGCCCCCCATCGGATGAAGTCATCCGGGTAGTTAGGGGGCGTGGCCAGCTCCTCTATAAAAGGGGTGGCCACGAGGCAGCCGAGCTGCCATTTTGCGAAGCGACGGAGCGGAGAAGTTTTTCCCTCTTACCTCCGTCGCTTTTACCTTCACCGGGAAGCCTCTTGGCTGCTGAATTTTCTCCTTTTCGGCTTCCCATCGGTTAGCTGCGATGCCCTCTAAGAAGAAGGTGGCTGCGAACGCGGCTCGTTCTGCGCGGAGGCGCCAGCCGGGTCGGAGGACCGCGGCCGCGCCTACCCAGCAGCCTCCTTTGCCCAAGCTCACCGGGACCGGTGGTATGGGGTTGATTCCCCCTTAGCCTGGGGCTGGAGGTCTGCGTACCGGCCCTGTAGGGGCCGCGGCCCTCGGCCCGCAAGCAGTGGCCACTGCCTCTGGCGTGGCCCATTCTGCGGGGCCTTCCCCCGTTGGTGCGCAGCTGCCTGCGGGGGGTTTCAGCTCTCTCCCCTGGCAGGGTTCTCCCCGGCCCCGGGGCCGGGCCTGGGATCATGGCCCTATATGGGCCCCGGGGTCCAGGGATCTGGACCTGCGCCTGCAGTTAGTGGGCCGGCCGGCCCTTTGCCCCCTCTTGGCTTGGGGGGCTACGTCAGTGTGGAGGCCCTTCTGGCCCGCGTTGCGGCCCTCAAGGCTTCACTGGCCAGGGTAACCACCCAGGGGACCCCTTTTGGGGTGCATATTCGTCCATCGTCTGCTGGGCAGCGGCAGGCGGCGGGACGGGTCGAGCTGACTGAGGCACGTGGCCCACTGCCTCGCAGCTCCCCGATCGACAGGCCGGTGCTGGTCAGGCCCCGTCGGCGAGCTCAGATGCGGTCGTGAGCTCCGACGCCCCCAGTGGGTCGGAACCCCCGGTGGGGGTGGCCCATGGGGGTGCAGCATGTGAGTATGTGGTTCAATCTAGCGCACCCACACACATGGCAATGTTGGGGGGGGTTCAATGGCCTTGGCCTCGCATGGGTGGTGCAGCGGTTCGGCCGCCGACGGCCCACCCGGTGACTCCAGCTCTCACCCAGGGCCCCGGTGTGGGGGGTACTACTTGCGCAGTTGGGAAGGTTTTAGGGGTGACCGGGTTGGTCCAGGCTCCTTTTCAGATGCCCGCAGTTCCCGCCGTTCCTGTGTCGGCATTGCCGACTGCGGGGTATTCGTTGCCCCTGGGGGACCATTTGGCCCAAGCCACCAAGGAAAAGATCTGGCGTGGGAAGTATGTGGACATCTTCTCCCTCCTTACCAGAGAACCCACCATAGAGGAGAGGGAGGGGCAAGATGAGAAGGATAAGGAGCAGGCACGTCGTCGCAAGCAGCCACGTACGTGGGCCAACCGGTTGCCGGCCTACCTCATACGTGGCGGTCTACCTCAGGGCCCGGCCGGATTTGGCGATTCCGATGGTCCAGTATTTGGACCACGTTTACCGGGCGATGGTCGACTTCCCGCGCCCGTCGTGGTTGGCTTATGATGTGGAATTCCGTATGCGGATTCCCCTGCACCCCGAGATGAGGTGGGATGAGCCCGGCCAGACGCTGTGGCTTCTGTACATGACTCCCATGCGCCCTGCGCCTGGGGAGAGATACCATTGTGGACATGCGGTCCAGCGAGCGGCCCCAGCGCAGGCACCCCGCCAGGTGGCAGGGCAGGGGGTTCCAGCCCGCCTGCTGTGCTGGACTTTCTTGTCCAATGGTTCCTGCAATGGGAAGAATTGCCGGTACAGGCATGAGTGGCCCTCTTGTGCCGGCCCCCATGCTGCCTCCGCTTGTCCCAGGCCTGGAGGGATGCGGGGCAGAGGGAGGGGCGGACAAGGGGTTGGCAAGACTGCCGCAGGGGGAGCTGGTTCACCGAATGGCCCCGTCCCCAATTAACGTGGACATGTTGGAGCGTTGGCTCGCATTATACCCGAAGGAGGAGGAGGCGGTTTACCTGCTTCAGGGTTTTCGACTGGGGTTCCGTATTCCTTTTGTGGGTGATAGGTCCCTTCAGGATGCTCCCAACCTTTTGTCCCTTAAGGGGAGGGAGGAGGTGGCTGCTGCCAGCATTAACAAGGAGGTTCCTGCGGGCAGGGTCGCTGGCCCTTTCACTGCACCCCCGTTCCCTGACCTTAAGGTGTCATCCTTGGGCTTGGTGCCCAAGGAGTTACCGGGCGAGTTTCGCCTGATCCATCACTTGTCCTACCCCATATCATGCTCGGCCTTTGAGTGTTTCAGCACGTTCCTGCAGTGGGCTTTCGTCCGCAGGTCAGGGTCCCGGTCTGTAGCCCATTACCTGGATGAATTTTGTTCGGGGTGAACGGGGCTGGGACACGTACACACGTCTCCTCAACACATTTCAGACGCTAATGGAGGAACTCGGTGTCCCTTTAGCGCCCGAAAAGACCGAGGGCCCATCTCCTAAGCTAGTATTCCTGGGGGTGGAGATTGACTCGGTAGCGTAGGCTTCTAGGTTACCGGGGGATAAGGGGTCAAGGATAGTGGCCCTTATCTCGGATTTGCTTGCTAAACGCAAGGCATCCCTGAGGGAACTGCAGGTGCTACATGGTCACCTCAATTCCACTTGCAGGGTGGTCGCACCGGGCAGGGCATTTGCTCGGCGCTTGTGCGACGCCATGACTGGCTTATCTAGGCCCCACCATAGGGTTAGACTCACCCGGGGTATCAGGGCAGATATGCTTATCTGGCTCCAGTTCCTGAGGGAGTTCGATGGAGTATCATTTTGGAGGTCTGACCTCCTGGCTTCCCCTTGCTTTCAGATCCAGTCTGATGCCTCGGGGTCCCTGGGTTATGGGATGTACTTCAATGGGAAGTGGGCCTATGGTGGGTGGCCACCAGCCTGGGGAGGCACGGGTCGCCTGCGTGATCTCACGTATTTGGAATTTTTCCCTATCCTGGGGGCTTTGATGCTATGGGGCGAGGAGTGGGTCGACTCGGTCGTCCATTTCTGGTGTGACAATGCGGCCGTTGTCCACATTGTCAACTCACAGACTTCCAAATCACCCAGGGTCATGGACCTAATGCGCCAGTTTGTGTTGCGCAGCCTGCGCCCCTACGTCCTCTTCCGGGCCAGGCATGTCCCGGGGGTCAATAATGATATCGCTGACGCTTTGTCCCGCCTGCAGATCTCCCGGTTTCTGTGCCTTGGCCCCGGATGCGGAGGGATTTCCCTCACCACCCCCGGACGAGATATGGACCATTGGCAAGGAGAGGTGAACCGGGCGATTGGCTTGTCACTGGCGCCACGCACGCGTAAGGCGTATCACCATGCATTCAATTCTTTCAGAGCCTTCTGTACCCAATTCCGGCTGCCAGAATCCTGGCCGATCCCAGTGACCCATGTACTTCGGTTCATGGTTTACCTGCATGCCCAGGGCCTTGCACCTCGCACCATAGCATCTAGGCTGTCAGCGTTGGCTTTTATGGCCAAGGTGGGAGGTCATGTGGATAGTACCGCTGACTTCCGTGTGAGACATGTTTTGGAGGGGTGGGTGGGGTACCGTGGGCGTTGCCCGGACGACCGCCACCCGATTTCTCCAGGAGTTCTTACCCAATTGGCCCGGGGCTGGCCTGGCCTCTGTTTGATAGATATGAGGCAGCCCATTTCATGCAGCCACAACGGTGGCCTTTTTTGGAGTGCTCCGCATCAGCGAGCTTGTGATGCTGTCTAAGGCGGATGCAAGTCGTAGGGCACTGAAACTCGAGGATGTCTATGTTGCCAAAGACTGGGCTCAGTGGAGGATACACTCCTCTAAGACAGATCAGCATGGCGTAGGCAGTGATGTAAAACTGCTACGGTGTTCTTTGGCAGACATCTGTCCGGTTGGTGACCTACAGGATTTCCTTGCACTGCGTGGCACGCACCATGGCCCGTTTTTCTGTCACCAAGGTGGGTCTTCCCTTACTAAATTTCAATTTTGGAGGGTGCCGCGAAGGCACTAGACAGGGTTGGCCTCTCAGGGGCTCATTGCGGCACCCATTCGTTCAGAAGGGGGGCGGCTTCTACTGCAGCTGTTTTGGGTGCTCCGGGGCTGAAATACGCCGCATGGGAGGGTGGGGATCACAATGTTTTCAATTTGTGTTCGCCCTCTTCAACCTGAGTACCAGTTTAGTCACTGCACTGTTTCTCCCCCCCCCCCTTTTTTTTTTCCTTGACAGACCCTGGGTGTCGTATTACACCGGTGACAGTATGGCTGGTGGCCCATAGCCGCGTGCACAGGGCAGCGCGTTACGCTGCAAAGGGCAGCGCGTTACGCTGCACAGGGCAGCGCGTTACGCTGCGGCGACAGAGTGGGACCCCGACTGGGACTGGGTGCACCCGCACGTCTCAGGTGGTGTGGTAAGCGCGGCATGTTATGGCGGGAACTGTTGCCATTCCTTTTCTACATCAGGGATGCTGACTCGCCTGATGTCCTGGTTATGTACCTTGGGGGCGATGGCTTGGGGCGGGTCACTGGCCTATCGCGGAAGCTTGCGGTTTGCTGTGACCTGCCCTACTCACATTATGTGTGGCCTGCCACAACCCTCAAGTGGTCGGACATGATGTCGCGGTACGCTTACTGGGGAGCGTTCGGCCTCGAGGCTCTTGACTGAGCCGACGCTCCGTGAACAGGGCTATTGCCCGGTTCCTTTTTGAATAGGGTGGGGGACGCGTCATTCGCCTCCCCACCATCAGTCTGCAAAATTAAGAGCTTTACTCAGGGGATGGGGCCCATCTGTCGCAGGGAGGTATGGACCTCCGGTTAGCGGACTGGCGAGCAGGCCTGTTGACCGAGCTGACGGTCTTGGGGGGAGGGGCGGTGAGCCTTTTTGGGAAGCCTCCCCGTGTGGCGGGTAGCACTGGTAAGGTAAACATTTATGACCCACAGGTATCCGGCAGGTTCGCAATTGACTGGACAACACTAGACAGGCATAAGTTGGTTAAACATTGTCCGGTCAACGACGAACCAGGCGACGGGGTGATGGCTACAGCTAGACAGCATGCATCACCCCGTGATTTCACGGATACGCATCAGAGGGTGGGGTCATTAGTTAGATATTGACTACAGTCAACAATTTGTTTGTTGTCAACAAACAAATGGATACAAATAGATACATTGTAACAATTGCCGTCGGCAATTTTGGGTGGTACCTTACCAGTGTTACTTCGGCCTGCTTGCCTTAAGAATTATAATTGGTCAATTACCAATATAAATTTATAATTCGGACTAGGGCATGAATCAATAAATGTGGCCCAATGCCGTTATCCACTTTTACCAGTGTCTGAGTCCTTTATTGGGGGGTGCGCCTGCAAAGAGATCCTGAGTTTATGGAAGGAGATTAACATGGTATGTTTTCTTGTGGATTAACTTTACAAACATGACTGAGCAGAATAATGATTTTAGTAGCCCATGTTAAGCAATAACCCAGTTTTAGAGTATGTTATTGCTGCTAATGATTTCAAGTTAAATTGAACTCGATTAAAAAACACTACTTTATTAGGACAGCTGTATGAACTGCTTTTGTCTATATCCTGCATGAATTCCATCGTTTACTTTATTCCTCTCGTCATGAAGTAGGAAATGTAACACGACAAAATTCATGTCTGTATTCTCGTAGGTGATATAATGCATTGGAAATTATGAATATTCTGTGTATACATGCATATAATGGAGCCTCCTACCTCTAGAGTTGCGGGGGCAGATGGAGCTGCTACCTTTTAGAAAAGACCTAAAAACCTGGTTGGCGGGGCAGGTGTGGGGCCCAGATGGAAGGATGGTCCTCGCCTGTTGGCTTATAAAATAAGCCCCCATTTCTTTTAATTGTTCAATGCAGGCAGTTTTAATGTGGGTAGTTGTTTTTTTTTTAAAGATGAACGGGGTAGGTGGGTGGGTATGTTGGGGTTTTAATGGTTTAATTGTTTTTATGTTTGTTTTAATTTGTTGCGAGCCGCCCTGAGTTGGATTTACCTGATTGGGTGGCATAGAAATCTGAATTTAAAATAAAATGAAATAAATAAAATAAAAATATAATGTATGTGCATGTATATACTCACAAATATACAGTATGTACCAATATATTTGAATAGGAGAAAATAGAAAAAGAATGCATTGTCTTAAAATCTTGCTTGTAAATAATATTGTTCTACTGTCAGGTTTTCAGTAGGACATAGTACCCACCTTCTGAAGGTGGGTTTAATCTAGATTACCTCAAATTTGCTCTTAGGCTTTTACTATGCTATGCAAACCACATACAGTGGAAGGAGGGGGTGTATCAAAAACTTGAAACTGTTGACTATATTGACTTTCTAAATGGAAAAGAAATGTTTATATACAATACACACACAAAGATATAAGGAAAAGCATATTTTCCATCTTTGATCTAACTTATATTGTCTTTATAGTATGACCTTGTTCATATTTTCTGAATTGGTGAACAGAGTTGTTGAATGGTCAATAATCTAATCCAACCATCAATAAAACACACCTTCTTGTTTATTATTATGTGATTAAAATTTTATATGATAAAAGATATTGACTGCAAGCTGAGTTTGCATGACAAGAACAATTATACCTCCCAAACCTAATCACAATATGAGCTCTTTAACCCGATGAAAGTCAATAGTCTATTTATGAACAACTATGTAGGGTGCTTTTTTTTCCTTTTCGGTAAGTACGGTATTAGGATTTTGTTAAGTCTCTTGTTCATATTTCATTTGTTCTTTTAACTTGTATAAATCTAGAAGATGCAATAGTCAGCAGATAAACCTTTCATTACATTCTTACTTTATATTCATTGTATGACAAAGCTGAAGACATGATACATAGGGTGTTTGCACTAGTTATTGTTCTGTATTTGCAATTAAGCAAAGGTCCTCATTTGGTGATTCCCATTTTTCTTCATAGTACTAATTTGTTAATCAGATTTTCAAGCCCTTGTAAATTCCCTTAATCCATTGAAATAATATTATTTTATGTTCGGCTCTGTTGTTTTAGGATTTTTCTGATTTGATTTAAACATGTGCAGGCTGACATGGTGATGATTATAGAAAAAAATACTAAAAAACTAATTTTTTTGCTCAACATTGTCTCATGATATAATAGAGAGAGAAAAAGTACAGTTGTAATTCTGGGTATTATTACATTTCATATACAGATCCGTAGTGTTGTACAGTAATATAAAGTCCGCTTCATACAACATCGAATTCATACAACATCGCCTAATTTCTTGAAATAAGTTACCTCATACAAAGTCACTTGACTTTGTATGAGGCATTCAGTTTTCCCCAGGTTGCATTGTACCTGGGCAGTATAAAGAACAGGACGCATGCATGCATTGCTCTTGTGGGTTTTGCACAAGGCAAAGAGTGTTTAGGAGTGGTTTTGAGTGTGGCTTTGGATTTTTTTGAATTTTTCATCAGAATTTTTAGAAGCATTCCTGGGATTTTTGCAGCATTCTTCAGGTTCTTGGACAATCAGGGTTGTTTGACATGTTTTTGTAATGTATTTAGCCTTTAGACAATGTTTTCTTAAAGTTCTGTCAGTTTCCTGTCTGTTTCCTTGACTTTGCCCTGAAGCCTGTGCTGTTACAGTACAATGTATCTCTATGGAAACGACGTTGTACGAGGCATCGCAGCAAGGATTTGGACGTTGTATGAGGCATCGCAGCTAGGATTTTGCATGCCTCATACAAAGTCCAAATCCGTATAAAGTCCAAACTTGTGGAACCAAGTATGAGGTTGTATGAGGTATCACTGTCTAAGAAATAAGGGCTCAGTCCACAACTCAGCTATCCTACAATACACATCAGTTTTATTTTTTTGCATTTTTTGTATCTGACCTTCCTTGGGCAATACAGAATGAAAACAATAATGGAAATTATATTATGCACTATGACATTCTATAGTATCCAAGATCGATTTTGCTTACATAAGAATTATGACTTTCAGATATGTTAAAAAGTTGGCACCATGTCCATTAATACCTTTAAGATCCACTAATCCAGATAGTCCAAATTTTGGTGATGCAGATTTCAAATAATTCATATTATTTATGTTGCTTATATTGTTCATCAGCTGCTGCCAACTTTCTGGTAATGATGTTGTATTCAACTAGGCTGGTCCTCAAATGGAGGACAAGCAATCTGCCTTTGATGCTTTATCATTATCTACTTGCATAATCTAACAGTAGGGCCTGTCAATACTGCCCCTGTGGGGGCAGTCTGGAATAGTTTAAGGAGGGAGCTAAATTGCAGATTTTGAGGTGGCTTGAGGACAGAGGAGAAGTTTCAAACAACACAAGCTACCTTTGTCTGTGTTGGTAAGTGGATGATGAGCAAATGATGTGAGAAAATTAAAGACTTCTCCTGCCCCCTGCAGAACATCAGGACTTTCTGCTTTAACTTTAGCTTTGTTAATTATATTTTCCTGTCTGGCCAGGTTATTCTGCTAAGGTAATAGAGTAGACCCGTGATGGCGAACGTTGGCACTCTAGATGTTCTTGGACTTCAATTCCCAAAAGTCCAAGCCCCAATGAATCCACACAAATGGGTTTACTGTGATTCATCCAGCCCGCGTCGCCCTCATCGCTCCTGGAAGCAGAAGTAAAACATGCCAATACAGAGACAGGAAAATTTGATTGAACCAAAATGAGCTTTATTGAAACAGGATTAGGAGCAATAATTGAACTACTATGTAAGGAGCCTAGACTGGTTCCTTGAACCACCCAGCTATCTCTTTGAGAGGCCAATGTCCACTCCTTCTCCTCTCCAATTAACATTACTGGGGAAGACTCAGATCCTTTTTTAAAAAATTAATAAATGAGAATATTCTTGTTTCTCCAAGTTGATTGGAGAACCAATACATTGTCCACAATGAGGTTGGTAAGGAAGAAAATTCTGTGGTGGCACCCGTGGTCCAGATTTTCTCTGGCTCTCTCTGGCCTTTTGCTTGTGTCTCTTCCAGCATCCCTGTTGGGTCACTATTAGTTGCATTACATCAATGTGCTGCTTCATCTTGAGGAACCTAAAGTTGGACCACATCTCTGGTCCAGAGGTCTTCTGTGTAAAGGTACGTCCAGTCCCAAGCAGACTTTGGGTCCCCAGGGTGTCTTTCTTCAGTTTGACAGGCCTCAGTGGGGGTTTCCAGAGCATCCACTTAAGAACCCCTGTCTTCACTTTCTTCCTGTTTGACCTCTACCTGAGGCTAATTCTTACCTTCCGTATCCTGTGACTCTGCTTTCTTCTTGCCTGCTTCTTCTCTTCTTTCACCCAAGTCCCTCCTTATATTCTCTCACATCCATGGCCCCCATTTCTTCCACCAAATCTTCAGGTTGAGTGCCTTCTTCCCGTCTTCCAGATTCCACAGGTTGGAAATCTTCAGGCACATCTGCAAACAGTTCTTTGGCAAGCCCTGGTTGTGTGTGGGGCAGGGGGGGAGTGAGATGGCCTGAAGATAGGGGAGCCTGCATCACTGTCCTCACACTCTCTAATATCTGGCTAAGCTTTCAAACACAGGTGTGTTTAGTACTTAGTGTACTTCTGGCTTTAGTGTACTTAGCAGGATCACAAATACATAAATGAAGGGCAAGCCAACCCATAGTTGACATAAATTTTATGGGATTAAAAGTAAAGTACAGTGTTCCTATCAGGCTTAACTCTTTATTGTTGCTTAGAATAACAGGCTGTAACGTGCCATTCAGGTGTTGTTTTATAACATAAATCTATCTGCCTTATTTTGTAGGTATCCCTGCCATTAATAAAGCAGAACTTGAACTTCCTTTCCCCTCTACCACTACTACTGCTTTTCTTTTATTCAACTAAGAACCACAAACTCCATGTAGTGTCCTGGAGCAATGTAACCTCTGCAGTCTCTCTAACCAATGTCCTATCTTTTCTTCTGTACTACCTCCTTTTGCCTTCTATCCTATAGGCACATATAACACCATTTTAAAAGAACAGTTACTATTTTGAACTTGCCAATTTACTCCAAAGAGTAATGGATATAATGACATAACAAAGCTGGTTTTGACCTTTAAAGCGCTATATGGCAGTGGGCCAGGATACCTAAGATACTGCATCGCCCCAAGAGTGTCTGCCTGTCCAACCAGAGTGGACCAGAGGGGCTCCCTAGTTGTTCCATCAGCTAAAGGGGCTCACATCTCTAGCACATGAAGAAGGGCCTTCTCCATGTCCACACCAGCCCTCTGGAACCTCCTGCCAACAGAGTTAAGGTTACAGACAGAATTGTGCCCTTCAGGAAAGGTTTGAAAACCTGGCTGGCAGAGCAGGTGTGGGGCCTCAATGAAAGTACAGCCCCCACCTGTTAGCTCATTTCAAGCTAAATCTAGAGTCTCCCTCCCTCTGTATTTCTTGCATCCATTTTATTTCTTTTATGAATAGGGTGGGGGTAGTTGGGTGGGTAGTTGGGTGAGTGATTTTGGTTTTTAAAATCTGTTTTATATGTTTTTAATCTGCTGGAAGCTGCACTGAGTCTGGTTCGCCTGAGTGGGCGGCATAAAAATTTGAAAATTAAATTAAAATTATCCATGACAGAGCAGAAGTAGCATGGTACTCTGGGACCCAGAGCATCATTATACAACTATCTAGTTATGGATGGCTTCAGCAAGCCATTATATTTATTTTTCATAAATGTAACTTACTTTGTTTTATTTTCTTCTGTTTTACATTCATGTAAGATCTTTTTATACTTGCTTACCCAGTCAAAAGGCTTTCTCTTTCTTTTCTTTTTTTTGTTGGAATTAAAGAAAAAACCTCACTAAGAGCAAAACTCAAAGTCTGTTTCTTTTTTAAAAAAAAAATGATTCATGAACGTAGATTCAAGAGCAAATAAGCCTCAACCTTATGAAATCTATTTTGAGTTTTATTGGAACATACTACAGTATAATTATGCAACATCGAGTTGATTCTTACTTTTCTCATCCATTCCAGCTATAAAAGATTTTCTTTGGAAAACTGCAGGTTACAGAGTGCTGCCAGACTGGTAACGCACTTTTGAGCACTCATACTTAGGGAGCCTGGATGGGTTGCTAAGAGTCAGAACAAACTTGACAGTAAATAATCAATTAGAGTATAAAGTACTCAGAAGTAGTTTCCCCGTCTCTCCTTCTGTTGGTGTTCTGAATCTATTCAACTTGCCTATACCCACACAAGTCACAGAGCAGGTAGCCCCATTAGCCACACACATTTAGGTAGTCTTGGTTGAATCCTTTCATGGAAGGCACAGTGAATGTTTGACCTCCTGGCATGCAGGTGTTTCAATCCACTGTACTGGGACATAAATGATGACTCAAGAGTCAGGTTCAGTTATTTATCACAGTTCCTGAACCATACCTTAATGGGACATACATATTTAAGCTAGAAGAGATCAAACATTTTAATATAAAACTCTAAAATACAACCTAATTTACGGATCTCACATAGAATGCTTAAGGGTGAGTGATAAGCAATTAAAACAAGGGAATCATCCATGGCAGAGAAGTTTCTTTCCTGACAGTTTAGCAATAGCAATTACACTTGTATACCGCCCCATAGAGGGAACTGCGGTGGCTCAAGTGGTTAAGACGCTGAACTCGATGACTAGAAGGTCGGAGTTCAATTCCCAGGTACTGCATGATGGAGTGAGCTCCTATCTTTGTCCCAGCTCCTGCCAACCTAGCAGATCAAAAGCAAAAAAATTGCAAGTAGATAAATAGGGACCACTTTGCTGGGAAGGTAAACAGCCTTCTGTGCACTCCGGTGTTGAGGCATGCCTGCCACATGTACACAGAAACATCTGAAAAAGGCAGACAGCACTGGCTCTTTGGCAATAAACTGAGATGAGCACTGAACCCTAGAGTTGGACCTTACTGCCCCATAGAGCTTAGTTCACTCTCTTGGAGGTTCACAAGTTAATTAGCATTTTGCCTGCAACATGATGAGTACTCATTTTACTGACTTTGGAAGAATGGAAGGCTGAGTCAGCCTTGTGTCTTGGTCAGGATCGAACTCAGAATGTTCTGGCTGCAGTACAGCAGTCTAACCATTGTGTCACCAGTTTTACGTCCTCTGTTTAAAGTATTTAAAAAGGTGAAAGGGGGGGGGGAGGATTTACTTTGAACTTCCCAGAGTTCTAACAGTGGATCGCTCTCCATCACAACCATGCTTGCATTCTGGAGGGAAACCCATACATTACTCAGACAGACTCATATCCCACAAATGCAACTAATTTTTTCCCCACAGGGGCACTTTTTCCTCCCAACTAATGAAAACACACAGGTGGACTTATTTTGGGACACATCTGTACCCTGAGATGCACTGGAATTTAATGAATGAAAATGTTCTAAATAACTATTGGTATATACTTTTTTGCCATATTAAATTGGGGCCCCAACTGTACACATCAAACCTATCCTTGTAGTTGGCAGCACAAACTATTTCTCCATAAAGTACATACCATACTATCTAGACACCTCTTTTAAACTTTTTAAAATATTTTTCTTGCTAAGTGCCTGAGTTTATATCAGTTGTGGTGGCTCAATGGTTAAGAAGCTCACTTTGTTAGCTTGAAGGCCGGCAGGTTGGCAGTTCAAGACCCAGGTACTGCTTGACTGATTGAGTGTCCGTCTCTGTCCCAGCTATTGGGGACATGAAAAGAGCCTCATTTGGACATTCCATGAGTGGAGTTTCTTCCGCAAAAAATCCTTTCAACCCAGAATAATTTCTGACATGAAATTATTATTATTATTATTATTATTATTATTATTATTATTATTATTATTATTATTATTATTATTATTATTATTATCATTATCATTATCATTATCATTATCATTATCATTATCATTATCATTATCATTATCATTATCATTATCATTATCATTATCATTATCATTATCATTATCATTATATCAGTTCATGCACTAATATGTGTAACCAAGCAGTTTATTTTTAGGTCTAGAACTCCTGAGCTCAAGCAAATGGGGTAGCCTTAACCAAAGGCAAACTTTTGGAGGAAGGAAATAACAGGACATAAAATGAGATATATAGGAAAACAAAAGTGTTGGGATCATAGGATAGAAACTTGGAGCAAACCTAATAAATATTTACTCTGAAGTTCATTCCATTGATTTAAATAGGATTTATACCCAGTTAAGTGGGAAGTGAGCTAAGAAAGTCCATAAGAAGTAACTCTTTGGCTTTGCAAGATATTTTCTTGTTATAATATCTTTTTTAAGCACCTAGGTGGAAGGGAGACTGAGAGGTCTGTTCAAGCCCAATGTTTGGCCCAGTACCTGAAAGTAGAGTTTTTAGGCTAATAATAACTCATTTGTAACCCCATGGCCCTTTCTCACCTCCGTACACAGGGCTCAATAACTACCTTGCTGAAATACTCTCTTGAAGTTACGTCTTACTCTCTTGAAGTTAAGTAGCTTTCTCTATAATAGTAATTGTGATCAAAACTAAAGTTTTTCTTTTCAATTTCCTGCCATTATATCTAGCCTATCTGCAGATTTGAACTTTACCACACACAAATTGCAAGCAATAAGCAAACAGTTCTTGAAAAAACATATCTTATTTTTTGTCTATTGCCTTGGTTCAGTTGTCTTTGTTTAAGGCTATTGCTAATCAACAGTTACCTTTGTGTAGGTCTATGGTTAATCATATGGGGCAGGGGACTACTCCTAGTTAGTCCATATTATTTGATTATTTCTGCTACTGTATACATTGCAATTTTATTTTGGTGTGTCTGTTCAGCTTGGTAAAGGTAAAGGTTGCCCATGCTCAAAAGCCAGTTGAGTCCGACTCCAGGGTTCACTGTTCATCTCTGTTTATAGTCAAAGAGCAGACGTTATCTGCACCTGCAGGCATTCCTGTGGACATGTGGCAGGCATGACTAGACACCTGAGTGTGTGAAATACTGTTTACCTTCCCACCAAAGTGGAACCTATTTATCTACTTACAATTTCTTGCTTTCAAACAGCTAGGTTGGCAGGAGCTGGGACAGAGGCAGAAGCTCACTCTGTCATGCAGTACTCAGGCCTTGAACTGCTTGACCAGTCATCAAGTTCAGCATCTTAACCACTAAGCCACCACAGTCCCTATTTGTTCAGCTTGACATCAACCCAAATGCCATCTCATCAATGAACTCATTTAATTCTCTGTAACTGGAGTATAAGGATAGTACAGTACAAAAGTGAGACTGTTAAATTTTGTAAATGCTGCACTCTCAACAGAAGTGTTCACCCTGGTGACTTGTAGACTTGAGGTAAAGCTACACCAGGATCTCTGCTAAAGGAAAGCCCACTCTATTAAAAACTAGAGAACAGTTTAATTGTTTTTTGAAATGGCTGGGATTAGGACTATGACACCTCATGCTTTCATTTTCTACTGTGGTTCCTTCTTTATTTCCATGTTTTAAAAAAATCAAAATAATGTATATCCTGGGCTATACAAATAGTAAAGGTTAAGGTTGCCCATGCTCAAAAGCCAGTTGTATCCAACTCTAGGGTTCAGTGCTCATCTCTGTTTACAGCCAAAGAGCAAATGCTATCTGTGTCTGAAGACATTTCCATGGACAAGTGACAAGCAGCTGACTAAACACTGGAGAGCACGGAAGGCTGTTTACCTCCCCACCAAAGTGGTACCTATTTATCTACTTGCAATTTCTTGCTTTTGAATTGCTAGGCTGGCAGGAGCTGGGACAGAGCTGGGGGTCACTCCATCCTGCAGTACTCAGGTCTCGAACTGATTACTGTTGTAATGACTGCCGACCTTCCAGTCATCAAGTTCAGCATCTTAACCACTAAGCCACTGCAGTCCCCGTACAAGTGGTACAGTCTTTACATTTTAGTATAGCTATTTGTATAGGAAAAGAATATGCTTCCTAAATTTCCCTTATCCACTAAATTGTATCCATCTATGTATCTATTTGTTTATTAAAATGCTCACTGTTGAACAAAGAGATGAACTGAAGTTATAAATAAAGTTAATGAAGTTGAGGACAAAAGCAAGCTGCCTGCGCTTAGGACCCTGGCTTGCATTAGTGTCTGGACATATTAACAATGAAGTAAACATCCTCAAACGAGACTGCTGCCCCAGGGCTTTACATATGAAGAATGGCAGGGCCCTGATCTAACAAGAGGTTTGTGAGGCAGCAGGGCTCCAGGACTGTGCTGAAGACAGATGCTTCTCCGAGGTGACTAGTTTAATCAGAGCTGCTGACTTCATCATTGTTTCAAAATCCTTTGCCAAAGATGAATTGGCACAACTGCAGGTGCTAAAGGTCTGGAGTGGACAGGCTATCTAAAGAACTTCATGCTACTGTCTCAGAAAGGAGTTAACTACTGACAATAATTGATGGGCTAGAACAGTGCAGCAGAGGGGTGGATGGTGGAACCATCCCCAACAACAACAAATGCCTTGGCTTTTAAAATTGCAGCAGTTTTCAGCAATAAAAGAAATCAAACTGCTGACTCCTTTGTTTCTGCTTATCAAAACACTTCAGCATACCTGCTAACAATACAGAGTAAATCAAATAGGGGATCAGCTGCAGCGAGCCACTGCTTGCCTCTCACTGGATATCAGGTGTGTACTCTGCTTCTGTGGCAGGCTAATTTATGATTTTCCGTAACTATGCAGCCCTAAAATTTGAGCAATTGTAGATTTCCTCTGCAAGGTACTGTGCCTTACAAAAATGGGATCTTCTGGTTCATTTCCCCCACTCTTTCTTCTCTATGTGTAGAAAAGAGAAGAAAAATATATTTTTAATCAATTGTTGTTCCTGTGATTCCTGTAATGAGGAGAAAAAGCACCACAAATGACAGAGATACTACTGAACAAAATATGCGAAAGGACCCTGTTCCTCCATTGTTTTTGAGCAACTGATGAGAATATCTTGTTTTGGAAGAAAATAACACAGAATTTCAAAAACAAGACTGCAGTCCACCAACAGATGAAAGCAGGGGGGACCCAGCTGGATCGCACCAAAAATACACTAACCCTGTATCTGGTTTCCAAGACAAGAGGGAGGAACCACACAGAGAATTAAGAGCTTTTCATTACTTATTACTTCCAATAGAAGTTACTATTTAACTCCTGAGTTATACACTCCGGTCGGTAGTTGTGGTGCAGAATGTGCTTCAGCTGTTTAAAATTACAGGCTAAGATTGAAAGGCCCATAAAAGTGGGTCTAGGGAAGGGCCTGAGAAAAAGCTGCTGTACATTTCTACACAGCATATGTTAGCTAAATAACAGGAGGTGTGTTGCCTACCACTCTGTGTCACTAGCTCAACACAAAAGAAAAATCCTGAAGGGACATTAGTCCGGAAAGTGTGTCTGTTTTTCAGATGTAGATGAGAGAGGAGGTGAATTGGCAATGGAGCTCTGAAATCATGAGAGAAAAGAAGGGGTGTGTGTGCGAGGGACAAATTTCAGCTTCTCCCTGGGGAAAAGCTGACAGGCGACTGCCCGCTCCAGATGAATTAATCAACAAATTATGCTGTGTTTAATCTTTGCTGTGCCCGTATGGTGTTGAATTTCTCTTTTCCTAGAATTCCTTATCCAGTTTCAAGAAGCCTGCCTGAAATCAGGGGTAGAAAGAAAGAAAGAAGCCTTTAGTTATACAGGCTTCTCTCCCAAAGGGCAGCTCTCAGCTGCAAAACCAGACTTTTTTCAACCTCATCAGGTAGCGGTGGCCAAAAATGGAGGGAAATGTCTTTGCTAAAAAGTTCTGAGGTAATCCTGACTAGCTTTTTCAGTGCCAAAGTCACCTCGCCTCAGCCCCTCGCCAGTGATGCTGTTCTAATACACATTTGCCTGGAAGCCAAAACTCAGTGGGGTTTACTTTTGAGTAGCTCTCCACAGGATCCCAGCGTGGGATAAATCAGAACTCCCTCAGTGACAAGAAGAGGCATCTTTCATAATCCGGCTCTTTTCGCCCACTTCCAGCGAATGTGGATTTGACAGACTATTTAAGACAAAAACATTTTTCCATTGTGTGAGAGAGAAAGGGACAAAAGATAAGCCCTCTCCAATATCTCCTGTTGTCCTCCAAAACAGGTAAAAGACGTGAGGCAGATTTTTTGAATTTAACATGCAGATGTTCCTGAAGTCAAAGTGAAGACTAAATCCGAGCCCAGGAGGTCACTCACTCATAGTCCTGAGGTGCTTAACAAATAATCTTAATATTATTAATTGTAAAAATATATAGATTTTACAATTTTCACAACAACAGTTGCAATTTTTAAAGGTACTATGTAAGCTCCCCCTTACGCTATTTAAATTAGATAGGATGCCTTCTGCAAAAGGTAATTATACAAAGTTTAAATTTTAGTTTTGAAGAGTCCGTTATCTACCTCCTCCCAACACACACACACACACACACACACACACACACAGTGGCAATTTTTGCCTCTTTTCTTCAGGACTCCAGTTCTTAGCTATGGATTTTTTTTCCAGCCATTTCCCTGGATATTAAACAGCCAGGATAGGTTGGACTCTTTCTTAAAACTGACCTGAGACTTCGCTCAGATAATCTTGTGGCATTGCCTCAGAACTGCTAAGTGTTCCTATTACATCCTCTTTCCTCATTCACTTTCTGAAAACTACTTTAAACATTTCCCAATTAGTTTTTCTAAAGCCACCTCACAAACTTAAAACGTCCATTCCACTATTTGGAAACAGGGGTGACAGGAGCCGAGACAAAGGAGGGTGATTCAAAAATGGGTACACAGGGGGTTGTCCTGTTTTATTAATCTTTTCCAATAGTTTTTTGGGGGGACTGGATTGCACACAGTTTAACCTTCTGTTTTCACAGGGTGGCAGTCAAATGAAACTTTGAAGAATCAAGGGCTCTTTGGGTCTTGGGGTAAATCAGAACCCTAATATAGAATCCTGATTCCCTGCTGCCATGTATGAATATTCTTGAATGGTGGGGGGGGGGGAGCATAATAATAATAAGAAGCTGCTTTCTGGCAATCCTGTTGTCAGCCTTGCCAGGACGCTTCGTGCTTTTCCGTGCCCTCATGTATCCAGGGCTCATCAATCTCTGACTTTCATTTAATGAGCTCCCCTATGGGTCTGGTTGGATCCCAATTGCAAGGATGTTAAGGGGCAAATTCACAGCCTTCCCCACAATGACTTGATCCAATTGCAGATCGGTGGCTGCTTGGAGTCCCTTGAAATCGCAGTTGCGACCATCCCTCGGCCCCAGTTTCCTCGAACTTTTGTTCCTCGAGAAACTCTCTGCCCACAACCCGCCTTCTCGCTTCTCACGAAAAGAGTGCAGTGCGCTCAGCATCCATTTGTGGTCGATGCTCTTTCTTTCGGTCAGAGGCAAGGCAGATCCGAGGTTGCTTCTACACGAGCAAAAGCGTGTTTTGTACCTGCCCGTCTTAGAGTTGCATCAAAAGGGGCCAACTTTAGCAGGGTTCCTCTTCTCTTTCCTGTGTATAAAGTAAAACACCGATCCTCCTTCTCTTTCAAGAAAGAGCCTCTTCCATCTTGATTTCTACTAGGCAGCAACTTAGGCACAAAACAATGTGTAACACACACACACACACACACACACCAAACAACAACAGAGGAAGAGAGGAACGCATTTTAATCTGCAACACTTTTTACAGATATACCAGCGGACCTGCGAGAGAAAAGGTTGTGGAGAAAAGCTAAATGGATTGAGGAAGTTTCCACGTCTCAGTTCCCTGTGATTTAAACCTAGCTCGGGTCTCATTGTGACTAGGAGTATATTTTACCCCCATGTCTTTTGTAGGATACAGAAGGTGAATAATGAAATCCTTTTGCTAATAGTTTATGAGGCATGAGATTGGAAATGTATATGGATAGACCAGTGCGCCAGACTAAAAAGCCACTTGAAAGCATGTCGGAGACGGCCAGAAGTAACGATTTAATGTCCTCCCCAGCCCAGAACAGGGGAAAGGGGGATTGCTGACGACTCTCTCCACCTTGCTTTGTACCTTCTCCTATGAACACAAGCAAAACTATAGAATAAGACTATACACTTACCAAGTGGAAAACACAGTATAGGAAGCCGTAAAATATAGAGCAATCTCTTGCTTGTGTTGTGTATTGCTTACATTTTTATCATTCAGAATCAGTTTACAGGATGCAGATTAAATACAACATAGTTATCGCACTGCATACACATACCGGAGAAAACAATTTGCACGATATGTTCATTGTGACCTTATGTTCACAAAGTGAACCGTTTACAGGGTACATCCACGGCACACAATAGGACCTGTCTGTCTGCAGAGCTGTAGATGTGTCTGAAGTAGAGTCTCGAGGCAGGCGGCGCATCAACGATATACAGTCAGATCAAACCTGGGCAACTGAAAGAAGCGAGATGTGATGAGCACAGTTCTGACGATACACTAGACGCGTACACTAGACGAGTACAGCGACCTGCTTTTGGTGATGTTACAGTAAATCTTTAAAATGTTGGGGGAAACAGACGTAAATAAAAATAAGACACAGAAGAAAGTCTGAAAATGGCAGAAAAGGAGAGAGGGAGCGACCAGGAGAACAAAACGGGAGAGAGAGAGAGTCCGTGAAAAGTAGAAAGGGAAGGCAATAAATGACTTTAAAAGAAGAAACTAATTCAGAGACTACTTGTTCAATGACTTTCCAGTCCTAAAAAAGATTGGGTTAATATCTCCATTTTATATCTAAAGTGGCATAAAAGAAGAGCGCTTTCGCGTCCTGTAGGACTCTTCGTCAATCTGGCCAATGAATATAAACAAGCAGAACAGTCCCAAAAAGAGAAGAGGAGAGGAGAGGAGAGAGGGAAAGAGACAGACAGACAGACAGACAGACAGACAGACACACACACACACACACACACACACACACACACTTCGTCCCGCTTCTCTTGGGTACTTTAGAGTCTCTCTCAGACGGGCTCGCTGCTGTGAAGAAGCTTTAGAAACCTTGCTGGTGGATAGGAGTGAACATTTCCCAGAGAATCGGTGGCATATGATGTCTGATGGCATCATATGCACACCTCTCGCTGCTGCCAAACCCAAGCAGTCAATCAGCTTCACTCAGGGCGCTGAAACTGAGGGAAGCCTCCGCAGAACGCACTGGGAACATCTGCCCCGAAAAATGCTCAGAGACGCGTTTCTTTAGATAGGTCAGCATTTCGAGCAGGTCAGCGCCGACCATTCCCTGTCGGGGAGGGGGGGGACATTGGTGTGCGGGTGGGGTGGGGTGGAAGAAAGCCCATCCTAGAGCTCCAGGGTCCTTAGCAGCCGCTGCCCCGCTGCCGGCAGAGAGCCAGTCTTCCGGGCACTAAGAGATCAATGGTCCCTTGTGGGCGAGCCAAGGAGATGCCCCCATCCGGCATACCAATGTTCCAGCTTGTAATAACCAAAAGGAGAGGCGAGACGCAAGAGGATATTATTAACCCATCCTTAAGTGCAACTTTTTCGCTAGTAATGTGTGTGATAGGTAAAGGTAAAGGTTCCCCTTGCTCTAAAGCCAGTCGTATCCTTCTCTAGGGTGCAGTGCTCATCTCTGTCTCAAAATCGAAGAGCCAGCGCTGTCTGCTTCTGCAGACGTTTCCATGGTCATGTGGCAGGCATGACTAGACACTGGAGCGCACGGAACGCTGTTACCTCCCACCGAAGTGTCCCTATTTATCTACTTGCAATTTCTTGCTTTCAAACTGCTAGGTTGGCAGGAACTGGGACAAAGACGGGAGCTCATTCCGTCCTGCAGTCCTCGGGAATCGAACTGCTGACCTTCCGCCTCCTAGTCAGCGTCTTAACCACTTGAGCCACTGCTGTCCCAATGTGTGTGAAACTCGACTGCAATATCAACAGGACATTAGACTTGTGTCGTCCGCAGGGCCGTAGCCAGGATTCTAGATGTGGGTGGGCAAATATTTTTTCAGGGTGGGCAACACACACACACACATACACAAAAGCAGCCGGGAGCTTGAGGGTGCACACACACACACACACACACACACACACACACACACACACACACACACACACACACACACACACACACACACACACACACACACACACACACACACACACACACACACACACACAAGCAGCCGGGAGTTTGAGGGTGGGCAAACTGGCTAACTCAGGGTGGGCAATGCCCATCCTAGCCACCCTCTGGCTACCGCCCTGGCTGTCCCTACGTTTGACCAGCTGTTATTTCATCAACTCCTTGACTTGCCCAGTTGTTAGGGGAATTGCCAGGAAGACGTACAGTCTTTTTAAGAACAACAGCCACAACAAATTGTGATGCTCGACCTGTGGAAATGCAGAAGAAGACGGTTGGCCCTACTCCTACTCTCTTTATTTCTTAAAGTGCTTTGTGTTGATCCATCATTTCTGCCTTTTAGGTTTCGAGACCCGCTTAAGTTTCCAAACCTAAGAAAGGCTGATGGTTTTTAAATCTTCCACTGATCTTTCCCCCACCTTTGTGCTCTAATTTAGCTCTCTAATCTTCACAACGCCCCTCATTAATAACGTTTGTATAAACTACGGTCAGTAGAATTAGTAACTATGATCAGTGTCAGTAACACAGACAAGCAAATTCAATATTTAGATATAGATATAAAAACAGCACAAAGACCTCCGACGTCCTATGATCGCTCAATAAACGCAAGGATAATACGCGACAAACCCAAATCCTTTACTATATATATAATACACCCAGTTTTCAGCCCCGGCATCTGCCTTGGGGTGTGTGTGTGTGCGTGTGTGTGTGTGTTAATCTTCCAGAGACGAAAGGGGGGCTTCCCTGCGCAAAATTACGCCTTCTCTTCTCATTTGTTAGCTGATTTCATCAAAAAGTTGGCTATTTATAGGCTACACACATGAACCTGGAGTAACACAAACCCTCCCGCGTTGGTTCCCTTTTGCCAAGTGACCGGCGCGGCAGCAGCTTTTTGAGCACTTTGTTCGTGGGAGCGGAGGAGAAAAACGAGCTACAAATCCAAAAAGAAAACCAGGCTGAGGCAAAAAAAAAAAAAAAAAGACCTCCATCGGGGTTCGAGAGTCCGGGGAACTTGTTCCACAAGCAGCCACGTAAGTGCTTCGCTGTGCCTTTCCTTTTCTTATCCTCCCCCCCCCCCCTCACCACCAACGTGTGTGATCTGTACTAGCGGTTGGAAAGGAAGCGACTGGGACGGAGGGAACCGAGCTGGCGACGAGAAGAGACCACGAGGCGAAGTGGGAAAGGCTTGAGACGGGGGAATGCCTTCTCAGAGCCCACAGATAGCCTTAGACCCGTGGTGGCGAACCTTGGCACTCCAGATGTTCTTGGACTTCAATTCACAGAAGCCCCCGTGAATCCACAGGAAGAGGTTTACTGCGATTCATCCGTCCCACGCCACTCTCGTCGCTCCCGGAAGTGGAAGTAAAACGCTTTTTACTTCTGCTTCACGGAGCGGGGTGGCGCGGGCCTGATGAATCGCAGTAAACCCCTTCCTGTGGATTCACGGCGGGCGGGGGGGGGGGGGCTTAGGCTTCTGAGAATTGAAGTCCAAGAACATCTGGAGTGCCAAGGTGCACCATCGCGGCCTTAGACTCTGGCAGCGAAAGGACCGTGCCTCCCTCTCTCCCGGTTCTTAACACTGGGACATTTATTTAGGTGTCCTCCCTAAACATGGGATAGATCCGTCTATGATCACTCCGAGCTCGAAGGTCTTTTTTGCGACTCTCCTCGAACAAAAGCGATTGATGGACAGCTGATCTGAAAGCAGGCTGCAACATTCACCGGTGGGGAGGGAGGTAAATTCATTTTTATTTTTATTTTGCGGAAGTGGGGAGAGATGGATGGTCCCAGATGTCGTGGAGCTTAGACCCATACTCGCGACACACCCACTCCGACCCATCCAAATGGATAAGCTTTCCCTGCTTTGGAGCCATGGGATCAGAGCTCCTCTGGCATCCCAGCCAACAACGTCCAAGTGAAGTCCAAGCCCCCCCCCCCCCCCGTGAATGCACACGAAGGGGTTTGCTGCGATTCATCCTGCCCACGCAGCCCTCGTCGCTCCCGGAAGCCCAGGCTTCTGCTGGGCAAGTGGTTCCTGACATGAGCAAGATCAGTGTGGCTGGAGAATCCTCTTCTGGGGGAACAAGGATCGGAAGAGGAGGGCTTGCTCTCTTTGGAGGCTCCTGTGCCTCCAAACTATAGTGAGCAAAGCAATGGACAAAGAGAGGGGAGGAGGCGCCGTGTGCAGGTCACTTCTAGTCACAGAGAAAGAGGGTCGGAAGTGGGGAAGCTCAAGAGCGCCACTGTGTGTGTGTGTGTGTGTGTGTGTGTGTGTGTGTGTGTGTGTGTGTGTGTGTGTGTGTGTGTGTGTGTGTGTGTGTGTGTGTGTGTGTGTGTGTGTGTGTGTGTGTGTGTGTGTGTGTGTGTTTTGCTGGGCAGAGAGAGAGAAGGGGCTGGGGGGAGGAGAGAGGTTTCTTAGACTTGAGTTTCTTGGTACCCAGTTCCTGGGATGGATCGGTGGGCACTTGGCAAAGAAGAGGACTTGCCATGCACGTAGCTGGGAGGGCAGCGCAGTCCCAGAAAATAGCAGCAGGAACTTTTGCAGGGGCTTTGCTCGAACTTTGCTGCCTCCTGTGGAAAAAGTGACTTCGATCCAGGGCCATTTATAGGCGACATTAAAGCCTGCTCCCCCCCCCCCCCCCCGCCCTCCCGTCCCTTTCAATGAATGGCAGCCAGCTGCCTTTGAGCTTCTGTGCTGCCCAACCTCAAGTCCTCTTGTGTCCTGGCTCAGTAGAGGAAAAGCTTTGTTTCTGCTGACCCGTTGAACTGGTGCTTGGCAGGTTTCTTGGGCAGGAGGGCGGGTGATGCTTGTCTTTGCTCCTCTTTCAGGTCTCACATAAGAAGCACACAATGCAAGGAACCTGTGTGGGCCTCAAAGAGGGGCAGGAAAGGGACCTGGTAGCATCTTCAGAAACGACGTGATATGGTGAAAAAGATGCTGGTTACTCTCTAGAATTGTGCATCATTCTTTTCTTCACTCTACTGACATATAGAAGTAAAATGCCCAGAGTCGTTGCCGAGTTGGGTAGCCATAGAAGTATGATAAATAAATAAATAAATAAAATCAGTGTTGTCTTCCGCAAATGGCAAAAATATATAAATATATAAAAAATAAACCCAACACCGAAAAATCTCTTGCTTCCCCCCTTTCAACTTCATTTTCATTCAAGCTGCTAGAAAGTTTACTATGCTGAACATTCCTTTGAGTATCTAGGAGATAATACTGACAGGCTAAAGAATTAACTTGAAACAAAGTCCTGCAAGTTTGTCTCTCCTTGACTCTGCTTTATCTTTTAATAGTTTTATCATTATATTTTCAAGTTTCAGTAAAAAAAAAAAGTGAAATGAGAAAGAGAAGTAGGAACATAAATTAAGTTTTTGGTGTAGTCATTTTGGTTTGTAAAAAGTTTTTCCTCTCCTATGTAGTTGTTTTCAAAAAATGTAAGCTTTCCATTTTTGACTGAAGAAGATGGAAACAGTTTTTTTTAATGAACTTACAACTGAAGTACTATACTTCTCCAGAAATTTCAAAAATAATGACCATGCCATGTGTCTTTTGGCAGTCAACCCAACAGAGAGTCCTGTCATATGCTAAAGACTAACCAAAGTTATTTGGGCTAGGTTTTTATGTGCTCCAACTCACTTTTAAAGACACATGGAGTGTTTTCTTCTCAGACAGATATATTCCCTGGGTGCATAAATGTCTATCTACTGATGTTCAATTTTTGTGTACCAGAAGAGGCAAGTGTGTGACAGTGTGTGCCATTTAAGATTAGGGGGCTTTTATGGTGCCACAAGACAGCATACTTTTCCAGTATGATTTCTCCTTATGGAAAAACATCTCCAGAGAATGTAACAGAGATTCCCTTAGATTCAGCCTAGCCTGAGTGTATTGCGGTATGCTTGACCATTTGTTCATGGTAAGGCAGTCTATACCTATGATATTCCACATTCTTAGGGTTCTGGTGAGATACAGAATGATGAAACTACATGCAGGTTGGTGGCAATAACCTTTTCTTGTAACAGAGATCCCATCTGAGAGGCAGAAGGGAAATGGGAGTGATATACTAATTAGGCCCTATAGAAATTTTCCATCCCCTTGGACAGATTAATGAGTGTGAGAGGACTGCACCCTCCTAAACATTTTAAAGTAGATTTTTAAAGTAACCTTGAGATTTCTTAACCCTGTGTAGAGAGAGAATGGAAAATAGGTGGTTCTAAAGGATCATTCCCTCTTATTTATGGATAATTTTTTCCCTTGCTTTGCTCACTATAGTTTCTTAGCAATTTATCTGCATGACTGATTCTCTTATTCAGTATATTGCTACCAGCTTCTCTGTTGCTGTCCTAAATAGTGGCACAATAACCATCTGGACCATAAAGCTTTTGGAACAATGGCAGTATTCCAGAATAAGAGGGAAAGTTGAACAATTCTTACTGAACAATTCATAGTTGTGGTGCACATAATTTTAAATTATCATCTCTTGGTTATTCAGTACAGTACTTAGATTTCAGGCAAATTGTGTGAACTGCTCCATTAAATAGTATTGTGTTTGAGATAATCTTGCCTATGATGGCTTCCGAGTTCTAATTCCCAGTTCTATCAGCCATCTGACAATAACCTTTTGCCTTCCAACACTTTGATTCATGCCTTATCCCTCCCAGTGGTTGCTAATTTCCACTATACCCAGCCTCTCATATTGACAAGTATACATGTGTGACACATTCTTTCATTCAGATCACTGGTCCATCTAGTTCACTACTAGAGTGGAAGTTTCCAGGATGTACAACCAAAGTCCCTGTGCTATCTGATGATTTCATAGGAAATGCCAGAAATGTTCATAGGACTTTCCCCAGGCAATAATATATGCACTGTCTCCGAATTGTGGACCTTTTCCATCAGCTTTACCCTACTTAAGTAATAACACTCTTTAAATTACAATCCATACAATTCACACCCTAACAATAATATTAGGACTAGCCTGCATGAATGCTTCCAAAGTTTCATTAGTGTACTAACATTGTATAACAAAATATTTTGAAAAGTGGTGTATTAATTCAGATTTTTACATTTTAGTAAACTAGGCACTGAAATTCACACATTGTTTTTGTATAGTGGTTCTTCACTGTGTTTCCTTGGCACAAGATCTGAAATTTAGGCACAAGTTGGACTCCAATGAATCCAATTTCAAAACCAGGTTAAAGATAGATTAGCAGCAAAGGTTCTTAACCAACTATAGATTTATCACTCAGCTCCATGGAATGCTTTTAAAAAAAATTAGGGCAAAAGCTCACTTAAGATTGATTTTCAATCTTGTATACACATGGATGAAAAGAAGTCTCATAGCTCTTTGGAGATTTGGAATTTTAAACAGGTGGTATCAGAAAAGTTACCAAAAGTCAAAGTTTGTCTATATCATCTAATCTAGGTGCAATATGGGCAATGTGATTTGAATCACGGAAATTATAATCTCTGGATAGAGAGAAAGTACTTGTATTAAGGTGGTGAATGGGTTTTTATTTAGTGGGAAAAGTAGGACATTCTGGAGAGCATCTATGCAAGGGATGGCGAACCTTGGCACTCCAGGTGTTCTTGAACTTCAATTCCCAGAAGCCCTGATCAGCAGGAGTGCTGACTTGGGCTTCTGGGAATTGAAGTCCAAGAACACCTGGAGTGCCAAGGTTCACCATCACTGATCAATGCTATTTAGGAAGAGATTTTAAAAGGGAGTGCTGAGTTCTGACAGAGAAAGAGAATATCTCTTATCACCATGTTTAGCACGGGTCATTTAACAACTTTTCCCTTTGAGAATATGGTTTGGGATTCAGCTTTTCTGTAATTATTTGACTTTGTTTCCATATATGCATATACATGCTACAGACAGACACTGGTTTCCCTCTGGTGCCACTACTCACATATGTGGTGGTGCCAAAATATTTCCAAGCTGCCTTGGAAATGTGAGTCCTTGAAGCCTCCCTGCCCTACTCTTTTTCAATGTACATACACTGTATAATAAGAACATATCTCTGGAACAATATATTCTCAATATTTGATATCACAGACAAGATTAATATAAAACCAGGTACTGTAGACATAAAGGCACACATTACAAACAACTGGGTTTACTTTTCAGTTTAAAATTTAATTAGGCAAATTTGTTGTTATTTGGAAAATCCCCTCTACAAGAAGTTTATGTTTGGTATAGTTGGATGAATGATCAGAACTTTGTGCCTAAAATTCCCAGTGTGAAAAAGACAAAGAAAAAAGAAAAGGAAGAAAGCAAAAGTGAAAATAAGAAAATGCCAACCAAATTTCCTCTAGTTTACAAATGATCAGCTCTTCATGATAATTTGTTTAATTATCATTGAATACAATACAATGTTTTTAAACAAATAAAGGCCCCTCAACACTAAACCTTTTCCTATTAAAATACAGTAGATTAATACCCACACACACGCACACACATACACAGACACAATCCCAGTATGTGTTATTTCCAGCAATGACAATTAATAAGCTTAATACCTCACATAACTTTAAAATGTCTTTCTTTCTGTCTTTCTTTCTTATTTACTGACTCACTCAGGCTGTTGACTGGATAGAACATTCCTAAGGGTTCATGGCTTTAAACTGTTTTTTCCTTTTTTAACAGTAACTTACACATAGGTTTTGTATATTTGATTGACAACTTCCTGTAACCTACTTAGAAACAAGACTGGAATGAGGATAGGGCCTGCGTAACAAACAGAATTACTTAAAATGTGAGTTTACATATATTTGAGAAATGATTTTCTCCATTGATTCAGACAAGGCCTTTTAAAATGAGAAGTGACAATAAAGTGGGACAGTAATTCAAGAGAAAAGCATACACAAAGGGGGATGGGGATCAAAAAAGGCCATAGGAGAGGAGTAGAAATCTGAAAGTAGTAAAAGGCAAGAAATGCAGAAGGAAGAAAGTAAAGTGGCTGAAAGGAAAGAGAGATAAAGGAGCAAAAGTACATTAATTCAAAGTATACTTTTTCAACATCTTCCAGTTTTAATTTTTGTGAAGGCACAGTAGGTTCATCCCAGATAGGCTTGCTGTGAAGAAGCTTTAGAAACCTTTCTGGATAGAAGTGGACACTTCCCAGAGAGTTGGTGGCACATGATGTCTGATGGCATTATGTACACACCTCCCATCGCTGCCAAACCCAAGCAGTCATCAGCTCCACTCAGTTCACTCAAACTGATGAAAGCCTCCACAGAACAAACTGGAAACATCTGTCTGGAAAATTCTCAGAGAAGCAGTTGCATATTTTTTTTAAAGACAGGTCAGCACTTCCTCTGCAGCAGCACTGACAGCTACCTGTCAGGAGGAAGAGGAAAGCCATTTCAGAGTTCCAGGGCTGGGGTTTCTTTGCAAGCAGCTGTTCAAATGCCAACAAGAGAGCCAGTCTTCCAGGCTCTAGGAAATCAATGCCCCATGGAGGCAAGCTGAGAAGAAGGTCCCCCTACCCCATATGCCAATATCTCAGGGTTTATCAGCAAAAGCAAATAAAGAAGGGAGCAACAGGATGGTAGGAAGTGAAGCCCACCTTTAGGAGTAATACATTTACAGTTCAGATAGTAGACAAACACTAATATTGTATGGTGCATGCCTTTACCTAGTGCCAAAATATCGACCAGTGTTTATATTAGCACCTAGAATCTCCTATTCCATATTTTTTGGGGGGTAAGTGCCATTGTTACAGCTGTTTCCTACACTTCTGCATCATAGCAACATCAGAGAGTCTGTCTTTTTTTAAAAAAATCTATTTCACTGGTAGAAGGTTATTTGTGAAAAGGGGATTTCTTCAGTTTTTGCGAGTATTTGCAGAAAACGGAACACACAGTTTCAAAGACGAAATTAATGGAAAAGCAGTAGGTGAAGGAGGAATTCTTTCTCATATTCTTTCTGTTCATGCCCTAATACATGATGGGCATTATCATAATTAAACTGACTTTGATAAGGCAACTTGTTGTATAGCATCAAAGCTAATCTTTCAGGTTCTTTAGTCATAATTTCTTCTTCTTCCTGCAGGATTATCTGTAACAATCTAATATAATCTAATTTCCTAATATATGTTCCTTTATTATTCCTGGAAATAAGAAAACAAAGCTAGATGGTTGTGATATAAATGTATGCAATTTTTGTGGAATACTTGCATCATATACCTACTAACTTCTGGAGAAAAAAAAGGGGGGGTTTGCCACCCTTCAGAAATCAGCAAGGGCAGCCAAATGTCACCCATCTCCTGCTCTCCCTTACAGCAGAGAAGCCAGATATTCTCTAACCCTTTTGCTAATGCTTCCTTCAAGGTGACTCAAAGATATCCATCATTTCACAGTAAGCCTTTGCTTTTTATTCAGTCCAGTTTATATGATTTCTTTGAGGGAAGTGAAAGTTTATAGTCAACTTTTGGAATCTGAAATAAAAGAGAAATCTGCACGAGCTGCTATTATGATTCCTTGAGCAAAAGAAGTGGATGAGAATAGAAACAGTGGACACAAATCAAGGTGAATAGACATTGCACTGACCAGTAGACTCTCTACTGCTTCCAAGTTCATTCCCTCTTAGTCCACATAGGGACTAGCAAAAGTTATATACATTACTAAAGAGACCTGTTAAGCTAAGGGAAGAACAACTATCAAAAGTCTGAAGGCAAGGTTTGGCCATTTCTGAGTGTTTAAAGAACCAACAAATTTAGTAAAAAGACAAAGTTTTACAGAGGTAAGCACTGTTGGTTGTCAGAAAATGCATGTGGGAATGGAAGTAAGTCTATCCTAGTTCCTTCTTAACTGCAGTAAACAACTCTTAATTCTCTCCTCTTTCTGTCTCTGTCTCTGTCTCTGTCTCTCCATAGTTCACATCAGATTCTAGGATGACCCAGGCTTTGAGAGCTAGTGCAAGCAAATCCTGAATTATCCAAATCCTCAAACACATACATTCACTTTCTCCTAACATCCAGCTAAGGCTACTCATATAATGGGTGGTGGTGTATGGAACTCAAGGTCTGTTTGAAGCAGTGGGGGAGACAGATTTCAATATATCTCAATGATTTTTAGGATTTCACCAGAAGGTAAAGCTGGATAAGGGCAAGTTCTAGTCCTTTTTACCTTTTCCACCTCAATCACATTTTAAACAGACTGGCCTGTCTTTCCCCCTTATACTCCTGAAGAATGTAGTACAAACAAGCGAGTGTCCAAAGTATAGTGAGAGAAACCTCCCAGACAAGTTAGCAACCTTCCACCAACATAGATTTAAACACATCGGAGCCAAGTCTCGATACAGTACCTACTCCTTACAAGCCCCGTCGCTGCCAGGTAGGGGGGCTCGTCTTCCAGTGGGGAAAGGAGGTGTCCCCGAGCAAATATACGTCTTCTCCTCCTATTTGTTAGCTGATTCCTTAAAAAAAAAAAAAGTTTGCTATTTATAGCCTACACACCCGAACCTTTGCAGTAATACAAACCCTCTCCTTGTTGTGTCCCCTTTCGCAAAGTGACCGGCGCGGCAGCTTTTTTTGATCGCTTCCCTGCAAGATCGGCGACGAGGAGGCTGCGATCGAAACTAGACGTCGAGAGCGAGGAAACCCGGTCGGTCGTCACGCAAACCATGTGAGTCCTCCCGATCGATGAGGATCTTCCTTTCCTCCTTTCCCCTGACTATTCCTTCCACTCCCTCCTCCTCCTCCTCCTCCTCCTCCTCTCTCGTGCGCCTTGACTGTGTATGATAAGGTGATTTATTTTATTTTTAATTTATTTTTTAATCCACATCATTTGGATCTCTCGCCTGGCTGCTGCCAAGATGAAGAGAGGCAGGGATGGGATGAATGGGAAAAGGGCGGCTGAAAACAAGGGAAATAAATACCTGGGTCCGAGTCGGTTCCAAACTAGCACCTGCAGCTTTAGTCTCCTTCATCAGATCCTCTGGTTTCGAGACCTAGGACTCTTCTCCCCTTCGAAGGGGACGAGTAGAGGAAGCGGGGGTTTGTTTGTTTGTATGTATCATTATTATTTTTAACAACGCGGGAAGGGGCACGATCTTTGCGATTCTGCAACATAGAGATACTGTATATATCCGTTGGGAGGCAGCTGCCTCCTGGTGGGATCTTCATCTAGGACGGTGATGGCGAACCTTGGCACTCCAGCTGTTCTTGGGCTTCAGTTCCCAGAAGCCCAAGCCCCCGTGTGAATCCACATGAATGGGTTTACTGCGATTCATCCGGCCCGCGCTGCCCTCGTCGCTCCCGGAAGCGGAAGTAAAACGCGCCCGGACGGGCGCGTTTTACTTCCGCTTCCGGGAGCGACGAGGGCAGCGCGGGCCGGATGAATCGCAGTAAACCCATTCGTGTGGATTCACATGGGAGCTTGGGCTTCTGAACTTGTTGGAGATAAACTGCACTGTGCTTTATTCTGAATTTTGAACCATGCCAGGGATGAATTTTGAATCATGCCAGGGAAGCTGGGCATGTTTTTATTTCCGCTTCCGGGAGCGACGAGGGTGGCGTGGGCCGGATGAATCGCAGTAAACCCATCCTTGTGGATTCACGGGGGGCTTCTGGGAATTGAAGTCCAAGAACATCTGGAGTGCCAAGGTTCGCCATCACGGATCTAGGCAAACAAAATAAGAACATTCATCCGCTGTGACAAGGGAACAGAAGAGCTTACCTAGAAGGGCTTCTTTCCCCCTTGAGGAGGGGAAAGGGGAACTACAGATTATCCCCTGCTGCTCTTATTCTTTCTAATGCCACTCGCATCCAGCCTGCGCATTAAATTACAGGTTATGGGAGCGAGTGAGTGAGAGAGAGAGAGACTGGGGAGGAATGTAAATCTGCCAGAGCCAGGGGAAAAAAAAACAGGGCTTTTGCTAGGCAAGTGGGTTCCTGACATGAGCAGGATCAGTGGCTGGAGAATTCTCCTTTGAGGGAACCAGGAGGGCTTGCTCTCTTTGGAAGCTCCTGTGAAATTGACAAAGAGGGGGGTGGGATGTGCCATGCCCGGCAGGTCGCCTCTATTCACAGAGAAAGAGGGTCGGAAGTGGGGAAGCTCAAGCATGCCAGGGAGTGACTGTGTGTGTGTGAGTGTGTGGGGTGGTGGTGGAGAGGTTTTTTAGACTTGCATTTCTTGGTACCCAGTTCCTGGGATGGATCAGTGGGCACTTGGCAAAGAAGAGATCTTGCCATGCCGGGGCACATAGCTGGGAGGGCAGCACAGTCCCAGAAAATAGCAGCAGGAACTTGCAGGGACTGTGCTCCAACTTTGCTGCCTCATGTGGAAAAAGTGACTTCGATCCAGGGCCATTTATAGGCGACACTAAAGCCTGTTCTTTTTTTTTACTTCCCTTCAATGAATGGCAGCCAGCCACCTTTTGAGCTTCTGTGCTGCCCAACCTCAGTCCTCTTGTGTCTTGGCTCAGTAGAGGAAAAGCTTTGTTTCTGCTGACCTGTTGAACTGGTGCTGGCAGGCATGGGAGGTGGGCAGGCAGGGCCGCCATCAGAAATTTCTGAGCCCCATACTGAGCAATCCTATTGAGGCTCCCCTACACAGTAATGTCATAGTTATGACCAGCGACGGTAGAGCCCCTGTCAGCTCCGGGCCCTATATTGCACAACTGGTAGTACTGCCCTGATGGCGGCCCTGTGGGCAGGTGACGCTCTTTCTTGCTCCTTTCTTCATATCTCACCTAGGAAGCACACCATGCAAGGGACCTGTGGGCCTCAAAGTGGGTCAGAAATGGGACCTGTTAGCTCCAGTTGAAATAATATATTTGTATTTCAAAGCTCTTTACTCCTGGCAAGGTGCTATCATACAATTCCCTGGTTGCTAAGATGTACAGATATTAAATAGGCTAGATACATTTGCTCTGACTGATAACCTCTCACATGCCTTCTGGAACTCAGCAGTCAGGGCTCTCCTCTGCATCTTTCCAACTTCCTTATTATAAGGAGCATTACTAAATCAAGATAGTCAACCAGCAGCTCTGTATTGAAAGCTGGGGGAGGCCAGATGACAAGGCCCTCCAAAAAAGCATTGGCAAATTAAAAAGTTGTAGCGTTTCACCTTTATTTTCCCTAATCTTCTCTCTTATATAATTTTCTCATCTCTACATGCACTCAAGGAAAAAAAAGATTAAAATAAACAATTGGAATAAAAACATAAGAGTATAGTGTCTCCTCCCAAAATGAAATAATGCCTTTTGGACATTTTTTTTTAAAAAGTAGCAATTTCTGTGTTCCTAGATTGTGTGCTGCAAATTCTTTAATTTTGTAAATTTATGAAAATATGATGGAGGCATTAATACAGATTAATGGCTTACAGATCATAGAGCTGTATTTGTTAGCATGTAAAAGTTTTGCTATTATCTTACATGTTCAGAGCGTGTAAATAGGTTGACCTCTTCTGGTTAATGAAATGCTGTGAAGGTTTTCAACTTTGAGTCTTTATTTAATCCTCTGATGGTCTTTCTGAACTAACCACCCATTCCATTCTACTTTTCTCTTTACAGTCCTTTAAGATACATTTCCTATTTCTTTGTTTGCTGAGATCAGGGGTGCCCAAACCTTTCGGGTTGCGGGCCAGTCACACGGCTCAGTGGGCCAGTTATGTGGTTCAGTGGGCTGGTCATGTCACTCCTGGAAGCAGAAGTAAAATGTGCCTTGCAATCTGTAATGCAAAGCGTGTTTTACTTCTGCTTCCAGGAGCAGCGTGGTGGCATGGGCCAGATGAATTGGAATTGGGGGCCGGATCTGGCCCATGGGCCATAGTTTGGGTACCCCTGGCTTAGATACTTTAGTTATACTTTTTATGAGAAAACAGGTCACAAAGAACCATTCTGTTCAAACTGTTTTCCCCTCCTTTGGTTGAGAATCCCATTCTCCAGCTTATTTCTCTGAATTGATTGATTCTCGTTCTCTGACCTGATTGGTCTATTGCCTTTCTATTATCATTCCAAGTGAAGACAAGGTGAGATGTCTTGTATTGTATTACTCTGTAAGGTTCAAATCCACAGAAAGAATTGTAATATTCCAAACCTAATGGCAAAAAGCATATAGAAATAATTGATAAAATTGGTTCATAACATATGTACTGTACAGTATTTAATTATTCAATAACTGATGGCTTTTAGATGAAAACCTGCTGTATTTGTTGAGCACACTGTATCTTCACATTGGGCAATATAAAGATATGGCTAGAAGAGTTGTATAGTGATGGCTTGGTAACATCACTTGTTAACTAACCAGCATTTATTTCATGTAACTTCACTGAGTTCTTTAACAAGACTAATTCTCAGTTCCTCCAGTCCTTCCTTCCTTTTCTTTTCCAGCACATTTCCCAAGAAAAATACCTTCCATTTAGAGTTGTTTTGCTTCAGTCACTTGTTTTAATAGCTGTCATGTTGTTTTCTTCCCAATAATATCTAGAACTCTAATATTTTCCCTAGTCAAAATTATATATTTCAGGTTTTTCTCCTCTCCAAAAAACCCATCCCTCTTTTGTTCAGCACCTTTGTGGATGGGTGGACATTTTCATTGCAACTGAAAATGGGATGGGAAATAGAAAGTTGTTCATTACTTTTCCTTGATCAGTATCCCCCCCAACCCCAACCCCCCCCCCACTATTTACTGACTATAAGAGATGAACACAACAAACATATTACAATTTTTGGAGTGGTGGTCATCTTAGTCTATGCAGACATATCAGACAAGTAATAAAACAAAAAGGTTTTAAAAACCCCACCACAAAACATGTACTTAAAGACTAACTGCTATATTTTAAAGTGAGCTTTCATGTCTGAGAAAGTGGACTTGATTGTGGAAAGCTCACATTAAGATAGTAGTTGGTTCTGCACAGCTGTAAACATTTTCAGCCTATGGAATTTTGGATTTATTGTTGTTGTTGTTGTTCAGTTGCACAGTCGAGTCTGACCCTTTGTGACCCAGTGGATCACAGCATGCCAGGCTCCTCAGTCATCTACCATATTCCTTAGTCCACTCAGATCTATACCCACTGTATCAATAATGCCATCTAGCCATCTCATCCTCTGCCACCCCCTCCTTCTTCCTTGCCTTCGATCTTTCCCAGCATCAGGACCTTCTCCAGTGAGTCATTTGGTGGCCAAAGTTCTTGAGCTTCATCTTCAGCATTTGTCCTTCCAATGAGCAGTCAGGGTTGATTTCCTTCAGGATAGACTGATTTGATCTCTTTGCAGTCCAGGGGACTCTCAAAAGTCTCCTCCAGCACCACAGTTCAAAGGCATATATTCTTCTGTGCTCAGCCTTCATTATGGGCCTGCTCTCACAGCCATACATTACTACTGGGTAGACCATTGATTTAACTATGCGGACTTTTGTTGGCAGGGTGATGTGTCCACTTTTTTATTATGGATTTATTAAGTCTGTAATATTGAGGTTTTCTACGCCCAGGATTCTATAATGTAAGTGAAGATTGCAAAGTTATTTCTTCATTTATAACAGGGTATGACCTGCTTTCATAATACTGTATATGTTTAATATGAATATTTTAAATGTAACATTCTGGTTCTGAAATCATAGTTAGGGATCTGCCCCAAAAGAAGGGCTCCTACAGGATTAAATTCAGTGTGTCCTTCTGGGCTCTGACATGTGTTACTAATCTGTGCTATTTCTAATTTAGCTATAAAAAGGCATAATGTAAGCTATTTTTAACTCTTTCCTTTGGTTAGGTAGGATAGCTATAATGAATAAAATAGCAAACACCAATTTTAGGTGAGAAAAGGAAATATTTCGTGTCCAAACAATTAAAAAGCTTTGGCCTTACATATCTGTTTGCAAGTAGCAGTGCATGTAGGATTGCAGTTTTAAACTGGTTTGAACTAAAATCACAGTATCGCAAGTAAGGATCAAAATCAGGAGTTCTCAACTTTTTAAAGCCGGCGGCCTGGTCACATTCCCTCAGATAGCTTCAAGGGCCGGACAGCCATTTTGCCCTTCCTCCAACACACCTCCGGGTGTGGTAGAGGTGGTGGTGGGCCATATGAAATGGTGCCATGGCCTGCATCCAGCCCGTGGGCCACAGGTTGAGAATCCCTGATCAAAACATACAGGATTGCAACTGTGAAAGGTTTTCTACTAACATACTTAAGAAACAGACTGGGGTGCACATCCACAAACAATAAGAATAACAGCTCTGTCCCTATGCTACTTCACAGCACAATATGCTAGTGTTGAATGGAATAAGTGAGCACATGCCAAACATGGATGTAGCTCTTAATGAATCATGCTGCGGTATTATTTATTTTATTTTATTTTTATACCACCCATTTGGGTGGTATTCCACTCTGGGCAGTAAACAAACAGGTAACAAATAACAAAAAAAACACACTCCACATCAGATCAAAACAAACAACCGACAAATATGGCACAAACTAAACTAAACTAAAGTAATTGACACCTGAGGGCATAGGGGGTCAACCTGACTGACTAATTTATTGGTAAAGGGACAACACTCTGAAAGCCTCCCTGAAGAAGAAAGTTTTTAATTTCTTTTTAAAGATAGCCAGAGATGGGGCCTAGTGCAGCTCTACTGGTAGAGTGTTCCACAGTGTTCATGCCACCACCAAGAAGGCTTTATTTCTAGTTAAAGACTTTCAAGCCTTCCTCGGGGTAGGCACTTGAAGCTGCATCGAGTTGTTCTGAGGGAGAGACACTCTCACAGATATCAAGGTCCCAAACCGTATAGGGCCTTATTTGATAAGATTAACACCTTGTATCTGACACGGTAGGTAACAGGTAACCAGTGCAGACCTGCCAAGGCTGGGGAAATATAGTCCAATTTCTTTAAGCCTGTCACCAGCCTGGCTGCTGCATTCTGGACCTGCTGTAATCTCAGTATCAGACACAACATAGAGAGTATTACAGTAGTCAATCCGCGAGATTACCAATGAATGGGTCAGGGTTACTTGAAACCTATTCCAATTGTCTATTATTTGGCCATCATTGCCCCTCTAGAAGTATGTCAAGAGGCACTAGCATTTAATGTATGAAATAAGGTAATGTGGCACCAAACCCATCCACTTCACAGACATCACTTCCTAGATGACAGTTAAAATCAAGGAAAAATTTTCCGTTCTAAATATTAAACTAGAAGAGGCTAGGCTAAACGTATGGAGAACAAAATCAACATACATCGCCGAATGGATGACTGCCAAAGCGTGTCTTTTGCCAGGACAGGATTCTGGCTGGATTATCTGAAAATCACTTAATAGACTTTGAAGTGAAATAAGAAGATCATAGAATAATCAGGTAAAATACTTAGGTACAGGATAAATTTTCTTTGAATGTAGAGAAATTCAATCAATACAAGCATTTATGTACACACAATTAATGCCCCACAATATGTACAAAAGGAGATATAATAAATGGCTGCAATAACACCATTGAAGTACCCCGCTCCTGGTCACTAAGAATGTTTTTAATGTTTTATTTATTTGAATGTATATATAATTCAGATACAACTATAGTTTTGAATTCTGTAACACTTGGGCCATCTGGCCCTTTGTAAAATATCACATCTATCACCTTGAGTGACCTTCTGGTCTATAGGGTGGTATAGAAATAAAATAAATAACTTCATTGTGTTCAAAGAACATAAGAAAGCTTGGATTTATTACAGGAACACACTTGAGATAGGAAATGTGAGGAACTAAGAGCATGTATAGGCAGGGCTGGCATCAGAAATTTTCAGGCCTGGTACGTGGGCTCCACACACACATTTTGGCCATGCCCCTGTGGTTTCCTGTGCATGCATGGTTTTCAACGCACACGCAGATCTGTTTTTCCCTGTTTCCTGCACATGCGTTGTTTTCAATGCACGCACAGATTTGATTTTCCCTGTTTCCTGCACATGCGCTGTTTTCAGCGCATGCACAGACCTGTTTTTCCCAGCTAGCGCTGGGCCCCCATGGTCTCCAGACCCGGGACGGCACCCCTGACAGTCCCCCTTTGAAGGCGGCTCTGTGTATAGGCAAGCATTTAGTCTGCTCTTTGGAGCTCTGTCAGTTTGTTGCATCTAGATTTGATGTAGCATCGATTGATCCACCCCCGTCTTTTCTTCCTATTTATGATTTTTTTAGACACTGCACTTGTGCAGTATTCTTTTTTGCAGCATTACAAAACACATATCTCTGCTACCTGCTCAGATTGCTATTTCATCTCAAATGAAGCTGTGGCCGGAGGGCTGTGGCAGGAGTTATCTCTGTGACAATCCAAGAGTGTTACAGTAGAGGTAAACCAGTGGCTCAAGTCATTAAGACACTGAACTTGATGACAGGAAGGTTGGCAGGTCAGCAGTTTGAGACCCGAGTACCGCAGGACAGAATGAGCGCCTGTCTTTGTCCCAGCTCCTACCAACCTAGCAATTTGAAAGCCAGAAATTGCAAGTAGATAAATAAATTCCACTTTGGTGGGAAGGTAAACAGTGTTCCATGCACTCCAGTGTTGAGGCATTCCTGCCACAAGACCACAGAAATGTCTTCAGATGCAGATAGCGCTGTTTTTTTGGCTGTAAACAGAGATGAGCACTGAACCCAAGAATCAGATATGACTGGCTTTCAAGCAAGGGTGACCTTTACTAAACCAGTCAGGAGGACTTTGGAGTGCACAAGCACATACAACACACTAAACTGGGATTAACCATCCTTTTTCCTATTCATAATCTGTTATGTATGTTAACTGTGTTTTCTGACAGGAGCGGAATGTATCTTTTCTCATGTATCTATTTTTATGCAAATAAGTGGATCAAAAAATGTGCACACTCTGTTAGCCAATGGGCTTGTTGTATTATTGTTACTGTTACTGTTTATAGTGTATATAAGTCCGAGTTTTGCCCCATCCAAACTTTGTTCAAACCCCACTAATAAAGAGCTGAATTTCACTACTTCACTCATCTGCTTCTTCATTCCTTGAACACTAAACTGGCGATGAAGGTGGGATCACGTCTCCACACGGCAACAACATCAGCCCATTTGACCCAGTGCATCCAGAGAAATGGGCAACATACGAACGCCGATTCCGCCACACAATGGCTTCGCAGAAGATCACCGACGAAGACCAGAAGCGCTCCTGTTTCCTCGCTCAGTGTGGTTCTGAGACGCTTAAGCTGGCAACCCACCTCGTTCTCCCAAGGGACGTGGATGTGGTGCCACTTGCAGAAATAATGTCTGCACTGAGGAGGCATCTGCAGCCAGAGGTCTCGATCTTCCCGGCCAGGATGGCCTTCCACAGAAGGGAGCAGCAACCTGGGGAGTCCATTGCAGACTACACCACCGCTCTGCGCATTGCTGCCACCCCGTGCAAGTGGGACAACATTGAAGAAGCACTCTGGGACCATCTGCTGGCCGGCATGAGGGACAAAGATGCTCAATGTCATCTCATGATCAGGAAGACGCTAACTTTCAAGGGTGTCCTAGAAGAGGCGGTAGCGTCTGAGGCTGCACAGTCCGGGATCAAGCTTTTCCGGCATCACCACTCCACCACCAGTGCCACAGACTCAGCTGTGGAAGCTCAGCGAAATTCATCTTTATCCTCCTCAGCATCGCCTGGTTCCACCTCTTCATTGGAGTCCAGTGACGCAGAGGGAGAAGTCCGAGCGATCCGACGAAAGCACCAAGAGCACTGTGACGATCTGGAGAAGAAATTCTTTCACAAGTATGATGGCTGCGGAGCCCGGCATGACCACAAGAAGTGCCCCTTCCGCACCGCAGAATGCCACAACTGCGGGTGAAGAGGGCACATTGCTAAAGTGTGCCGACAGCGAACGCAGAGAACTCCAGCACCTGAGTCTAAGAAGAGTCATCACCACAAAACATCCACCACCAAAGTGTCACCAGAGCCTGAGCTGTGCTAAGTGGTCATCATCAGCAAGCATTTATTTGCAGACCTGAGCCTGCAGGACGTCCCTTTAGGGATGTAGATGGATTCAGGTACTACCTTTCCCATAATCCCACAGCGGGAATTTTTGAGAATTCCCCCTGCTCAAGCCCAAGCTCAAATCTTTTAAAACTTCCCTCCGGGATGTGCAAGGTTGCCAGATTCCAGTCCTGGGGGTGGGTAATTGCTTGGTCAAATTCACAAACATTCGCTGTTCCTTGCCATTGGTTGTAGTAAAGCAGGGCACAAACTGTCTTATTGGGACCCAATGGTTTAGGCCCCTGGGAATCCGGTTTTCTGGCATTCACGCAATTGACGCTGACCCAATCCGGGATGTTTGTGTTGCACATCCTGAGGTGTCAAAAAGGGTTTAGGGTTATACAAAGGACCCCCTGTTGACTTTGAGCTTGACCCAAGCGTCTGACCCAGAAGGGAAACTAGACCGCCAGCCTGGCTAAAGGATTTTGTTTTTACCTAGGGGGGAAGAATGTTATGTATGTTAACTGTGTTCTGACAGGAGCGGAATGTATTTTTTCTCATGTATCTATTCTTATGAAAATAAGTGGATCGAAAAATGTGCACACTCTGTTAGCCAATGGGCTTATTGTATTATTGTTACTGTTACTGTTTATAGTGTATATAAGTCCGAGTTTTGCCCCATCCAAACTGTGTTCAAACCCCACGAATAAAGAGCTGAATTTCACTACTTCATTCGTCTGCTTCTTCATTCCTTGAACACTAAATAATCCGAGCACCTTGAATCTTCCTTTGCTGAAAGTATTGCTAAATGACCCCCCCTCCAACCCCACTATTATCTGTTTTTTTATTTACTTTTTATACATAAGAAATAAAGTTAACTTTCTTCATTTGTGTCCTACTATGAAAGATCTATGGTTTAGTAAAATACTCAACTTCCCAGCTTGTCTTCTTGCTGAAATACATACGGTTTAAAATAAAGCTTATGTAAACTTAACATTTTTATTAAACGAGGAGGGGGGAGAAGCCGATTAAACAAAACACTGCAGTTTTAAGTTTTCACCAACAAACTTTCTCCCTCTGTTTCCCTTTTTCATCTCACATGCACACACAAAGCCCTTCTCTTTTTCCAACCACCACCACCACTTTTAAACCAAGCAAGTAATCTACCTGCCATTGCTCACAATCCCCACACATCCCCACATCTATAGTAATTTTAAGAAGAAGGGAAGTTGGAAGAGGAACAGCTTAGATGCAGTGGGCATGCCTGTCAAGCGCAGCTCCAGAGATTACGGGACCTGCACAGAACATTTCTGCTCAGGTCCATTCTACCCATGCGTAAAAGCCTTCTACGCATGCGTAAAAGCGACCTGTGCAGAAACGTTCTGCGCAGGTCGCTTCTATGCATCCCATTCTGCACAGAAGCCTTCTCCGCATGCGTAGAAAGGACCTGCACAGAAGGGATGCACAGTAACTCCTTTCCCCCACTGCCAAATTATGGGGTAGCGGCAGCTCCAGGTGGGAAATGGAGAAAATCGGGGTGGAATTACGGTGTAATCGCGGCCAATACGGGAAACTTGACAGGTATGGCAGTGGGGTTGTTGGAAGAGGAAAGGGAGATGGAAGGGGAGAAATAAAGTGTGAATTTGAGGTTGTGTGTGAGAGAGATGGAAAGGGGGCATACCTGTCAAGTTTTGGGAAATTTCTGTCACACACACACACACACACACACACACCATATTTTACACTCTTTCCCGCTGTCATCCCATATTAGTTGGACTGCAATTAGACTGGAGGCCAGCACAGGATAAGCATAGCTGTCCAGTTTCCTATTTTGGCCAGGAAATTTCCCTTATTTGACAGAAATATCCCGAAACTTGACAGGTATGCCCCCTTGCCATAGGTAAGTAAATAAATGAATGAATGAATGAATAGATAAATAAATATATGAAACAGAGATGTATTATCCTTCAAATTGACTTAGCAATACCTGTTGCAGTGGAAGGTGGGGCAGGCGATGGGAAAAGCACTGTCATTATCCAAACAAGAGGACCATGAAGAACGATTTTAAAACATGTCTGGATCCTTGGTACAGAAAATTAAAAATGTATTGAGTGAATGCTAGGAATGTTTTAATGATCCTCTAGACTTGAGAGATAAAATTGAATGCAGTCACAGTAAGGAACTTTTCAGAGCAATTCTAATTCCCTAGTCTGGGCATGGTCTAAGACAAAGATATTAGAAGCCATGGCTGCCTCTTTCATCTCTAGAAAACAAAGCAAACATGTTTTCTCCTTGGTGGGACAAGAGAAAAAAATGTTCAAGGGAAGGAAGTGACACCAATGATGATGATCCCAAGAAGAGGAAGCTAAGTTTTTTTTTTTGGGGGGGGGATCACATCCGGTAAAGAATAGTCTAGGACATGGGTCAACAAACTTGGCTGTTCTTGGAATTCAGTTACCAGAAGCCAGTACACCTTCTGATCAGGGCTTCTGGGAATTGGACATCTGGAGAGCAAAGTTTGCTGACTTCTGATCTAGGAAATCTGAAGAGGTCCTCTCTTTCTCCACTTTTCCTTATGCAAAGACATAGGTCTTCCTGAGTAGTAAGATGGGTTGCATTTGTTCACTTCCTACATTAAAGTGAGCTTCCTCATTTTTCATTTGACAATCAGCAGTGAAAGATTTGTATACTTTGAGTGTATGTTCTTCCTCTCTGCTTATGTATCCAAGTGATCTCTTCTTCCATGTTGAGAAAAAGATGTTTTGTGATGGAAGAGAACTGCTCTGCTTGAAGCCTCTAAGAACATGGGAGGGCATGGGTTGGTAAATGCATTGCATTCATGCTGCCAATGAATATTGGCAAAAGAAGAGTATCTAGCTGTTAGCCGTCAACAATAGATTCCACTGTCAAAAGATCTAAAGGGAGGTGAAGAATAAACTCAGTGTTGCTCAGAGAGATATTATTATCTCTAGCCATAGACCTACATGTTTATTTTAGTTGCACTGCATGTCATCCCTCAGCCTGCAAAAAGGAGAGTAAAATGTTATTGATGCATCACGTTAGGATACATAAAACGCTGAAATGTATCCCATGCCTCTGATGTAGTGAAGGAGGTGCCATACTTCTAACATAGTTTATTTACCAGTATTTGTCACAGTTATATCCTTCCTTTGCTCCAATGATCAAGACGAATCCACAATTCTCCTCCTGGACTACTTCATCCTCACAACAACCCTGTTCATGGTTCAGGATGGACTACATCCTGGAAAACTCAAATCCCAGTCCAACACACTGACCACTATACTATACTGCTTTTCCAGGGGGAAAAAACACCTTTCCCTTCTGAGAATAAAGGGGAATCCTAGTGAGAAGGATTTGACTGCACCATTATGCTCCCTATCTTAATAGATCACAGAGGGGTGAGAATTTATTTGTTTTTCTCCGCATGAACTCCTATGTTATGCATGGTGACATTCTTGACTACATGCAGTTAGAGTCATATTTCTATGCCATCTGAGAGTGTTTCTAGAACAACCACCAGAGGACATCATAAGAATAACCATTATTATAAACAATATGCACAAATCTATCTAGAGAAATACGAGTCAAAAAAGCAGCAAGTACAACAATTTCAAAGATCTGGAGTGGGGTGGGGAGAAAATAAAGGTTTTCTTCTGGCACCAAAAATACAGTAACATAAAAGCATCCAAGAAGAGATTTCCTGAAGAGAAAAATCTACACAGAGAATGCCACAACTGAGAAGGCATCTCTTCACATGTTGATGGGCATCAGAAAAAGAGACTCCAGAAATCACCTCAGTCCTTGGATTAGAACATGGGATTATTCTAGATTAGAATAGAATATGGGATTGGATTAGACTATGGGAGTCAGCCTTGTCTGATTGGGTGGGGTAGAAATTGAATAAATAAATAAATAAATAAAATTAGAATATGGGATCAGACATTCCTTTATATACCAAGATTCCAAGGGTTTAAATAAGCATTAGCATTTTCATTGGGCTCAGACGTACACTGGAATATACCAATGACATATTTTTTTTCAATGTTTGGTTCCCCGTTAGTAGCCCTTCCATTCAAATCTCAAACCTGATTCTTTAGCAGGTGTGTATTTTATTTATTTATTTATTTATTTATTTAGATTTATATACCGCTCTATCTCAGCCCAGCGGGTGATTCTGTCAAGAATCCCTGGACCCCAGTACAGTAAATTAACATCACAAAACTTCCTTCTTGCCAGGAGTTAAGAGTCTATTATTGAACCAAATTTCTTTAATTCTTGGCACAATTTAGCATTTGCACTGTCTCACTCAGTTTAAATATAAAGGAAAAGCAGCAGCGCATGCCTTTAGCACCTTAGATCTTCAGATATCCCCCCCAGTGGCCTCATGCAAATGTTACAGAGTAGGACAATATTCTGCAAGACTCCTATTTAAACGCAACAGTCCCAAGTAGAACTTTTCTATCAACTTCTTCTGCAAGCTGCTTTCTAGGGAGGTGCAAAACTGTTGTGCTACTGTGCCAAAACTATGGTCCTTCATTTCAAATCTGCTTTAACAGCCAAAGGCTGTTTGAAGGGCTGCTCTCTCTCTGCTCTTTTCCCAACACAGCTGATCTTTCAGTGAAAACAAGAATTTTTTTCTGTGCTAAAAATGGGTCATAGATTGGATTGAGAAATATCCATTTGAAGGCATTAGAAATATAAGAGGAAACACCATAATTATGTGCAGAGAGGAAAATGGTGGCAGTGAAATCTAAACAAGTATCAGTAGGAAATAGTGGTGAGATGATGGCTGGTTTGATAGTTGGATAAATGTGAAAACCTGTACCTACCTCTTTAATCACTAAATTTTTCATAAGAGAAAAGGGGATTACAGATCAAAGTAAACATTGGTTTTTAATAGTCTGGGGAGTGGGAGTGGTGGGAGAGAATGAGATTTTTTTTTCATTTTGCTGCCTGATACATAAGAACAAATGGTCATCTGTGCCACACAATTCAGTGCATAGTACTGAAACCTGGTCAAGTTATTTTGGTGTCTGTCAGAAAATACCACATATCTTACTCCTTTCCTGGTGGAGAATAATACAATAACAATAAATGAAACAATGAAATATTTACTGTGCTTTTATGATACTCCAGATCAACTGCCTGAGTTGGGAAGCCACATAAATTCTTACAGAGGAGAGAAAAGGCCAAATGTTGTGAAGGTTGGGTTTGCCTATATCAATGATAGCGAACCTTTTAGAGTTCGAGTGCCCAAACTGCAACTGAAACCCCACTTATTTATCACAAAGTGCCAACATGGCAATTTAACCTGAATACTGAGGTTTTAGTTTAGAAAAGACAACTCACCTTCACCACAGACTCAACAGGCTGCCATCCACGCCACAACCTCATGTTGCATGTGAGCCACCTGCCTTACCTCAGACAGGGGAGGGAGGAAGCACTCCCATAGGGCTGCTGGGCAGAGGGGTGGGACAAACTCTGTGCTGGGGTGACAGTGCATGTGTCCACAGAGAGGGCTCTGAGTGCCCCATCTGGCACGTATGCCATAGGTTCACCACCACTGACCTATATCCTCCTCCTCAGTGGACACACAGGACCTGAAGCAGTTTACTTACTTATTCTATTTAATGATGGGGAGAAGAAAAGAAAAGAAAAAAAGTTCCTTCTTTATGATCTGCTTTCTGAATATGATTATATGTAGTCTGTAAGCAGATAAACTGAACCATCTATTTAACTTACCATGCAAACTTCCTGTTACAATAAAAGCAGAGAATATTAAATTTGTATCTTGTCGGAAGGCTAGAACATAAGGAGGAGGATAGTGTTAATGTATTGTAATCCCTAACTGAATGATTTATTTTTTAGAACGCTGTAGAAAATTTACAGATTTACTAAATTTTCATTTACACAAATGCATATTTTCAGTACTTTTTGCTAGTAAATATAATTGTTATACTGACACTGAATGTGGCTAAGTTATAATAAAAATCCATACAATTGTGAGGTATTAAAGATATTTTAAATACATTTTAAAAACAAGGTAAGAAAAGCATGTACTTCTAGGAGTATTCATTTTAATAATAAGATGATGTAGTTGACTGAAAGAAACACTTTAAAAAGAACACTATATATTATTTTATAGGAACTTTTAAAAATAGTGTCTCAGGTCATCTAGTAATGTTTTATTATTATTTATTGTTCATTAATTATAACATTATACTGAGATTTCTCTCAGGATACAATTAGTAGCTATAAAAAACAGGAGATATAATCTGAAATAGTATTCCTTTATGATAGGAACTCAAATGTAGTAAAATAAATGGAATAACCTCATAATTGCTTAGGTAAAGGTAAAGATTTCCCTTGCTTGAAAGCCAGTCATATCTAACTCTAGGGATCAGTACTCATCTTCATTTCAAAGTTGAAGAGCCAGTGCTGTCTGCTTCTGCAGATGTTTCTGTGGTTATGTTGCAGTCATGACTAGACACCGGAGTGCACGGAACACTGTTTACCTTCCCACCAAAGTGGTCCCTATTTATCTACTTGCAATTTCTTGCTTTTGAACTACTAGGTTAGCTTAAAATATTTTTCAAACATATTTTTCACATGATATGCTATATCTTACCACACTGAAAATCTACCACCTGAGATGGCATTATCTAATCTCAATTATCCCTTGAAGCAATGTGTTTATATATTTAAGTATCAGCTGTTAGAAAAAATTACGGTACTACAAGTCTGTCTAAAAAAAAAAAAATCAAAAGTCTCCTTTGCCAGTAATGAAAAAATCAAAATTAAGGTCTTCAGTCCCTCCCGTTTTGCCTGTGACCAATAGCATGAGGGAAAAAATTCTTCTGCAGATCCTTTAAACTGCTATAGTGTTACTAAATACAGTCCTTTATTTCAAGATCCAATTATCCTTCCAAGCCTGGAAGGCATGTGCAGTTCCAGACCACCTTTCAAGCTAGGTGTGCTTTTAGGAGCTATCTTAGAACAAAAATTTAAGAGTTGGGTTTGCTCAAAATCCCACTGCTGCCACCATATTATGAACCCAAGTAGTTATTCCTCTGAATTCGACTAAAAGAGGCTCCTTCCACCCACCTTTACCTTTAAAATTTTCCCCACCACCTTTATTATGGAGTCTAGCCTAAGACATGGTACATGGAAACTTGAGACTAGAGAAAATCTCCTCGTTTCTCCTGGGGGTTGCTATTACATAACAGCTAGACCAGTAAAACTGAGTCCTAACTTGTAAGTGTAGTGTAGCTTTGGCCCTTTTGGCTCAGCACCTTTTTAAACACTACCTAACCCTTCCAACTCCAATGATGACACTTGGGAAAATATTCAAAATGTTATTGTAAAGAATAAAAAGTGTCAAAAAGCAAAAAGTAGCAAAACATGTCAAAATAAAGCTGAATACAAAAACAAGAATAGCAATCCAGAGCAAAAGGCTCAATATAAGATAGTCATCTATTTCTCACACCCCAGGAAAAATAAAAAAGATTTGAACTAACCCTACTGCTAAGTAATCATACTGTAAAGATATCCTGAAGGCATTGTGCAACCCTCAGAAAAGAGCTTTAAACAACTACTTAACTGAATAACAAAGATTAACTGAACACTATTTCTAACACTCTAACTACATTTCCCATCTGATTGCAATAATAATAATAATAATAATAATAATAATAATAATAATAATAATAATAATAATAATAATAATAATAATAATAATAATAATAATAATAATAATAATAATAATAATAATAATAATAAAATTTTTGTTATTGTTATTGTTATTATTGTTGTTGTTGATGATGATGATGTTGTTGTTGTTGTTGTTAATCTCATCCTAGAATTAACCAATCAAGTCAATCACTTCCCCATTCTAGAGTCTTCATTCCTATGAAAATTGTTTTACTGCTAATTAGAATGGTATGTGGTTCCATTAATTGCTGTGTCCAGGCGCATGCTGGTATATCAGGCAATTGGGCTTTGTCCCACCCCACCCTCACCTCTGGCACCCTCGGGCACCAATAGCAATATATGGTATTCCCACCACCACCACCCCTTTAGTGTATGGGACCAAAGACAACCGGGCAACCGAAAGGTTGGTTTAACACAGGTTTATTGCATTGCATGAGGTTCCAGTGAAGCATGAGGAATGGCGGTGATACATCTCAATATATACAGTAGCTCTCTACATTTGAATCTTGTAGCACGGTAGCTGATTGGTTGCTACCGGCGTGGCCTTGCCCAGGCACGCCTCTTTCTTCAGCTGCTGAATGCAGGTCTTGCTTCAGCTGCTGAATGCAGGTCTTTCTTCAGCTGCTGAATGCAGGTCTTGCTTCAGCTGCTGAATGCAGGTCTTTCTTCAGCTGCTGAATGCGGGGAAGGTTTTCCCGCGGCTGTCCGTGATTGAGCAATGTGAACCATGTGAGAGTGAACGCTCGCAGCTGCCCTCTATAGGCTGTCTGCTCGCGTTCCTTCATAGCTGATATCGTTTGTATCTGGAGTGGTTACAATCTTGCCTTACAGTATAATGAACATGCATACATACATAACAACCCCCAATAGGCGCCCCACTACTCCTTGTCCAGCGCCTTTCCATGGTGCCCTGCACACCCCTGGCTGTGTCTTGATGTATCATCTTCACTCCTTTCTTGACCTTGAGAGCCTCAGAGTCAACTCTGCTTATCAAGACACCTGTGGAAGTCACTTAGGAAAACAAGGCATTTTCTTCTTGCTTCTTCTCCCTTCTAGCTATTAACCCTTTCCATAGGGAAGCCCAATAGTCCAGCAGCTAATTTAATTCAAAGCCTATTTTATGATCATTACAACCAGGAAATATATATTAACAACAACTTTTAAACTAACAAACAGCCTGTCAACACTGGCATATATTTTGCTTTTCCTATCATTTTTGCTATGGTTTGAGTCTATTAAAGTTATGGCATATACATGTGTTTTCAATTAAAATGCTACACCTCTTCTTACTGATGTCTTGTTACTTCCTGGTACAACACTATGACTGCATTTATTTTGGTACACTTCTAATTATCTCTTTCTGTATGTAGACAGTTAGTTCACACCCAAATAGAGTGTGGGTGGTGTTACAAAGGTGACAATGCTATGATGTAGGCAGTGAATTGTGGAGTTAAAATGAATGACAGAGAAACTACTTCCTATACTTTTGTCAAGTTTAATTTTTTAAAAATTAATTCCTTAATTCAGTGTTTCTCAACTTCAGGCATCCAGGTGTTCTTTGACTTCAATTACCAGAAACCCAAGTCAGCACACCAGCTGATCAGGGCTTCTAAGAATTCAATACCAAGAACATCTGAGGGCCCAAAGTTGAGAAGCTATGCCTTAACTTAGTGGTGCCCAAACTTTTTTTTTTAGCAGGCCAGTCCTGCCCCCGACACATAGCTGTGGGGGCCAGAGGTGGGCTGCTCCCACTGCTGACAGTTTTGACGTCAGCAGCGGTGGTGGTGGAGGCAGCGACCACGCTTTGTCCGGGCTGTTCTGAGCAGCCGCTTGCTAGGTCCCATCCCCCAGTAGCCTTTGCTAAAGCCAATCGCTGCTCTGGGGAAATTTTCGGAGCCTCCTGTGTTTCAAAATTCATGGTGCTAGAAGGGTAAACCTGGTGCGCTGCGGTGATGTCATCCCAAGTGCACAAGGGGAAACAAAAAGGAAGGCTAACTCAGCCTGCTATGTGATTGCTGCCACCACTACTGTTCTCTCCTTTCTCGTAAGTAAACCAGGAGAGAAGTTGCCTTCTGGCTCCCATTTTCAGGTAGTGGGCCTGACCATGCCCCCCCCGACAGCTGATTGGGTCAGTCATGTGGTTCCTCCCACTGGAAGCAGAAGTAAAACACACCTGCACATGCGCAGAACACATTTATTGCAGTGTTTTATGCATGCGCTGGCGCATTTTACTTCTGCTTCCGGGACCGGCGAGGGGGGCGTGCACTGGATGAATTGGCATTGGGGGCTTGGTCTGGCCCATGGGCTGTAGGTTGCAAATGCCTGCTCTATGCAGTGCTCCCCAGCCTTTGGGTTTTGGACTTTAATTCCCAGAAGCCTAAGTTAGTACATTGGGTGATCAGTGTTTTGGGGAATTGACTTAGGCTTCTGGGAATTGAAGTCCAAAACCCAAAGGTTGGGAATACTCACTGCTCTACAGAAAGGCAGGGAAGGGGACAAGAAACAGTGTCAATAATTGAAAGAGAGACAAATGAATTGATCTAAAGACCAGTATGGACTCTTGTCACAGGAGAATAACCAATTCCAGTGCGGACAGACAGGTTGCTCAAGTGAGAGATAAAATGTATCACAGTATAGATAAACAGCTTTTCACAGCAAAACAGACTGCTTCAAATTTCAGTTAGGGAATTAATAAAGACAGACCCAGTAGTATTATTTCTATAATTGATTAAACAAGTTTCTAGTCAGCTCAGGCCAAGACTAAGAAGTCAATTTCTACTGTATGTTGAGTGCATATAAATAAAGCAGATTTAGACAAAGAGGAAGACTAGTGAGGATAACCAGTTTAACTGGGAGGAAATAGGCAAGCAATGTTCTGTATTCTTTAAACTGGAGTCTCCAAAGGAGTGAACAAAAAAGGCTAACAGCTTAACCTGAGGTATGTTAGCATATATTCAAACTATATTCTTGTAGACCTAAATACATTACTGTAAGTCTCACTGAACTTACTCAGACTTACATCTGTGTAAATTTGTTTAGGATCACAATGTAATTCTTTTGACAATGCAATGAAGGATCAGTTAAATCAAGCATACACTAATTAATTCTGAGGATTGGGTCCATTCCTCTTCTGGCTATGTGTTCAAGGTATGAGGTCACTCTTCAGAAAGTCTTCAAGTTTGAAATAACATTTTTATCTTCCTAAACCCATAAAGGAGCTTTAGCAAGGCAGGAATGAGACTGAGAAAGGTGACACCAATAAATTAACCATATTACCTCACTTTGGTGTGAGCAGCATATTTGTTGCCTTGTCTAAAAATTACCTGTTACCTCACTCTTAAATGGCACAAAAATTACATATTCCGTATTCAGTCTTATTGTGTTCTGCTGTGGCTCTTAGGGAGAAGCTATAGGCGTCTTCTCTGAGGTGTACAGTCCTTGCATGTAGCAAAACCTGACAACACTGGTGGTAAATAAAGTAGAAAAAATACTTTGCTTATCTCAAGGCAGCAATGTTGCAGATTGGCAGCCCTCAGCATATCTGTCAGCTGAAAGCAGTGGTTTACAGCAAGAGATGAGAATTGTTACTTTCCTGGAGCATAACTTTCAGAATCCCACAGCCAGCATAGCCATTTTGTAACAGGGCAGAGCCATCATTGGCTGGCTCTTTGCCCAAACTGAGAGTTATGTGTAAGGCAGGTAAAGGGTAAAAGTCACCCTTGCTCGAAAACCTGTCATATCCAACTCTAGGTTTACAGTGCTCATCTCTGTGTATGGCCAAAGAGCCAATGCTGTTTGTGTCTGCAGACATTTTCGTGGACGCATGGCAGGCATGCCTAGACGACAATGCTGTTTACCTTCCTACCAAAGTGATACCTATTTATCTACAGTACTTGCAATTTTTTGCTTTTGAATTGCTAGGCTGACAGGAGCTGGGACAGAGCTGCGGGTCACTCCATCGTGCAGTACGTAGATCTCGAACTGATGGCCTGCCAACCGTCCAGTCATCAAGTTCAGCATCTTAACCACTAAGCCACTGCAGTCCCTGCACAAGTGGTACCAGCCTTCCAGCTAACAAGGCAAGCTTCTTAGCCACTGAGCCACCGTAGTCCTTATACAATAAATTCAAATAGATAAACAAACTGAAACTCTGGGGCATTCAACAGGCAAATAAAGGAAAAGGAATCCAACTGTGTTAGACAACGTACACTCCTCTGAAAACACAGTTGTGCAGCTTGTACTGTATATGCTCCTGGATTCATCTCTGAACCTGGATGCCCAGGTTTCAGCAGTGGCTAGGAGTGTATTTGCATATTTAAAACCTAATGCGTCAGCTATGTCAATTTCTGGAGAGATCTGCTCTTTCCCTTTAAGAGGGTTCCCCTCAGTGACCAGCTGTCTAAGAGGGGGGCTATTAAAATGGGATTGCTTCTGTTGTTGTTGCTTTTAAATAAGTTTCTAGTATTGCCTTATGTAATTATGTAAGCTACCTTGGGTCCTTTTATAGGAGAAAGGCGGGGTAACAATATTTTAAATAAATAAATAAATTCCCATGGACCACATCCACATTGTGGGCCAAAGGTTTATTGTAACTAATTTGGGTATTTTTATTATGCAGAGATTACTGCTGGGAGAAAGAAGGTTTTTTAAAAAAACGTATTCTATCTTATTCCTGCAGTCTCCATCAATGTATTGATTATTTAAAATATTTATGTCCTGCCCTTTTCCTAAAAAGAATCCAAGGTGGCGCAAAGCATTAAAAAACAAAAAGGACATACCATTAACATTCATGGGATTCCTGAACTCTGCGGCAAAGATTTTTGGGGGATGGCATTTTCATTTGCAGAAGAGTTGGGAGCATCCTGTGACCAGATGACATGAAGCAGACTAATATCTGTTTATGACAGTATCTAAAAGGAGTAATGTAATCTGGAAATTAGGCTGTGAAACTATAAAAGAAATAAACTCATTTCCCCAACAGGAAATATATGAAAAATCCATACAGTAGTATTGACTGTTCTAGAGACACTGTGGTATCAGCATATAAGAAATGGTTCTCCTTATATATTTTCATTAATAGTCTTGATGTTAAACGAGGCACATAATGGACTCCAATCATAAATGACCACTCAGGGGACACCTGAATGAGGCTCCCTTCATTTCCCCAAGAATTGGGACAGAGATGGGCGCTCAATCCATCATGCAGTACCCAGGTCTCAAACTGCTGACTTGCCAGTCTTTCAGCTACCAAGACGAGCCTCTTAACCACTGAGCCACGGCAGCCCCCATTTCTCCAGAAAAAATCAATTCAACCCAGAATAATTTCTGACATGAAATTATTATTATATATGACCAAGTTCCCAAGGCTTAAAACATATGTTTTGTTTTCTGAAGCTAGTCAAGCTACAGTCTACTACAGACTGATTATATTCGTAGTAGACCATTGTAATGCATGCCTTTATTTTTGATTAGTGTGAAATTTACAGCTTGATTCTGTGAATCACTGGGCTCACATAGCGGTTCGGTATAAGGATGTCAGCACTATTAGATCATAGTTGGCACCATAGCCAGTGACCCTATTATATCAGAGCTTTCATTCCATTACTGCTTACTGCTTTGAAATAATTCTTTCTGCTTCAAAAAAAAATTCCTCCTGCCATTTCTAAAAGCAACTGTTTGCCACCTGATACCCTCAGTGGAGGAAATGCCACTGGAAACCATCAGCTTGGGCCCAACAGCAAAATGAGCGGAGGAGGAACTCTGATTCCCAATGGTCATGGAGGCAGAAGAGGCCATGCCAGATGGATTGGCTGTGGAGGTGCACCTTGATAATATCCTGAAGACTGTGGCAGTTCATTACAGTCCCAGTGTTAAATTCTGCATGTCTCATTTCCTATGTGCTGCAGGAGATGGCTCCGAGATCATAGTATGTGGTTCACTTCATGGCATGCTGAGATCCACCCAGTGGTGGGATTCAAATTTTGTTACTACCTACTCTGTGGGCATGGTATGATGGGTGTGGCCAGGGGAAAAGCCCTGTGTTGAACCCAAATTAGGACTACTTTATTTCAAAACTTGGATGGGCAGGGTCTGTCAGAATTTCTGCTACCGGTTCTGGCAAACTGGTACGAACCTGCATAATCCCACCATTGGATCCACCTTAAACAAATTCATGCCAGTGGCATTTTTCCTGCTAGCTTTGGAGGGTGAAGGTGGTCCAGAACCAGCCAGCCACCAAGACTCGGCCTCCCAGCACCCTGAGGCAGGAAAAACAACAACAATGTATGCTCAGATCGAGTTGCAGACACCACCGCCGACCATAATGTGGATGAATCTGGGGACCTGAGTCAAAATGAAGTCACTTCTATGAATCTTTTGACACACTTCACCTTGTAACTTGGCCCAACAAGAGCTCTTTCCACCCTCTGCCTGCTAAGAACAGGGGGAGGGGTCTGATGGACAAAAACAAACCAGGTGATGTCGATTCTTTGAAAAAAGGGTTTAAAGTGGTTAAGTCCACCTAGAGTTTACGGTTGAATATAAATGATAGGTAGGTTCTTTATAATAATTTCAGCTTCATTCTGAGCTAGAAATTACCTGAATGCAACAACAATGCAACAATGAAATAGAGGGTACTTTTAAATTAAAAAGGCATGCCAATCATCCATCTATCCTTTGATCATAATGGATTGATATTCAAGATAAAATCTATTGTGCCTACCTAGGCTCAAGTGGTTAAGATGCTATACTTGATGACTGGAAGGTTGGCAGGTCAGCAGTTCGAGACCTGAGTACTGCATGATGGAATGAGCTCCCATCTCTGTACTAGCTCCTGCCAACCTAGCAGTTCAAAAGCAGGAAATTGCAAGTAGATAAATAGGTACCATTTTGGTGGGAAGGTAAACAGCATTCCGTGCACTCTCATGTCTAGTCATGCCTGCTACATGTCCATAGAAAGGTCTGTAGATGCAGACAGTGCTGGCTCTTTGGCTGTAAACAGAAATGAGCACTGAACCCTAGAGTCAAATACGACTGGCTTTCAAGCAAGGGTGACCTTTACCTTTTACATATATACATTTTCTTCCCTGGTATTTTATTTTTTCTAGAAATATGAATACATAACTTGAATATTTTTGAATATATTTTTCTTTTAAAATTTTCTGTGTAAAGGCACTTTTAAGTAGTAGGCTTTGTCTCAAAATAACTACAGATGAATATTTTATCATGTCAAAATATAATTAGGATAAGAGTAAATGGTAAGTAACTGAAGGCTTTCTGTTATTTGCAGACAGGCAAGTCCCCATATGCTTACTATTTGATATAAGAATAGATGTAGATCAGATCTGTGGGAGAGGACAAAGAATGGATTTGAGTGCCCTAGGAAAAGAAATGGATAACTCAAATCTTGAACATGAGTTGTTGACACTGCAACACTTTATTGCAAAACTCACTTGTTATACTGATTATGTATTTGCAATCATATGAGTATAATGTAAGCACTGACGGACTGATTCTTGTAGCCACTTGAAGAAGGCCTGAATATGGTACATAACTGGAATTTGATTTTTATAATCTGTTTGTCAATGTTTCTGCAATCCACCATCAAAAGAATTCTCTAGTATCTAACTGAATAACATGCCTGCGTTAATCTTACAGTTATGATCTATCAGTAAAGGTCTTTTTCTTTCTCTCATCAGACATTCTCAACAGCAGTTTGACAGCAAATATTAACTATCCATATTTTCCTTTGCTCACAGAAAGTAGTGAGGCCTCTAGTAAATCTCCTACTTTTTCCAAAATATTCATATTATTGTAGTCCTAACACAGCTACAAAGATCAGATAATTTAATTTCTCCCTTTCCTACCCCCTTTAAAATAATGTTCTAGGCCTTATATTTTTTCTGATTTCAGCTGGCAATACGTGAGCGCTCCTGATCATACCAGTTGGCTGGATTAATAAATTGGCATGGATTAATCAATTGGCATGGAAGTGGAGAGTGGACCTATCACACTTCACAAAAATGTTGTTACTGTTCCCAACAAATTTAATAAACCTTGCATATTAGCTGAAGTTGTTTATGATCAGTTTGAAGTTTGCTACTGTTCCTGCTGAACTAATCCCATTTCCCTGCTTTAACATTTAAACATTATTATTCTGAAAAAGAAACTGATACCCAGACCAATATGTCAGCTGCACAGACACGACTCAGTTTTCTTTAAGCATAATAGATCCTCCATCCTCAGAAAAAAGGTGGTCTAGGTGAATCCCAGTTTACCAAAGAAATACACAATTTGTTCCTGGCATGAAATCAGAGTTTCTGATGTAACAGGAAACCCTGGTTGAAATAGTCTCTAGGACAGTAGTCCCCAATCTTCTGGGATATGTTAGCTGCATTAGAGAGCCCAGTGCCTATAGAGAACCACATCTTAAATCAAAATGTAACATTATTAACCTACTGACTAGGATCAAAATTAAACAAGCAGTGCTCAATCTTCTACATGTCTAGGCCAGACATGAAACTGCCAAAATGAAGGTGCGTTTCGGTGAGTTCATTCTGCAGTTCCCTTCTCCTCACCAAGTGTGAGAAAGATTAGCCACCAATACAAAGTTGCTGTTACCAGAGTATGCCCAACTGTGTTTTAAAAATACCACAATCTTCAAAGAGGCTCTTTCTGTGTACCCCATGAAGAAATATTAACTCTAACACAATCCATTTGGAACAATACTTTACTGTGGAATCCTTTATCTAGCAATTCACACTTACCTAGTCAGTGTGATTTTTGTAGCTGTTTTCTGTTAGCCAAGGAGTTTACTCCAACACATCTGAGAATCGCTAAACTGGAGAAGTTTGGCTAAAATTACCTTTTTTCCTGTTTGAATACATTGAGTATTTGCATCTTTTCTATTAAGCGAATTATTTTTTTATATTGTCAGCATCCTTTCTGAAAGCATCACTGTCATGAATGTGCTTTACTCCATTGTTCATGGATTCTCCTCAGCACTACTTGGATTTAGTTTCTAATGAAAGACACGTTTCTAATTTATTAAAATGCCTACCATCACTTTGTTTGGTAAATGCTCACAAGTGCAAAGTTGCTTTTATTTTCAATAAGACATTCTATTTGACCAAGTGAGGATTGTGCAGTGGGTGATGTCTACATAAATATTCATTTAAAGACCCATCTATTTCTTTCATTTTCTCTTATTCCAATTGGTATAATTGGCATTCTTTTGGTCAAAAAGAGCGTGCGGCAAACCCATCTATTTTGGCAGTCTAGTTTTGTCCAGCAGGCTGTTGACACAGACAGCATTAATAAGATTTCTAGGACAAAGTAAATGCTTGTCATACACAATAATATTTCCACTAGACAAGGAGTGCCCAAACCTTTCAGGCCATGGGCCGGTCACATGGTTCAGCAGGCCAGTCATGTGCTTCAGTGGGCCAGTCATGTGGTTTTGCAACAAGGTGAGATAGATTTTATGTTTCCATTCTCTCTGCTTAAACCAAGGGTGCACAAACTATAGCCTGTAGGCCAGATCCGGCCCCTGATGCCATTTCATCTGGCCCACACTGCCCTCATTGCTCCCAGAAGCGGAAGTAAAATGCGCCCATAAGGGCACGTTTTACTTCCGCCTCTGGGAGCGACGAGGGCAGCACAGGCCAGATGAATTGGTGTCAGGAGCTGGATCCGGCCCACAGGCCATAGTTTGGCACCCCTGCACTAGAATATCTTGTGAAAGCTTACTTATCATGGCAGCAAAGCAAAGACCAATGAAGAGATGTACCTCCACAGACCCAATGGACTTGTGTCTGTGTTCCAAATCTCAGCTGATTTTTTTTTTTTGTATCCACACACTAACTGTACAGTACTTCTATTTGCTAGATTTGCAGTATCAAATGCTATGGGTGCTTCAAGGTATGAAGTATCAAGAGAACTGCTGAGGACATTCTGCCGTCCCAAGAAAGGCAGCTGCGACAGAATCAGGCACAGAAAGCATGTGGATGGGAAGTCTGGTGATCAGCAGTCTGGAAACAATCCTCAGGCAGAGTGATCTGCTAATCAGCTGGCTCTTGGGTCAGCTGAGTGGAAAGGGGAGCCGAGTGACTGACATGGCAGCAAGCCCGGAGCCCTTTCCATGAAGCTGTACACATTGCTCATTATTGCTATATATTGCATGACCAAGAATAAAGTTGTTCCAGATCATTGATAAAGCAGTCAGTTCCTTCCATTCAGGGAAAATGTTTTGCAACAACTATGCAAAATTATCATTTTTCCTTTCTGTTTTTTTTTAAATCTTTACTTGTTCCGCTGGAAGTGTGTGTGTTTCCTCATTCTGTATCTCATTCTCTGCCCCCATTATTGTCAGAAAGGACAAGCCTGGTGCTAGAGCTTAGTGAATCTCAGAGAATAGATAATTCCCATAAGCATTTATGTCATAAAACAAGTCAGGATACTTTCAGCAACGTCTCTGCTGATCTTTAAATCAACAGTGACATTCCTTCCTGTTTAGATTTAGTCAGACTTTCGTTTCTGTAATGTTGCCAAAAATATCTATGTTGCTTGAGCTGGACACTGATCTCACTCAGTTTAGATTAGCACTGTCTTTTGACTGTTGAGATATAAGAGCGTGATCATATGGCAGGAAAGGTGCAAGTCGGATTACAGTGAAAAGGGTCACAGGGAGTGATCTCCCTTAAAATGACTCTTCCACCTGTCACTTCAGCCCCTAAAAGTAGTAACCCCACAGCTGGACCAAAAAGGTCCAGTTTGGGCATAGTTCAAGATCTTGCTTAGGCACAATTCCCAATACATTGTGCCATTGCCAGAAACTAGATCACAATGGTCTGCTCTGCAGAAATATGCAAGTGGTACAAAATGTGATCTATCACCCTGTGTGATGACACGCTACATCAGGGGTGCCCAAACTTTTCGGGTTGCAGGCCAGTCATGTGGTTCAGTGGGCCAGTCAATTGGTTCCTCCCACCCGAAGTGGAAGTAGAACCCACCTTGCAATCTGTTTTGCAACCGGATGAGATAGATTTTAAGCTGCCATTTTCTCTGCTTAAACCAGGAGTGCCCAAACTATGGCCTGTGGGCCGGATCTGGCCCCAACACCAATTCATCCAGCCTGCACCACCCTTGTTGCTCCTGGAAGCGGAAGTAAAATACGCCCATATGGGTGCGTTTTACTTCCGTTTCCATGAGCAATGAGGGCATCAGGGTCAGATGAATTGGTGGTGTGGGCCATATCCGGCCAATGAGCCATAGTTTGAGCACTCCTGCCCTAAATCCTGTTGGCTATCCTTGGCACTCCAGCTGTTCTTGGACTTCAGTTCTCAGAAGCCCAAGTCAGCACTCCTGCAAGTCAATTAGAATCATCTTGTAGCATCCAAAACACTATATTTCATTAGCGTTGTTTGGTAAAACATTTTATTCAAGTCTATTAGGTGACTGGATTATTGATTTCTGAGCAATGACAGAGTAGATCCTGTCACTTATAATAGCACTTATAATCACATATTACAGAAATTATAAAGAGATGCTATATATTTTTAACCAACAGATGTATTCAATGCCTTAAAATTACTTTTTAAGGAACTCTACCAAATGATATTCCAAAATGCATCCTGATTTAGTGAACAAAGTTTATGCTGGAATAAAACTAAGAAAATAACTGTCATGTCTTGACCCTTCTCTGCCCATACATGTTATCAAGAATGACATACATCCAGAGCTTTAGAAACATTTTGGATAAATATTCACAGAATCTTCTTGTCATTGTTATCATAATGCTGGTTGAGAGATTCCAAGTGCTACATTTTCCTAGTTCTGATGAGATGGGACTAGAGCAGGGATTCACAACCTGCAGCCCATGGGCCAGATGCGGCCCACATCTTTTCATGTGGCCCACCACCACCTCCACCACACCCGGAAGTGCCATGTGGTGAAGAAGAGCAAAATGGCCATCCGGCCCCTGAAGCTGTCTAAGGGAGTGTGACCTGGGCCCTGGCTTTAAAAGGTTGAGAACTCCTGGACTAGGAGATACTGGGTTAACACATCATCTCTCACACCTAAAACTGATCCTCATATGTCACTTCTGCACTAGATCTCTAGCTTGACAAGTGGCAAGATGGAGTGGCACCCCTTATGTTTGTAAATACATTGAAAATGACAACAAATAGTGTTTACCCACATTGATATTAATTTTACACATTCCTCCCATTAAATAAGAAACCAGAAGAACTGGAATGCATTATACTTACTCCAGACTAATGCCACATAATAATAATCTGGCTATATTCTGACAAGGAATAATGTGAACTCAAATAATATTATATGGCTTCAGTCCAAAGATCCCATAGTGGAACCATTTCTCTGTAGCCTTGATAGGATGCTGCTTTTACTGTCAGGTTCAGGTTGTCATGTTACATCACTTACCAATGCAGGGAATACTGCAGTGCTGACGATTTCCTTTGGGATGAACATTAGGAGTAATGATCTTTGTATGATAGTGTGCAATATGTGTGTGTGTGTGAGAGACTATCTCCACAAATCTAAAAATGTGTTTTCCACTTTGAAATTTTGAGATGAAGGTCAGAGATTAATACCACTTCACATTTTATTTGTCATTTATTATTACTAGAACTGTGCAGCAGTTTTAACTGAATATCACATAGGGATCTTTGTTCCAACTCTTGCATACCCTTGGCCATAGTGAATAGTCCTGAACCACTTTTATTGCATTCTGTATCACACCAGACTTAAAATAATTAAATATGCAAATTAGCATCACTACTCTTCTTTTGCGTCACTCCCCTCAGACTGTTGGTAAATGGCCCTTCAACCTGCTGAAAACATCCATGTTCCATGTTGGAAGTTTTTATTGCAACCTCACATACTGTCTGTAGTTAGAGTGCCTGGGAGGGACTTTTCTGGTCTGGAGTGACTATCTAGCCAGAACTACCAGTAATCAACCCTTCCAGTCACAAAATTCATTGAGAGCCACCATCTCTCTCAGCTCTCTGTTCTTTCCCACTCTTATATCAGCTGGTATCAGTTTTTTGTTACTCTGTACTGTATCTGTTCAGTTGATTGGTAGCATGTGAGCAAAAAACAAAGCAGGAAGCACACATTTGTAATTCCAAGTAACTGTAAGTAAAGAGACTTTTTTCCTCCTAAAAATGTTTCAGAGTGAGTTAGTGAAACTATAAGTGCCAGTTAATGAGAAAGGGGTGGACTTTTGGAGACTTGTAGCTCCTCTCCTCTATAGGTCTCTCTAATTCTACTGTAAAGCTAAAAGGAATTTTATCAAAAATCCAAAACTCTACAAGAGATAATGACCCCTGAGACGAGAGAAGCAAACAGGCAACTAACAAACATTTTTCAGGGTTTGTGAGTTTTTCTCTCTCCCACACACCCCAGGTTTTAACTAAAATATCTCATAACTGTCTGAGGAGTATTTTTTCCCTTTCTGGATTCCTAACCATACCTGTTGAGTAAGAGAAAGAGGGGGAAATGGATCTTGATAACAGCAAGGCATTTTTTGGGAAACTTCTAGAGTTAACATCTCTGAATTACTTTTAGTGGAAAGAAAGGCTGCAGTTTTAGATCAGAACCTTTGGAAGTGTACAGTTGTTTACAAAGACCAACAAATGCACAGACCAAAGTTAAATAGGAAAATAGAGAAAAAGCAATAATTTATCTTTTGGAAAATAAATGAGGACTTGAAAAGACGGGGTTATGTATCTCTACTAGTCCTGGTATGGGGTGGGTGTGTACTTTTTATTTGAAATATTATTTTGATGTTTGTATTGGTAGTTTATACCTTTTTAAGTTTCATGTTTTGTACTTATAAAATAAAAGAATTTTCGAAAATAGAAAATTAATAATTTCACAAAAGAAGTGCTATAGTTTTTCCAGCTCTAAATCAGAGACAATTTTATTTATATAAAACATATAATATACGTTTTATAAAACATGATTATGTATTTAATTTCCAACATATTGTACATAATTCATTACATTCCATATAATTATGATTTTATTTTATAATTACAATTATATATATTTGAATTTTGCTTAGTAGTCTGGATGAAGGTAGTACAAAAACTAGGTTTGTTATTTAAATAGAAAATAAATAGTGAGGGTAATTGCTCTTATTAATGCTAAGACATGTTTCTGATTTGTAGAAATCACAACTCACTTTACCATATTTGCCAATTTTAAAAAGTTGAATATGCCTACCTTATCTGAGCTGCCCCATGCAAGCATGTTGAGATGACTATGCTTACAGGTGCCTTTCCAAATCTTCACACTGAATATGTATTATATTATTCACTGTGATTGTATGATTCTGTAGTGAACCACTCAAAGAGTGCTTGCATTATGGGGTTGTATATAAGTTGAATGTAATGTCTGGCCGGACATCCCGCTACAGTAATGGAGTAGACCGTACAATCAGAGACTCAACGCTGAGTGTTGGGCAGCGGTAAATAACCTGATTCCCTAAAGGGGCCAACAGCTACAGGTGGATGAACCCCTTTACGTGGGGTGATGGTCCCCACAGTGGAGGAAATGTCACTGGAAACCATCAGATTGGGCCCAAAAACAAAATGAGTGGAGGAGAAAACACTTCTGATTCCCAACGGTCATGGAGGCGGAAGAGGCCATGCCAGATGGACTGGCTGTGAAGATGCACCTTGTCAATATCCTCAAGGCTGCGGCAGTCCATTGCAGACCCAATGTTAAAACCGGCATGTCCAGTGGTGGGATTCAGCAGGGTCGCCCCAGTTCGCTAGAACCGGTAGTAGAAATTCTGGCTGGCCCTGCCTATCCAAATTTTGAAGTAACACAGGGTGTCCCCTCTGGCCATGCCCACTATACCATGCTCAAAGAGTAGGTAGTAAAAAAATTTGAATCCTACCACTGTGCATGTCTCATTTGTCACACGAGATGGCTCCATGATTATAGCATGTGGGTCACTCATGGCAAGCTGGGATCCACCTTAAACAAATTCATGCCAATGGCATTTTTCTTGCTTCAGGAAAAAATGCATTTTCGGATATGAGTTGCAGCTGATGATAAATTGAATGAATGGTCCACAGTAGTTTTCAGTGACTTCTGGAAGGGGCAAAGGATGTTGGAAGCAGGCTTCACTAGCATCTCTACCCAACCTAGCATACTTAAAACCCTACAGTGTTTCAAGCTGTCATACCTGAACAGGATTTACGTGAACCAGGTTTTGGAAGCTGCCTAAAACAAATTCAGATCCTTAGAGATCCTTGGGCTCTCTAGAAGCAATACACCAGTGCTTCAGACATTTATACAGTGTGTGTGTGTGTGTGTGTGTGTGTGTGTGTGTGTGTGTGTGTGTATTTATATATATATATATATTGCATATTTATACCTCCTATTTGAGATATTTTCCACTCTGGGCGGTGCACATCAAATAACAAAATAACATAATAAAGCCAACAACAAAAATAAAATAAAATAAATACATCCTAAAATAAAATATCTGGAGTCTGTGGGCACAGAGGGACAACTGACTAGCTAGTTTATTGTTGAGGGGGTTAATATTCTTACAGGCTTCCTTGTAAAGGAAAGTTTAAGTTATTTTTTGAAGACATGAATTCTTCCTAGTTTTACACAGCAAATTCAATGACTGAACATGACATTTCTTACATGCAAGAAACGTTCCAATCTTATTGAGCTAAAGTCTATTCTTAGGTATTGATTGAGGGGATTTAATCTAATTATGGTGCAGAGATCTGTCAACTCACAATGGCTTCACTACCCCAGCATTGTGTCAAAATTTCTCTGTTAGTTGGCCCTTACTCAGAAGATGAAATATACAATAAATACAGTATATCGCCTTCCATTCAGAGAAGAATATGGGACAGAAGCACTGATGAAGTGAGCTTTTTGTTATAAAGAAGTGGCAGATACTTCTCATTACAAGTTCAAATAGTGCCTTTCAGCGTGACAGAGACAGCTAGGAACAAATGAAAACACATATCTTGCTATATACACACAATCCTTAGTGCAGGTGCAACTAATCCACGACTGTGGTCAAGGTTCTTTGGCTGATGTGGACTACAAATGACAGATATGGTCACCCTCAAAATTTTGCAACTAGTAATGGCATTATATAGCAAGGCATCACAAACATATAATGAGATGGCAAAAGCAGTTATATTTTTAAAGCATTAATCTGGGTTGTTCTCTGGTTGGCATCCTCAGGTTTCTCAACCTTGGGTCCCCAGATTTTCTTGAACTTCAGTTCCCAGGAGCACTGATAAACAGGTGTACTAACTCAGGCTTCTAGGAAATAAAGTCCAAGAACACCTGAGGACCAAAGGTTGAGAATCACTAGGATATTGTTGCAGCTCTTAGCCCAGTGATGGGCAGTCTTGGCCCTCCAGCTGTTCTTGAACTTCAATTCCCAGAGGCCCTAATCAGCAAGAGTGCTGATTTGGGATTCTGGGAATTGAAGTTCAAGAACAGCTGGAGGGCCAAGACTGCCCATCACTGTCTTAGCCCAACCAGGCTCTACTTCTCCTGTGCTGACCAGAGCTTTCTCTAGCAAGAAAGGGTGAATCCCCCCTTGTAAACTCCAGATTCACCCTTTAAATAAGTTTGAGAGGCTGTCTACGGTGATCCCAAGAAAATTCCTGTTTTACAAAGCCATTACCCCCCTTTTTTTTTGTATTTTGGGCTGTTGATGTTGCCCACCTGAAAATTCCAGCAATAAAAATCTGGCTCCCAGACTCACCAAAATTGCCAGCCCCTGTTCTAGATACCTTATTTCTGTATTATAATTAAAAACCATTAAATTAACCCATTTGGACCCAGATGTGTTTTTTAGGTTGAGGAAGAGTACTTTAACATGTAGCTTTTCTTTGTTCCTGTTGCAGATTCAAATGATTTTTTACATTATTAGAATCATGTGCTCAAGACTGCAGTGGCTCAAGTGGCTAAGATGCTGACTGGACGGCTCCCGCATTTTGATTCCAGAGTACTGCAGGACGGATTGGAATGAGCTCTCACCTTTGTCCCAGCTCTTGCCAACCTAGCAGTTTGAAAGCAAGAAATTGCATGTAGATAAATAGGGACCACTTCGATGGGAAGGTAAACAGTGTTCCGTGCACTGCCATGTCTGCCATATGACCACAGCAGATAGCGCTTGCTCTTTGGCTTTGAAACAGAGATGAGCACTGAACCCTAGAGTCGGATACAACTGGCTTTAGAGCAAGAGAAACCTTTACCTTTACCTAATCATGTGCTCATTTTTAAAATGTTTACTTAATGGCGTTTTAATGTTATAACACATTCGGTTATGTATGTTTTAATTCATGGTATGAGCCAACTTGTGTTCAACACTGGACAAAGGTGGGATGTAAAATAAAAAATAGGACAGCGATAAGAGCAGTTTCAAGTAATTTCTTACACCCTTGGACACTGGCTGTAAGTAAATAAAATATTCACTTTCCAAAAAGAGATGGAATGTCTCTTTTGTCCACAGGCTGGGATAGGATGACTTCTGTAATTAAGAGAAAAAAAACAGATAATTATTCAAAATAGATCATTAGTAGAATTGGGAACTGCAGTGGCTCGAGTGGCTAAGACGCTGACTGGGAAGCGGAAGGTCAGCAGTTCGATTCCCCAGTAAAGCAGGACGGAAATGAGCTCCCGTCTTCGTCCCAGCTCCTGCCAACCTAGCAGTTCGAAAGCAAGAAATTGCAAGTAGATAAATAGGGACCACTTCGGTGGGAAGGTAACAGCGTTCCGTGTGCTCCGGTGTCTAGTCATGCCTGCCACATGACCACGGAAATGTCTGCAGAAGCAGACAGCGCTGGCTCTTCGGCTTAGAAACAGAGATGAGCACTGAACCCTAAAGTCGGATACGACTGGCTTTCGAGCAAGGGAAACCTTTACCTTTACCTTAGAATTGGGAGAGAGCAAATGGCAAAAAAAATCTTCTGCTCTGTCAGGATCCAGTCTCAATTTGGCTGTTGTGTTGATTATTTGTCCGTGAGGAAAGATGCAAATTACACAATACAGATTAGTTAATATTGGTGCACTATTTTCACAAACCGAAAACAGTTCGGTGTCATCCACATTACACACACACACACGCACACCCTGCACAGATTTGCCCCACACTCACTTCAACCAACACCAGTCAAGACACAATACATGGAGACAACAGGCAAGTAAACAGACCAAAAAGCATCCAGGCAGCTAAGGATCACACATAGACGCTGTCAGGGCATCCCCCCATGTTTATATGGGTGTATACAGTGATGGCGAACCTTAGCACTCCAGATGTTCTTGGACTTCAATTCCCAGAAGCCCAAGCCCCCATGAATCCACACGGATGGGTTTACTGCGATTCATCCAGCCCGCGCTGCCCTCGTCGCTCCCGGAAGCGGAAGTAAAACGCGCCTGTGTGGATTCATGGGGGCTTCTGGGAATTGAAGTCCAAGAACTTCTGGGGTGCCAAGGTTCGCCATCACTACTATATATATGTACATATATTAAAATAGGCATGCGGGAAAAGTGCACATACCAAGTAATGAGCGGTGTGTGTGTGTGTAAGAGGCTGTGTGTGTGTGTAAGAGGAAAAGTGCACATACCAAGTAATGAGCGGTGTGTGTGTGTGTGTGTGTGTGTGTAAGAGGCTGTGTGTGTGTGTGTGTGTGTGTGTGTGTGTGTGTGTGTGTGTGTGTGTGTGTGTGTGTGTAAAAGAGGCAGCTTCCCCTTTCCCCTTGCCAAGTTATCATTGAGAAAACAGACAGTGACGTCCTGGGTCAGGCTGAGTGCGGATCGACCCTACCAAGGGGAGAAGGGAGGAGGAGGAGGCCTCAGCCTGCGCCGCCTCCTCCGGGTGCCCGCCGTTGCCTTCCTTCTCCCCGCCCGCCGCTTCGCCCGGCGCCAAGCCGTGGCAGAAAAGGACCCCATGCCCCGTGAGGGCTCGCCAGGCCGGGCGAGGGCACGAGGAGGTGGGCTCGGGCTTCCTCGCCCCGGCGCCTCTCCCCCCCCGTTTCTCCGGCTGAGGTCGCGGCAGCCCAGTTAAAGGAGGAGGCGTGTGTAAAGCTTTTGCAATGTGTCCCTGCATGCCTGGTGTTGGGACTGAGTAGACTTTTCCTAGCCAAGAAACCGGCTTCGGCTTCTTAACAATCCCCCGACGACTCACCTGATTTTAATTCGCCTGCGGTTCTGCCTTTACCAGGTAAACCTAGTCCAGACCTTATCTATTCGTCTTGCACATCTGGAAACTAACATTGCATCTGGAGCATTATTTTCCCTTTCTCTCTCTCTCTCTTAAATTGGAAAGGCTGTTACACCTCCTCCTCCTCTTTCCACTCCCTCCTTCCTCTCCACCTCGTTCAGTTCGAATTCCTTAGGAGTCAATTCCTTTTTTTATTTAAAATAGGAAAAAAAATATCACACAAGACAAATCAGCGAAGGAGGCATTGTTGATTTCTCTTTCTCTCTGTCCCTCCCTTTTGCTCTTTAGGTAAAGGTAAAGATTTCCCTTGCTCGAAAGCCAGTCGTATCCGACTCTAGGGTTCAGTGCTCATCTCTGTCTGCTTCTCCGTGGTCATGTGGCAGGCATGACTAGACACACGGAACGCTGTTTGCCTTCCCATCGAAGTGGTCCCTGTTGCAATTTCTTGCTTTCAAACTGCTAGGTTGGCAGGAGTTTTGCTCTTTACTGATCTTTTTTTTTAAAAAAATTATTATTAATTCTTTTTATTAAATTTTAATTTTTCACACATCACAAGAAAAAGAGAATTATTCAATTAAAATACATACAAAAATATCACCTTATAATCTCTATTGGTATGCAAACTTACATGTACTATATTAATAGAAGACCAAAAACCTACTTATTATTTTAATACAATTCCATCTTACCCCCACCCTTCCATTACCATTTTTAATTCTATGCAATTTATTATTTCCAAATTAATCTTTGACCCATGTTAATTATTACTGATCTTTTTAAAAAAAGAATATCCTATTTTTTTTTTGCTTTCTCCCCACCCCATGTGTGTGAATGTAGGTTTGACAAGAACCGATTTCCCGCTGCTTCTGTTCAACTTCAACCCCTTCTCTTGTAAAAGGGATTGGTTTATTTAAAATGATCACCATTAAAAAAAAAAAGATCAGGGAAACTGGGCAAGGCTCAAGGAGAAAGAGATTCAGGGGGAACTGGATTAAAAAAGCCCTGGGTACGGGTACAAAGACTGAGCGTGGGAGCACTTGACTTTACAGCTGTTGTCAGTTTGGCGTGCCTGCAGTTCTAGCTGTGTTTATTATGATTTGCTGCTGTGTTGCGCTGCTTGCCCAGTGTAGGTGCATGTCTGTGTGCATATGCGCGCCTGTCCTGCTTCTCCTAAACCGCACTCCTTTTTCCAGCTTTGCCAATCGGGTGTTACTTCTGTTGCCTCGCCTCCCGGACTGCCAAGGGTAGAAGCGACCCATCCGGTGGGATAATCAACTGAAAAGCTCCGCGTGGCACGAGAGACCCAGTGAGAAGAGAAATTGGCGTGTTCTCCTGTCTCCAGCCTTTCTCAAAACACTTTCTGAAAGTGATTTACTAGGGGACAAAAAGACCCGTCTGCTGGTGAAATGTTAGGTCTGTGATGGTGAACCTTGGCACTCCAGATGTTCTTGGACTTCAATTCCCAGAAGCCCAAGCCCCCCAAAATCCACACAAATGGGTTTACTGCGATTCATCTGCCCGCGCCGCCCTCATCGCTCCTGGAAGCGGAAGTAAAACGCGCCCGAATGTGCACGTTTTACTTCCGCTTCCAGGAGCAACGAGGGCGGCGCGGGCTGGATGAATCACAGTAAACCCATTCGTGCAGATTCATGGGGGCTTGGGCTTCTGGGAATTCGGGTGCATTTTACTTCCGCTTCCAGAAGCAACAAGGGCGGTGCGGGCCGGATGAATCGCAGTAAACCCATTTGTGCAGATTCATGGGGGCTTGGGCTTCTGGGAATTGAAGTCCAAGAACATCTGGAGTGCCAAGATTCACCATCACGGTGTTAGGTAAAGGTAAAGGTTTCCCTTGCTCGGAAGCCAGTTGTATCTGACTCTAGGGGTCAGTGCTTATCTCTGTTTCAAAGCCCAGCAGCCAGTGCTGTCTGCTTCTGCAGACGTTTCCGTGGTCATGTGGCAGGTATGACTAGACACCGGAGCGCACAGAATGCTGTTTGCCTTCCCACCGAAGTGGTCCCTGTTTATCTACTTGCAATTTCTTGCTTTCGAACTGCTAGGTTGGCAGGAGGGTTAGATGTTAGGAGAATGCTTATCAATCTACCCACCCACCCACCTACCTACCTTACCTACTAAAGTAATTCTGTTACATGTTGCTGCAAATATAAGAATGTGGTCCCATGTTCACTTACGTTGGAGACAAGTTCTGTTCAGTGCAGTTCAAGTGAACAAGTAGTGTGTTGCATTCTTGAGAATGACTCCTTTTGAAAAGGAGTGCATTTCAAAGAGTGTAGACTGCAGTGGCTCAAGTGGCTAAGATGCTGACTGGGAGAAGGAAGGTAAGCAGTTCGATTCCCGAGTACTGCAGGATGGAATTAGCTCGCATCTTTGTCTCAGCTCCTGCCAACCTAGCAGTTCGAAAGCAAGAAATTGCAAGTACATAAATAGGGACCACTTTGGTGGGAAGGTAACAGCATATCAGAGAGTGTTGTGTATTGAATGTAATTGTCCACTATTTTATGTTCCCCTCAGTTTTTAAGTATTGCGAGATTGGGGTTCAAGCCATTTTGCTACGAGAAGCACGATTGAGAACAAGTCCTCGATCACCCCTTTCTCCCTCAACCAATCATGTTAAAGCCCGCCAAAATGTATATTTGCGCACCTGTATATAAGTGGCTGTGGCGCAGTTAAAATTGTGTTCAGTATCCTGTAATAAAGTTATGTGTTTGGCCCGTATTGCTGGCTGCTGCTCATCATTTCTGAAACACTAAAAGGGACCACTTCGGTGGGAAGGTAACAGCGTTCCGTGCGCTCCGGCTTCTAGTCATGCCTGCCACATGACCATGGAAATGTCTGCAGAAGCAGACAGCCCTAGCTCTTCAGCTTTGAAACAGATGAGCACTGAACCCTAGTCGGATTCGACTGGCTTTCGAGCAAGGGAAACCTTTACCTATTGGGGACAAGAAAGTTGAGCAATACTTGGGAATTTGCTAGGTGATTGGTGCAAAGGCTAAAGAAAGAAAGACAGGAGAAGAGGGGACATTCCCCTTCTCCACTATGCAATTATACAGCTTGAAGAGGCTCAAAATAAAGTTAGCTGTAAAAGCACATGGCTATTAGAAGGAAAACTTAAAGTCCATCAAATAGCTGTCATCGTAGTTATACAATGTAGCATGGATCTAATCGGGGTAATTGAAATATGTCCCTTTTGTGGAAAAGTGGTATATTGTTGGCTGCATCTTGTGTCTGACTAAACATTTTCCCCCTGAAAATCATTTTCAGAAAAAATGCGATTGGTGTGAATTTGTTTAAGGTGGATCATCCCAGTGGCACGTATCAATTGAGACATGCTGGATTTGACACAGGGACTGCAATCAACTGCTGCAGCCTTGAGGATATTGACAAGGTGCACCTTCACAGCCAGTCCATCTGGTATGGCCTCTTCCACCTTCATGACCATTGGGAATCAGAACAGAGAAGTGGTTCCTCCTCCACTCATTTTGCGATTGGGCTCAATATTATAGTTTCAGTGGCATTTCCTCCACTGAGGGGACCATCACCCCATGTAAAGAGGCTCATTGACCCATAACAGTTGGCCCCTTTAGGGAGTCAGGTTATTTACCGCTGCCCAACACTTGGTGTTGAGTTACTGGCTGTATGGTCTACTCCAGGCTTTCTCAACATTTTCGTGCTGGGGGCCGGATCACACTTCCCCAGTCAGCTGAGCAGGCTGGTCATGTGGTTCCTCCCACCCAGAAGCAGAAGTAAAACGCATCTGCACATGCGCAGAACCCATTTCTGCATTCTGTGTGTGCGTGTGGAACACATTTTCTTCTGCTTCTGGAAGCGGTGAAAACTTCATAGAAACAATTGTAATGAGTTGTAATGAGTTATTAATCCTCAGGTGAGTATTTTAATCTTCAAATAAAGTACTGACAACCAGTCTCTAAATAATCATGGTCTGTGTTTTTAAGTAATCTCTCAAAAAATATTCATACATGCTTCTTCCAAAAATTCACAAAACAGTTCGAATAACTCAAAAAGTGAGATAACAGGCTCTCGTATTATTCATAGCAGTTTAGAATTCTTTAAAAAATCTTATGTGGTAAACTGAAAATGATATCAGTGTTGTCAATGTAACCTAATTGTCAATATAATCCATGCAATCCAATGTGATCAAAGCTGTCCCGGTTGCTTTCAACTTTTCAATTCAATCGAATCTTCTTTAGGATCACTACAACAAAAATATAAATGCATAATACTAATAACATTTCATATACATTAACAACATATTTCAGCAGATCTATCACATTATAGCTTAATTGAATGACAATAGTTTCAGTAAATGACAATAATACCTTAGTATGTTTTAATATTGCACCGTATAAAGCCTGTTATCTCACTTTTTGAGTTATTGGAACTTTTCTGAATTTTTGGAAGAAGCATGTATGAATATTTTTTGAGAGATTACTTAAAAACACAGACCACGATTATTTAGAGACTGGTGGTCAGTACTTTATTTGAAGATTAAAATACTCACCTGATGATTAATAACTCATTACAACTCATTACAATTGTTTCTATGAAGTTTTCACCTGCCTCAGACGATTTTCTTTCATTCTTGCATATTACCGTCCGGCCAGATTGCATTGTTTATTGTTTCTGGAAGTGGTGAAGGCATCGGGGGTTGGATGGAATTGCATCGGGAGAGGGTCTGGCTGGCGGGCTATAGGTTGAGAATGCCTGGTCTACTCCATTACTTTAGCTGGATGTCTGGCCAGACAATGAACTATATATCAATCTATTAGATATATATTAGATATAAATCTAATGAATAAACAAGAGTTTATGCATTCAGTCTTGTTTTGCATGAAGAGGTATGAAGACCTCATGGAATGTTGTCTTCTACACAAGAAGCATCTGAAGTTGTATAGTGTCCAGTTCAGGAGGATACAAGTTGCAGTGCAAAACACACCTTTGTAGAAGTATGTCTCATTCCACGTTGTGAATCTTCCCAATAAACGTGTATTAGAATGAGCAACTAGGGCTGTTCAAGCACTGCACAAAATAAATTAGTTCTGGTTCTGAATCTTTGAATTTAGTTGAAACTTTTTTTTTTTTTTTTGGAATCGTAGCTATGTTAGTCTGTGTTTCAAGCATATCAAAGAGAAAACAAAACAAAAATGCTATGGAATTTTAAAGACTAACTGCTGTATTTTAATGTTAGCTTTTATGGATCAAGTACACTTTGTCAGACATAGTAGTGAGACTTCATGGCATCAATTTATATAGATCAGATACAGAGGTAACAGATAAGGTATATGGCTTTTTACACCTGGTAATAGCAGAAGATCTCTGGTTGTCATTTGGATTAGTTGTGAGGTTTCGCCTTGTTGAATTGCAAATGGTTAGTAGGAGAATGAAAGATAAACACCTGACATTAAAAATTGGCTAATGAGTTTAACCTTCATCATCTATTGTCAATCCTGTGATTTCATCCTGTGTTCTGTGAGGAAGCTTATGCTGTGGATGAGAATTCTACTGAAGTAGTATCTGTGAAGTTGGTATAATATAACAACATATAACATACAACATATATAGCAGCATATAACAACCTGTTAGGTATGGTGTATCAAATTTGATAACGTCCCAGAAACCCTTGACTAATATTCAAACTTTTGAGAAGGGTGTCCAACATATATATGCACTTTATCTCTGCTGTCTCTCGCTGGATCCTTGTCTTGTAATATATTTGTTCCAGAATTGCAACTTTCAAGTCCCACGTGCAGTGTCCAGGTGGATTAAAATGATTTGAAACATTTGTCGCCATTCCTGATGTCTGATTTATGTTCATTAACTCTTATGCACAGAGATTGTCCTGTTTGTCCTATGTAGAGTGCAGAAGAGCATTTTTGGCAAAAGATAGCATAAATCCCGTTGGCAGAGGAACAAGTAAAACTGCACTTAAAGTTGTGTGTGGTGTTGTTGGGTTCAGTAATACTATTGCCAGAGTAAATATGGGGGCACAGTTGACATCTGGGTTTCCAGCAGGGTTTAGTTCCCATCTCTGTTTCACTGTTGCATAGTCTGTTGTGTGTTGATATTTGTTTGAGATTGGGAGTTTGTCTTTATGCCAGCAGAGGTCTGCCACCAAGAGCCTTGTAGAGTGAAGCATTTTTGTCCAAGATTGGTTGAAGATCTTTTATTATGCGTGTAAGAGGTTTTACTTGTGGGCAAGACAGGCCTAGAAGAGAAAGCAATCGAACACATCTGGTTGCCACTTTCAGCCCACAACTAAAACCTCTCACACGCATAATGAAAGATCTTCAATCCATCTATGTTTTTTTGTTTTGTAAAGTATGCCACCTATTATTATTTAGTTAAACTATTGCAGACTTCATATACAAAATATTCAGTAAAGGAAGATGTTAATTTGATGCTTAATATATTCCATCAAAATAAAAAAGATAGTTTAACTATGCCCTATCATATTAGATTTTGCAGCATATTCCCAAAATTAAAAGGAATACCATCTAGGGTATTCTGTCTGCATCGTGATCCTAGCACTGCATGTTATTGTGTCAGTATTTCAATAATAAGTGATCTCAAAGATATTTCATCTTTCATTTTGAATCCAGAATTTGAATCAGCATTAGAATGTCAGTGCTGCAAGATAAGGGATAGCAAACTAAGTAGACAGCTGAAGGGCTTCTGGTGAAGGTGTTACTAAGAAGGATATCTTGGTCCGTTCTCAGTAACCTTGTTTACAGGCACATTTCATTACAACCTGAAATTCAGCAGGAGGCTGCCTAGACTAATGTCTAAGTGTTTGAAATTGATTGTGAGTGTCTTTTCCTTTATGAACGTTATATATTCCTTAACAGCATACTGATGACAAAACTTTTCTGGAAGGGATTTGTGTGTTTCTGTGAGTGGATTAAAGGAATGAAGGTCTATGTTTGTATTCATGTGCAATAGAAAAAGGGGAATCATTTCATCTGATAATGGTTTTCCAATATGCCAGCCAAATAGGATACATATGATTTTAAAAATCTTTCAGGTTTTAAATGTGTATTGTTGACAACTAAGTCTATTGTGTTTGAAGGAGAAAGAATGTATGTTGATAACCTGTTACATTGATGAGCAATATTTTAATTTAATTTAAAATATGTTTAGGGCTACACTGTTATTCACATGTGAATATAGTTAAAACATTTTAAAATGTTTGTAAAATATTTCTCAATAATAAACAGTCTTGGGTTTGTAAAATCTGAGCAGGGTTGTTGAGAATAGGGCATTTTGAAGATCTCTCATTCACAGGGTCAGAAACGACCTGATGGCATATAACAGGGGTGGCCAACCTTTTTGCACTGCTGGCTTGACCATGCCCCCAGAACAGCTGAGCGGGTTGGACCACACACCCTGGAAGTGGGCACATTGACAACTGACGTAAATGCGGCCACTTCCACGTTTACGTCAGCCGTGGGTGCATTTGCACATGAGTGGGTGAGATTTACGGCTGATATAAATGCACCCGCTTTTACTTCCGGGTGTGTGGGAGATGGCAATGGGCTGTTGGAAGGATGTCACTGGCTGCGTCCAGCCCACGGGCTGTAGTTTGGGAACCCCTGGCATATAACAACAATTAACAGTCATTCATTTTACACAGTATTTTATGGTTCTTAACTAGACATATGGTAAAACAAGCTTTATATAACTCTATTAAGACATCACATTTTTTCAAATATTTTACAGTTGCATTCTAGGAGGTAAGTGTGGTCCTTCCTGGGCATCTCTGAATGCATGTTTATAAAACAGAGATCATCTACTGTTAGTGAGCAGCTTTGTAGAGTTTAATTTTGAATTATTAGGGCAAAAAATGCATGCTGGCAAAATGTTAAGGAAATAGCCTCCATCATATGGAACAATAAGAGAAGCAGTAAAGAAACTTACTTAATACAATTTAAAATCCATTCGCTAAGAAACCTTGACAGTATCTGCCTTCCAGGTAGTGCACATTTGGAAACAATATATCTCCATTTAAATGCAGATCTGCAGTTTTCTCCAGGGTGCAGTTGGTGAATCTTTCCATTGAACTACTGGTACTTGAAAAACTAACTGAAGATTTCCCCATGAACACAGGAACGTTTCAAGTCAGTTGTTTGAATAATGATAATAATTTTTTTCCTAATCTTGTAGTTTTATATTGGTTTTAAATGCCTTTTGAAAAGCCATACTGGGGGGAAAGTGCCATTTTCTTTTCTGTGTTTTTTATATTTTAAATAAAGCAGTATTCAACCATGTTTAGCAGGTCTGAGAATATTTTATAATGCTGACAGATAAGTTCCTTGTTTTTATACTACCATAATGCTTGCATGTGAATTTTCCCCACCCCAGCCCCTTCAAATGCAAGGGACAGACTTCCTTTGATTTTGACCTAGATTCTCTCTGATTATTCCTATATAGTGAGTGCCAGGTAATTTCCCACTGTGAAAATAGGGGAACAACTGTTGATGCCATCTAGCAGAGCTGCATGGACAATAGAGGTATGGTGTACTGTACGTGCAATTTAACTCTATCAGTTCTTCAGGATTTCATTATAAGAAAAATGTGAAAACAGGTACTTTGCTAACATCAGAGGTGGCATGTGGGGAGGGGGTGGGATGCCAGAGGGAGAGAGTAAGTCAAAGCTTAACTTCTTCAAATAGTTCATTTCCTTTAGTCCAGGTGTTTTTGTATTAACCACACTTAGGGTTCAAATGATGTCAGTGTTTCACACAGAGACACCAGCAGAAAATGTCAAGTCGATCAGACTGTGAATAACACATACTTTCAGTTATTTCTGTAGTTTGTGTTAGCTAAAAAGGGGGCAGTTAAAAAGAAGCTTGGAAAAATATTTCAAATTCTTAAACACAAGTGGCCAGGTTTTAAATACTCTCCCTACAGAGGGCTGAAAGACCCTTTCAGGTTCAGGGATAATAGCACAATACACATTTAGGGCACCAAAGTATTTTTTTTAAAACCCACATTAACCCAAGTTTGCTTCAGAGACTATGTAGTTAAAAAGCTTATCATATGTAACATTCTCTCTGCTCCAAACAAATATTAACTAAACCTTTACCTTTACCTTACCGTATATATGCAGATATAAGCTGACACGGATATAAGCCGAGGTACCTAATTTTGACCTTGAAACCCAGGAAAATAGATTGACCCGAGTATAAGCCAAGAGTGGGAAAATGCAGCAGCTGCTAGTGAGCTTTATTAATTAAAATACATTAAAATACAGTAATATTAATTATTTTAGTGATTTTTAAAAACTGTACTTGCACCACCCACCAGTGGTGGTGCTGCAAGTAAAGTGGGTGGGAAGGTCAATTGCACTGAGGCAGGAAGTGTTGCTCTAGCCTAGCCTCTTGCTCCCCCTGCAAGGAAGGAGAATGGCTTCCTCCCTCCATCTTGGACACATGGAGCAGGGACAAAGGCACAAATGTACAGTAAGTAAAATAGTTTCTTTTTCCACCCCAGTTTGGAAGGGGGGCATGATTGCATTGTAGAGCTTCTTTCTTCATTTGCGGTTTCCCACAGGAATTAATTGAAAACAAACCAGAATAGGTGAACTTGATTTTCAATGTATTCTAATGGAAAATCGCGATTTGCGCCCTCTTGTGGCTAGTTGTGTAATTGCGCCACAGATTCTTTTGCCGTGGAAGTCCCAAAACTTGGTTTATATTCGAGTATATATGGTATGTGCTATAGCAGTGGTGGTAAACCTTGGAACTCCAGCTGTTCTTGAACTTCAATTTCCAGAATAGAATAGAATAAAATCTTTATTGTCATTGTCCCCTTGCAGGAAACAACGACATTTCTTGGCTGCTATATCAACTCAAATAAGGCACACACCATAATTTAGAAAAAACAACTGCAAAATACTAATTAAAACAGTACGGTACAATACAGTACAATATAACAATTAAAATAGGATAAGATGACTTCAGAGTCGAGATTCCATTTAGGGCCAAAATTGCTGTAGAGAAGAAACTGTTCTTGAGATGGCTCGTTTTTGCCTTCATTGTTCTATATCTCCATCCTGATGGCAGAAGCTCGAAGAAGCAGTGACCAGGATGCGATGGGTCTCCTAATATATCTAATGTTTTTCTGTGGCACCTGGTGGTATAAATTTGTTCTAAAGTGGGGAGTGAACAACCGATAATACTCTCCGCTGTTTTAAGAATTCTATGCAACATTATCCAATCCCTACGACTACTACCCCCATACCACACACATAAGCCATAAGTGAGTACACTCTCAATAGCGCAGCGATAGAAGGCAAGCAGCAGCTTTTGCGGAAGATGATTTCCCCTTAAAGTTCTCAAAAATACAGTCTCTGCTGCGCCTTCTTTGCAAGCCCCCTTGTGTTGGTACTCCAGGACAGATCCTCCTGTATCTCAATGCCCAGAAATCTCAACGTCGCTACCCTCTCCACACAGGTTCCGTCAATCAAAAGTGGCTGGACATCGGTTTTCTGCTTCCTAAAATCCACCACAAGCTCCTTTGTTTTCTTTATGTTGAGGAGCAGATGATTGATTTTGCACCACTTTGTCAACTGCTCCATCTCATCTCTATAAGCCGTCTCACCCTCCTTATCAGAGATGAGCCTGATCACGGTCGTGTCGTCTGCAAATTTGACAATCCTATTGCTATGGTGGACAGAGACACAATCAAACGTATAGAGAATATAAAGCAGTGGGCTAAGCCCCGATCAGCAGGAGTCCTGTCTTGGGTTTCTGGTAATTGAAGTCCAAGAACACCTGGAGTGCCAAGGTTTTCCATCATGGTGCTATAGTAACTAAAACAGTGGAGAGACTAAGTTAAAATCGATCTTGGTGCAGTAGTTTAATTTTACATAGCTGTGTTAATCCACCTAAGTCTTTTTGTTTTAAAATGACCAAAACATTTAGGAATGAAGATGAACATACTTGTACTTCTAAAAAGAAGCATTGCACAAGTAGTCATATAATGGGAGGTTTCAATTATCCTGATATCTATTGGGAGACAAATTCAAATTTGGCCCTTCCAGCAAATGACTGGCTTGTGTGGCTAATATTTTTTGTACAAAAAATTGAGGGAAAAACAAGAGGAGTAGCTGTCCTTGACTTGATTCTAACCAATAGAGATGACTTGAAGTGATAACAAGAGGAGCTCTGGGGGAAAGCAGCCAATGTTTTACTTGAGTTCTTGATTTCAAAGAAACAAAAAGCAGATTGTAGCCTTATGTATATGCTGGACTTTAGAAAATCCAATTTTAATAAACACAGAACAATAATAGGTAAAATCCCATAGCAGGAGATCCAACCAGGAAAAGGAGTTCAAGATGAGGGGAGTTTATAAAAAAGGAAATTATAAAGGTATAATTCAAAACAATTCCAACAACAACAACAATAATTTTTGTGTCAGAAATTATTCTGGGTTGAAAGGACTTTTGCTGGAGGGACTCCGCTCAGGGGATGCCTGAATGAGGCTCCTTTCATACAAGAAAGAAAGGTGGAAGACAGAAAGACCAATGTGGCTCCACAAAAGGTTCAGAGTGAAACTAAAAACAAAGAAGGACATGCAGTATATAAGAAGTGGAAGGAAGATCAAGATACAAAGGAAGATACAGACAAGTAGCAAAGAATTGTTGGGATGGTGTTAGGAAGGCAAAAGCAGAGAAGGAGATGAAGTTAGCAAAAGATGCTAAAACAACAAAAAAAGCATTCTTCAAGTACATGGATAGCAAAGACAGAAGAAAGAAACAGTACCCCAGCTACTCTGTGGGGATAGGAAAATTACAACAGACAACAAAGAAAAGGCAGAAGTGCTTGATTCCTATTTCAGCTCAGACTTTCCCCAAAAGTTAATGTAAGACCTTCTAGGCCAGGAGTTCTCAACCTTTTAAAGCCAGGGATTGGGTCACACTCCCTCAGACAGCTTCAGGGGCAAGATAGCCCTGAAACCTCCTGGTGTGGTGGAGGCAGTGGGGTGGGGGGCACATGAAATGGTGCCGTGGGCCGCATCCAACCCACAGGCCTCAGGCTGAGAATCCCTGTTATAAGGCAAATGTAAATTACAAAGGCAACTTGGTAAAGAAATAGTCAGAGAATACTTTATTCCTCTGAATGAGTTCAGATCCCCATGGCTGGATGAACTGCATTGGATATTGTTGGAAATGACTGAAGAGAGCTCAGAATGGGGCACTTTGTCTAGGGTACTCTCAAAACTCTCCTACAACACCACATTTCAAAGGCATCTATTCTTCTGTGGCCAGCTTTCCTAATTGTCCAGCTCTCACATCCGTACATTACCACTGGGAATACCATTGCTTTGACTATGCGCATTTTTGTTTGCAAAATGATGTCTCTACTTTTAACTATGTTCCCCAGGTTTCTCATAGCTTGTCTCCCAAGCATCAGTCGCCTTTTTATTTCATGGCTGCAATCCCCATCTGCAGTGATCTTTGATACTAAGAAAGTAAAATCTGTCACTGCTTCTACTTCTTCCCCATCTATTTTCCAGGGACTGATAGGGTCTGTTGCCATTGTCTTGGTTTTCTTGATGTTGAGTCTCAAGCCAGCTTTTGCACTCTCTTCTTACAACCTAAGCAGCAGCTTCTTTAGGTCTTCCTCACTTTCTGCCATTAGGGTAGTATCATCTGCGTATCTCAAGTTGTTGATGTTTCTCCCAGCAATTTTGATCCCATATTGTGATTCCTCCATCCCTGCATTGCGCATTATGTGCTCTGTGTATAAGTTGAATAAGCAGGGTGACAAAATGCAGCCTTGTCTTACTCCCTTTTCCTATTCCAAACCACTCTGTCATTCTGTATTCTGTCCTAATTGTTGCTTCTTGACTCTTGTACAGATTTCTCATGAGGCATATAAGGTGTTTTGGTATTCCCACCTCTTTAATTATATGCCACATTTTGTTGTGGTCCACACAGTCAAAAGCCTTGGTGTAGTCAATGGAACAGAAGTAGACTTGTTTCTGATATTCCTTTGTTTTCTCCATGATCCAAAGTATGTTGGCAATATGTTCTCTAGTCCCCCTTCCTCTTCCGAACCCAGCCTGCACTTATGGTAGTTTTCTCTCCATGTGCTGCTGAAGTCTATCCTGTATTATCTTGAGCATAACCTTGCTAGCGTGTGGAATGAGCACAATTGTTCAATAATTTGAACATTCTTTGGCATTACCCTTTTTTTGGGATTGGAACATATATACTGATCTATTCCAATCCTGTGGCCATTGTTGTGTTTTCCAAAACTTCTGGCATTTAGAATACAATAATTTGATTCTATCATCTTTTAGGGCTTTGAAAAATTCAACTGCGATACCATCATCTCCACTGTCTTTGTTGTTTTCAGTGCTGTTTAGGGCCTTTCTGACTTCACTCTCTAGGATGTCTGGCTCAAGTTCAATGTTCTCATCATTGTGATTATCAGGGGTGCTGAGGTTCTTTTTAGAGTTCCTCTGTGTACCCTTGCCATCTTTTCTTAATCTCTTCTGCATCAGCTAAATCCTTGCCGTGTTTGTCCCTTATCAAGGTCATTTTTGCTTTAAATGTTCCCTTGATTTCCCCAACTTTTTTGAAAAGATATCTCGTCCTACCCCTTACGTTGTTCCCCTCTATTTCTTTGCATTGTTCATTTAGGTAGGTTTCCTTATCTCTCCTTGCTTTTCTTTGAAATTCTGTATTCAATTGGTTGAATTTTTCCTTTGCCTTTTGCATTCTTTCTTTCCTCTGCTATTTTAAGAGCCTCATCAGACAACCACTTTGCTTTCTTATGCTTCTTTTCTTTTGGTATGGTTTTCCTTGCTGCCTCCTGTATGTTGTCCGACGCCTCTGTCCATAATTCTTCTGGTACTCTGTCTATGAAGTCTAAGCCATTAAATCTGTTCCACACCTCCACTGTGTATTCCTTAGGGATGTTGTCTAGGTCATACCTGTCTAGCCTAATTGTTTTCCCTAGTTTCTTTAGTCTAAGCCTGAATTTTGCAATCAGTAGATTATGATTTTAGCCACAGTCTGCTCTAGGTCTTTTTTTTTGCTGATTGTATGGAGGTTTTCCATCTCTGGCTGCAGAGTATGTAATCAATCTGGTTTCGATGTTGGCCATCTGGTGATGTCCATGTGTAAAGTCTCCTCTTGTGTTGCTGGAAGAGGGTGTTTGCTATGACCAGTGCATTCTCTTGGCAGAACTCTATTAGCCTTTGCCCTGCTTCATTCTGTGTTCCAAGACCAAACTTGCCTGTTATTCCATTTACTTTTTGATTTCCTACTTTGGCATTCCAGTCTCCTATGATAATGTGGGCATCATTTCTTGTTGTCTGTTCTATGAGGTGTTGTAGGTCCTCGTAGAACTGATCAACTATGGCTTCATCTGCACCAGTGGTTGGTGCGTATATTTGAATTATAGTGATATTGAAAGGTTTGCCTTGGATTCTGACCGAAATCATTCTGTCATTTTAAAGATTATATCCCTTTACTGCTTTTCTCACTCTTTTATTGACAATTACGGCTCCTCTGTTTCTTCTGAGGTATTCTTGTCCACAGTAGTAGATATGATGGTTTCCAGAGCTGAATTCACCCATCCCTATCCATTTTAATTCACTGATTCCCAAGATGTCAATGCTTATTCTTTCCATTTCCATTTTTACCACTTCTACCTTTCCATGATTCATAGATCTTACATCCCATGTCCCTGTGCAGTATTGTTCCTTACAACACCATATTTCTCCTCCCACTGTCCTATCCACCCCCCTCTTCTGACCTGGTGGGCTAAGCATCCTGTTTTACCTATTTTGCCCCATTGCTTTGCCTTTTGTTCTAGTCCTTAAGGTTCTCTTGGCAATCTTCCTGACGTGGTTTGCCCGTTTCTATGCCAGTATTTTACTGTCATACATATTATCACAATTTAACACAAAGTAACTGACTAAAATTAAGTTGATTAATGCTGGATATATGAAACAAGAAGTTATATATGTAGTCAAAAGTATCTTGTTAGTCATCAACCTTGGTATGAAAAGGAAAGTTCGCTATATCAAGTCAACTATGGTAATTTATTTACTTATCAAATGCATGTAGCTATGAGTCTTTGGTGAGAAGATCCATTGCGGTACTCCTTCCCTCCTCCTGTCTGGCCACTAGTTAGGCCTGGAGGCCTGGGTTGGTGTCCTCTGTCACCCGCCCACATGCAGCAACTCTGCCTGGGCGTCTGTGATAATGACTGGGCAGTCGAGGCCTTGGTCACTGCCTTCTTTCCTCTCTGGCCTCAGGTTTTTGGATGTGAGCGAGATGGCAAAATGGGCCACTCACCTTTTCCTGGGCTTTTGATGGCGACTAGGCAGTTGAGGCCTTGGCCGCTGCCTTCTTTCCTCTAATAGGATAGTAGATGTTAAAATTCTTTATCTACAGAGTGGTAATGTTGCCCTCGGAAGTAGCCCGATTCCCTCCAGCTCCCTCGTCTCTTTTACTCCCCCCACCCACTTTTTATTATTTTAGTGCAAAAAATAACTAATGATTTTAAAATAAAAGGTACTGTAGAAAATTATGCGGAGGTCCTTGAATATAGTCAGGAAGATGATCTTCTTGAAAACTCTCTGCAGAACTTATTTATTTACTTACTCGGATTTCTATAGCCGCCCCAATCACAAGGACTCTGGGCAGCTTACAATAGACCCCCCCCCCAATAAATAAAACCCATTAAAACAGTAAATCCCCTTTAAAACCCTGTTAAAAACCCGCCCGCACATGCTAAAATGGGAGGATGATTCTTATTTAACCAGCCAGCAGGTGGGGGTTATTTCTCCACCAACCCCCCACACCTGCCCCGCCAGCCAGGTTTTCAGTTCTTTCCTGAAGGGCAGCAATTCTGTCTGTTGCCTCAGTTCCACTGGCAGGAGGTTCCAAAGGGCCGGGGCGGACACTGAGAAGGCCCTCCTTCTTGTGCTAGAGAGGTGAGCCCCTCTAGCTGATGGCACAATTAGAGAGCCCCTCCGGTCCACCCGGGTTGGACAGGCAGAAAAATCTTGGGACGATGCGGTCTCTTAGGTATCCTGGCCCACTACCATGTAGGGCTTTAAAGGTAACTTGCTAAATTTGTTGCATATGTAGATGTAAAATAGTGCAATGGGTCTTTTGGAAACAATGTACTGCATACGGTAATGTTTCTTTCAGGCAAAGAAAGAAAAATGCTATTCAAGTATATGATTAAATATATTCAAGCATATATTCAAACATATGTAATACCATATAAAGACAGTGGTGCTATTTTCTTGAACATATTTTTAGATGGGGGATCTAGTGGCAGTATCTTTGAAGCATGCATAACATACATTTATTTTAAAAAGCAGGCATAACAAGGAATCTGACATGATGTTTTAGACTATATCTTCTCCTCACAATGTTCTTGAGGAAAATGTGAAGTTGCAGAGATCATTTCTTGCCCTGTATGTTTTTAAACACAAATCAAAGAAATTGTTGCAGAGTTATAGATGTCCATAGCAACTGTACAGTAAGTATAATAAACAAAAGCAACATGCATTTCTAAGCTATTTTATATGATTAGACTGCTGCAGCAGTTTGTACAAACCATTAAACTTAATGATTACAAATTTATTTCCCAATTAGTGTGAAATCCCAATGTATAAAGTTGCATATCACAGGTTAGGTTCCTATGTTTTGGAAGTTGTGGTTAAAGTGAGGAAAGAATGTGAATTGAGTCTGCAGGAATCTCAGAATGTGAGCTTTGATTGTCACTATTGTCACAGGATTGTTTCAGAATCTGCATATCTAAAATATGTTTTAAAAAAGTGAAAATGTTAACACTGCACAACAATGATTTTGTTACTGTCAATAACACATATGATTCACATGTTATTGAGTGTGCTGATTCCAAATCTGAACTCAGAATTTGCCTATCATGTACATATTTTAAGTTGTAGGCATGCTATGGCTGTTCAAATGGTCGGTAATTGGGTTAACTAACTTAAGATCCTGATGTCCTATGCAGAATCGAACTTCAGATTTGGATTAAGCACACTTGATTTAGTATGGGACACATGGGTTAGACCAAGTAGCAGACAGTAGTTATATCTTTTTGTGATGCAGTGTATCATTCCTTGAATTGTGTAAGTCACACCTTATACTGTATAGTTAATAAATGCACATTGTATTGCATAAGTGCATAAATAACTGTTTAGGCAGAATCAGACTTCAGATTTTGATTCAGCGCACTTGATTTAGTATAGGACCGTTGGATTAGACCAAGAAGCAGACAATTCAGTAATACCCCAGACAACAACAAAACTTGGTTCTACAAGTTGTGTCGTTGTCTGTTTTTTGTTGTTGTCTGGTGCATGTATTGGATATCGTCAGCTGCAGGTTTTGGCGTGCAGCACCGCCCGGGGGGGGGGGGGTGTCAGGGGCATTGGAAACAGTGCGGATCGGCCTTCCAGAAATGGAGACCACAACTTTATTCAGCTGTTGTGTGGCCCAGGGATCTCCTAGGAAGGCGGGAATAATGTGGAAAATCTCCTCCCACACACCCAGAGCCTGCTGGAGAGCCGGAAAAATGAACCCAAAGATGGTGATTTTTCCAGCCCCAAACAGTGTGACAAGGTAGGAGATCAAAAACGAAGCACCAGATAATGACAAAATGACGCTGGTGCATGACTTTTCTAAAAATCTAGCGTCATTATCCGATTTTGTCATTCTCTGGTGCTGTTGTTAAATGGGGTTCTACTGTAGTAATTTTTTTGTGATGCTGTGAATCAGTAAGCATGATCTGGATTTTATTCTTAACACATACAGTAACCTTCAGGCAGAGAATTTGAGCATATAAACATTCCATAATGTCTATTAGTTTGTTCTCCAACTTACCATCACTACCCCGTTGCCAGCATTTCCCTTTTATTTTTAATTAAATAATGCTGGGCATATATATATTCTCTTCCCATTCCTATCAGTAGAGAACAATATGATGGTTAAATTAGTCTGTAGTGTATTAAAAGTTTACTTGAATCAGCAGATCCTGTTTCAAATGTCTATTAAATCACATATCTTATTAGCCTAACCTGCAAAATTGCTCTTAACCATGTGTGTATGCTACCACAAATTCCTAGTAGAATATGGGACATGTAAACTTGATAAAGATATGGGAACTAGCTATAATTTTGTTGTTGTTCAGTCGCACAGTCGATTCCGACCCTTTGCAACCCTATGGACCATCGTTCTCCAGGCGCCTCTGTCCTCCACCATCCCCCTCAGTCCTCCCAGTCCTGTGCCCATTGTGTCTACAATACCATCTATCCATCTCATCCTTGGCCTCCCCCTTCTTCTTTTGCCCTCCACCTTTCCCAACATCACGGCCTTCTCAAGTGAATCCTCCCTTCTCATTTGATGCCCAAAGTACTGCATCTTTACTATTTGTCCTTCCAATGAGCAGTCAGTGTTGATTTCTTCTAAGATTGACCTATTTGTTCTCCTCGCTGTCCAGGGTACCCTCAAAACTCTCCTCCAACACCACATTTCAAAGGCATCTATTCTTCTGCGTTCAGCTTTCCTAATTGTCCAGCTCTCACATCTGTACATTACCACTGGGAATACCATTGCTTTGACTATTCTAATTTTTGTTTTCAAGGTGATGTCTCTGCTTTTCACTATGTTCCCCAGGTTTCTCATAGCTTGTCTCCCAAGAATCAGTTGCCTTTTTATTTCACGGCTGCAATCCCCATCTGCAGTGATCTTAGATCCTAAGAATATAAAATCTGTCACTGCTTCTACTTCTTCCCCATCTATTTTCCAGGAACTGACCGGGCCTGTTGCCATTATCTTGGTTTTCTTGATATTGAGTCTCAAGCCAGCTTTTGCACTCTCTTCCTTCAATCCGATCAAGAGATTCTTTAGGTCTTCCTCACTTTCTGCCATTAGGGTGGTGTCATCTGCATATCTCAGATTGTTGATGTTTCTCCCAGAAATTTTGATCCCATATTGTGATTCCTCCATCCCTGCATTGCACATTATGTGCTCTGTGTATAAGTTGAATAAGCAGGGTGACAAAATGCAGCCTTGTCTTACTCCTTTTCCTATTCCAAACCACTCTGTCATTCCGTGTTCTGTCCTAACTGTTGCTTCTTGGTTCATGTACAGATTTCTCAGGAGGAATATGAGGTGCTCTGGTATTCCCATCTTTTTAATCACTTGCCACATCTTGTTGTGATCCACACAATCAAATGCCTTAGTGTAGTCAATAAAGCAAAAGTAAACTTGTTTCTGGTATTCCTTTGTTTTCTCCATGATCCAACGTATGTTGGCAATGTGGTCTCTAGTCCCCCTGCCTCTTCTGAAACCAGCCTGCACCTCTGGTAATTCTCTTTCCACATGCTGCTGAAGTCTATCCTGTATTATCTTGAGCATCACCTTGCTGGCGTGTGGGATGAGCGCGATTGTTCGATAATTTGAACATTCTTTGGCATTGCCCTTTTTTGGGATTGGAACATATACTGATCTTTTCCAGTCCTGTGGCCACTGTTTTGTTTTCCAAATCTGCTGGTATATTGAATGCAGTAATTTGATGCCATCATCTTTTAGAGCTTTCAAAAAATCAACTGGGATACCATCATCTCCACTAGCTTTGTTGTTTGCAGTGCTCTTTAGGGCCTTTCTGACTTCACTCTCCAGGATGTCTGGCTCAGGTTCAATTTCTTCATCATTGTGACTATCAGGAGTGTTAAGTTCCTTTTTGTAGAGTTCCTCTGTGTACTCTTTCCATCTTTTCTTAATTTCTTCTGCATCAGCTAGCTCCTTTCCGTCTTTGTCCCTTATCATGTTATAATTAGAGGGCATAAATTACTATGCTCTGATTACATTCTATAAATCTGTTCAGCAATAGTGAAAGAAGCATGGAGTACCCAGCTTGGGTTCATTTTGCAGGCTTTACCTTGGGAGGAGGGGACTGTGGTGGCTTAGTGGTTAAAATGCTGAACTTGATGACTGGAAGGTCATCAGTTTGAGACCTGAGTAATGCATAATGAAGTGAGCTTCCATCATCTGTCCCACCTCTTGCCAACCCAGTGGTTTGAAAGCAAGAAACTGCAAGTAGATAAATAAGTTCCACTTTGGCGAGAAAGGTAACATATTTCCCTGTGCTCTGGTGTCTAGTCATGCCTGCCACATGACCATGGAAATGCCTGCAGATGCAGACAGCACTGGCTCTTTGGCTGTAAACAGAAATTAGCACCGCACCCTAGAGTTGGATACGATGGGCTTTTACCTTGGGAGGGGGCTACCTAGGCTCTTTGCCCAGTTTCCCCCACCTCACCAGGTAAGCCACACGCCGAGCAGAGAGTGCTGCAGCCTGGGGTAATAGTGAACCACTGACACTCGCTCTGCCTGATAACAGATGCACAGAAACGTCCTCCCACGCTGCTGCCAGACCAAACCTACCCATGCCCTCCCCCGGGTCAAACAAGTTACGGCACCCTACAAAGACACCCACTCCCCCCAAGTCACCTGCCCCAATGCCTACCCCACGACCCGAAGAGGTGCACCAGGAGCCCCACGAATGCAATCGGCGAAGTCGGGTAGCCCAAGCTAGTTATAAATGAAACATGGAAGAAAACAAACAATCAGGGAGAGATAGCTAGGGCCTGTCACAAATGCCAAAGCTTGGGGCAGGGAAACAACCTTTACCCAATGACGTTGGTGGCAAAGGACAGTCACAGGCTGTAAAGCACCCTCCCACTGATACCCAGCGTTAGTGCATACAAGATTGCTATTATCCCAACACAACATTCTCTACATTGGCTGTATGATAGTCAAGAATGAATGCTAACTGTGTGGTGTCACAGTGTCATACACCCTTTACTTGATTCTCAGACCTGCTTTTCATAATCATTCAGCCAACAACAATGATCAGAAATAGTTCTTTTAGAGAACCGGTCAGGATTTTTTTTTAAAAAAAATAGCTTTTGCTTATGAGAAAATTTTTAAGACCATGAAGAATTTGAATAAATTTTGGGAATTGAGGTCTATATAATCCAGAGAGGCCCACAGGGGAGGTGAGTAAAGGATCCTGCCCCTCCCTCCCCATCCAAAGACCTGGGCCTAGAGAGGAAGAAAAAAGGAATCAACAAGGCCCAGCTATACTGCTCATCCCATGCAGAGAGGCCCACAGGGGAGGTGAGTAAAGGATCCTGCCCCTCCCTCCCCATCCAAAGACCTGGGCCTAGAGAGGAAGAAAAAAGGAATCAGGAGAGCCCAGCTCTACTGCTCATTCCATCCAGAGAGGCCCACAGGGGAGGTGAGTAAAGGATCCAGCCCCTCCCTCCCCATCCAAAGACCTGGGCTTAGAGAGGAAGAAAAAAAGGAATCAGCAAGGCCCAGCTATACTGCTCATTCCATGCAGAGAGGCCCACAGGGGAGGGGAGTAAAGGATCCTGCCCCTCCCTCCCCATCCAAAGACCTGAGCCTGGAGAGGAAGAAAAGGCTTCAGGAAGGCCCAGCTCTAATGCCCATTTGCCATCCAGAGAGGCCCAAGGGGGAGGTGAGTAAAGGATCTTGCCCCTCCCTCCCCATCCAAAGGCCTGGGGCCAGAGAGAAGGACACTTCCGGAGACCCCCGACCACCCCCAGGAGATACCATCCACAACCACCATCACAGCGAGGCCCGAGCCGGCGCCTTTGACCGACTCCATGCGGCCGAAGAGAGGCAAGAGCTGCTGTGTGCATGCAAAGGATAAGTAATCGAACTGAAATAATATAGTTGACTAAATATAGATGGCTTATGGCAACTGACATAGTGACAGTACAAGAAACTGACTTACATAGAGACTTGATATAGTGGACTTTTTCTTTCTTTCTTTCCCTTTCATTAATTAGTTCAACTTTTACTTTGATACTATGTGATAAACTGTGATATTGTGCATGATAATACTTTGTTTTAAAACTGTTTAAACGGTGATAACATGTGTGATGGGAAAAGACTGGCGTAGAGACCGGCAAGGCACGCCACAAAGTCTGCCAAGAGAACCCTATGGACCAAAACAAAAGGCAAAACAAGGGGATGCTCAGCACAGCAGATCTGAAAAGGGGGAGGGATACGAAAGGGGGAGGAGAAATACAGTGTTGCAGGGAACAATACTGCATAGGGACATGGAATGTGAGGTCTATGAATCAAGAAAAACTGGAAGTGGTAAAAAATGAGATGGAAAGAATAAGCATTGACATCTTGGGCATCAGTGAGCTAAAATGGACAGGGATGGGTGAATTCAGCTCTGGAAACCATCATATCTACTACTGCGGGCAAGAAAACCTTTGAAGAAATGGAGTAGCCATAATTGTCAATAAAAGAGTGAGAAAAGCAGTAATGGGATACAATCTCAAAAATGACAGAATGATGTCAGTCAGATTTCAAGGCAAACCTTTCAATGTCACTGTGATCCAAATATACGCACCAACCACTGGTGCAGATGAAGCCACAATGGACCAGTTCTATGAGGACTTACAACACCTCATAGAACAGACACCAAGAAATGATGTCCAAATTATATTAGGAGACTGGAATGCCAAAGTAGGAAATCAAAAAGTGGAGGGAATAACAGGCAAATTTGGTCTTGGAACACAAAATGAAGCAGGGCAAAGATTGATAGAGTTCTGCCAAGAGAACACACTGGTCATAGCAAACACTCTCTTCCAGCAACACAAGAGGCGACTTTACACATGGACATCACCAGATGGCCAACACCGAAACCAGATTGACTACATACTCTGCAGCCAAAGATGGAGAACCTCCATACAGTCAGCAAAAACAAGACCTGGAGCAGACTGTGGCTCAGATCACAACCTACTGATCGCAAAATTCAGGCTTAGACTAAAGAAAATAGGGAAAACACGGAGACCAGAAAGATATCACCTAGACAGCATCCCTAAAGAATACACGGTGGAGGTGATGAACAGATTTAATGGCTTAGACTCGGTAGACAGAGTACCGGAAGAATTATGGACGGAGATGAGGGACATCATGCTGGAAGCAGCAAAGAAAACCATACCAAAAGAAAAGAAGAGTAAGAAAGCAAAGTGGTTGTCTGATGAGGCTCTTAAAATAGCAGAGGAAAGAAGGAACGCAAAAGTCAAAGGAGAAAGGAAAAACTA